>JACAXG010000036.1:5744495-6021775 GCA_018881555.1 Amblyornis subalaris | reverse complement strand
AGGGATAGGGATAGGGATAGGGATAGGGATAGGGATAGGGATAGGGATAGGGATAGGGATAGGGATAGGGATAGGGATAGGGATAGGGATAGGGAAAGGGGTGGGGATAGGTCAGACACGGACAAGGCAGGACAGGGGTGGGCTGGGATGAGGGGGTGACAGGGACAAGATGGGGCAGGAGAGGGACAGGGCAAGGGTAGGACAGGGACACAGTGGCACTGGTCAGAGCCAGTCCCTTACCTTCAGGCTGCAGGAGCTACAAACAGACCTGGAGACACAGAGAGAGGTGGGTGAGAGGGGCCATTGTGGGAACCCCGCTGCTGCCCTCCCAGCCCCATGACACGGCACAGCACAGCATGGCCCGGCACAGTGCTCACCGCTTGCAGAAGAAACATGATGCGGGCCAGGAGAAGAGGGGGAACTTGGCCCTGCAGCAGCAGCAGACCTGTGGGCAGAGCAGGGTGAACCAGGGCGGGGTGGGGGCACATAGCCCCCCAGTCCCTCCTGCTCCCTGGCCCCATTCCCACCTTCCCCCTCCGCAGGCTGCTGTACAACTCCTTGCTCTGCAGGAACTTCTCCATCTCAGCCTTGACCAGCACCCTGCGCACGTTGATCATCTCCTCCACAGTCAGGGCCAGGCTCTCCACGGGGTGGCTGAACTCCTGTGGGACAGGGGGAATGTCACCCCGGACTATGGCACAGGGCGTGGCCAAGAGAGCTTCTGAGCCAGGGCAGACCCTCTAGACATGGGCAGAGCATCCCAGGACAGGCAGAGTATCCCTGGCGTGAGGTTTCCCCCAGCCACCATGTGTCCTCATGCCAGGCTGCTATGTGCCCATGGCCATGCTCGCCTGCTGTCCCCAGCCCCGGTGTTGCCAGCTTGTGTCCCCAGCACCCACCAGCCAGAGGTGCTTGGAGCTGGTGGCAGGGGCAGACCCGTCCTCTGGCCTCTCCTCCACGGCGCCGAGGGCAGCCCGGGGCGGCGTGGGGCCATCCGGCAGCGGGTGGCAGCTGGCGGGGACGGAGCCTGCGGGGAGGGACAGGGAGGCTGTGGCAAAGACATGTTGCCCGGTACCACCGCTGCTGCAGGGGACAGCACAGCTCCTCTGGGGACAGGGACATGGGGACCCCTGGCGGTACCTGAGCGGGGCCGGGGCTCTGGCTGCAGCGGCTCTGGGTCCCGGGGCGCAGCCTGGTCCCCCCCCAGCTGGCTCTGCAGCTGCGCCAGGTCCTGCTCCGAGAAGGAGCGATCCCTCTTCAGCGGCACCTCCGTGGCTGGGGAGTCCTCCTCCTGCAAGGCCATGGGCACCGCGTCACCTCGGGGACCCTGGCACGCCCCGTGTCCCCCCATCTCTGCGAGTTGCCCCTTGCCTCGGATAGGTTCATCTCCTCCATCTCGGCCAGTGTGGGTGCCTTGAGCAGGACGCGTGGCCGCGGGCGCGGTGGCACGGCGCTGGCCGGGCACCGGGAGAGCTCGAGGCAGGAGCTGGAGGCCAGGCGGCCAGCACAGGCGTGCGGGATGCAGGGCAGGGAGCTGTATCCTGTGGGGGGACGCACTCAGTGCCGCGGGGGTGGGCACACAGCTGGTGCGGCACCGCGGGGAGGGGACACCGGTACCTTTCTGCTCCACGGGCCGGAGCTTCCGCTCCTGCCTGATCTCCTCCAGGATCTTCTCATGCAGCGTCCTCTGTTTCTGGGGCAGCGGCCGCAGCCGCCGTTCTGACGCCTGCAGGGTGCACAGACGGGACCTCAGGTGGTGGCCATGGCTCGAGGATGGCACCCCCAGGGTGGGGATGGCACCCATGGGACCCACCAGCACTGCCATGCCAGGGAGGTGTCCTGGTGCTGGTGCTCACCTGCTTCAGGGGGGGGCGGGAGCGGATGAAGTCGAGGATGAGCTCATGGGCATCTTTCTTCACCCGGGGGGGGATGTCTCCGTCCACCTGGGGAGGGCAGGGGGTCAGTGCTGGGCTGGGGGTGGCAGGATGAAGGGTGAGGGGCAGGCACGGCGGCCGCACTCACCATGACCTTGCGCAGTTTGTAGTTGCGGGCGCGGATGTCCTGCATGAGCATCTCGAAGGGCGTGAGCTGGTACTCAGTGGGCAGAGGGTTGAACTGCTTCTCCTGCACCTTCTTCAGCTTCACGCCGTGTCGCAGCTCCCGCATCAGCTGCACCCACAGCCGGGCCTGGTGGGGGGATGCAGGACACGGTGTCAGCACCCACCCATCTCCAGCACGGCCCCCATGCCCGGCCGCGCCGCCGTACCCAGTCGGTGTTGCGCAGGTTGCCCAGCTCTGCCGCCGGCCGCTCCTCCTCTTCCTCATCCTCTTTCAGCTTCTGCAGCAGCTGTTGTGGCACAAGATGCTGTCACTCTGCCCCAGTGGCACTGAGGGTCTGGCCAGGACTGTGCCATGGGGCTGCAGCACTGAGGTGCACACCAAAACACCCTGATTCCCAGCCGGCATAGCAGTCTGGGAGAGGGTGTATGGCCAAACGCTCACCCCAGCAGCCCTGGTTGGGATGGGCAGAGGGGGCACCATGCTCACCCCAGTGCCTTGTCCCGTGGGCGGTTTCCCCRGCAGGACAGTGGTGCCAGTGGGCACCTACACTCACCTCCTTGGCATCGCGGATCTTGGYGAGGAAGGCCATGAGCTCCACGGTCTCTGCGAAGAGCGCGCGGCAAACGGCCTGGTAGTGCGTTGGGGCGCCGGCAGGGTCGGCCAGGCGGGCGGCACAGCAGCGCATGGCCTGCCCAAAGGTGCGCACGGAGCGCGGCGGACCCTCGCCCCCCTCCTCCTCCTCCTCCTGCCCCCCATAGCCCTCGTCGGCCGTGGCGCAGCCGCTGTCCTCAGAGTCGCTGTTGGTCATCAGGTCAATGAGCTGCTCCAGGCGTGGGCTCAGCTCTCGCTCCTCGTTCTCATCCAGCCCCCAGTCCAGCGCCCGGTACACGGCAAAGCCCAGCGACTGCACCATCTGTGAGAGACGGCACCAGCTGGACACCAGCTGCACCCTGGCACCAGCTGCCCCCGTCCCTCCAGGGTGCTGAGTCCCATTCCAGGACTGATGACCGCTGGCCAAGGGGGGCAGCAGCAGTGCCCACCCCATACCGGGCTGCGATGGCAGACGGGACGGGTCACTGGCCCCCACGTACCTGGGCTTCGGCGGAGGGCGTCAGCAGCGCAGGCAGGTCTGGGGGAGGAGGGCAGAGTCACCACTGGCACCCGTGGCCCCGTGCTGGGCACCCCACCGCTCATCCCCCGGGAATGTGGTGCCCACCCAGCCTGGCTGTGGGGCACCCAACCTGAGGCAGCTCCCATTGCCAGCAGCTCCTCCCCCAAGCTGGGATCCCTTCCGTGGCTCATCCCACCCTGTCTTGGTCCCAGGGCATGGCTGCATGGGACAGTGGGCACCTGCACGTTGAGCGCTGGAATCAGGCAGTGCTGGCACAGCCTCCCAGGGGCACATTGCAGGGGCACCGGCCCTGGAGGGAGCTGAGAGCTCTGCATCCATGGAGTAATGCCCCCTTCCCCCCTCTGGGGTATGGGCACTGGCAGTGTGGACACCCAGAGTGTGGGCACCAGCAGCACAGGCACCAGCAGTGTGGGCACTGACATGGTGGACCCTGACAGTGTGGCATCAGCAGCACAGGCACCGGCAGTGTGGGGAGTGGTGCTGTGGGGACTGGCAGCCACAGCTGGAGCATGGCACACACACACACAGAGCCCAGGACATGCTCATGGGCAGTTTGAACCGTCCTGGCAGCAGCAGGACAAGGAATACAAGTGGCCTCTGCAGTGTCCGCAGGGCTCCCAGCCCTGCTTCCCTCACCATTAGCTCTGCATCGAGCTGATCAATGCGGCAGCCATGAGGATGTGCCCGTCGTGTGCCGGCCGTGTGCCAGCCAGGGATGGACAGGAAGGGCAGCACAAGTGGTGGCGCTGCCGTGGTGGCACACACGAGGCCAGCACCAACCCATGCCCCGGGCTGTGCCCAGCTCCCACTGCAGTGCCAGCCCCTGGGATGCCACTATCACCCTGCTGAGCCTGGTAGGTCCCAGCAGCTTCCTCCAGCCCCTGGGGCACAGCTGAGGAGGGAGTTCCCATGGGATGCGGTACTGGAGCAGTTCCAGAGGGTGCTGCCAGCTCACCCAGCCTGGATCCAGCCCCCTGCCCAGGCAGAGCTGCCAAGCCACACGCCAGGCTAGTGCCACTACCTGCAGTGGCACTCGGAGGCACCTAGAGCCCTCTCAGCCTCAGGCTCACTACGAAGAGCTCTGGTTCTTTCCTGGCACAGAAGTGACCTGGGAACAGGAGGTGGCACAGTGGCACTGGCAGATGACACCGGCTCCAGCCCCGTGGTGGCTCAGAGCAGGGCGTGGGGCCGTTCCCATGCAGGACCAGTGGAGCCGGTGTGACCACGCCATGCCCAGCTGCCACGGGCACGTGCCGTGCCTGTGCATGTCCCTGCCCTGGGCACGGAGCCACCCGATGCGCCCCAGCATCTGCCCAGCCACCGGCACTGAGGACACACAGTGACCCCGCAGTGTCCCTGCCTGGTGTGTGTGAGGCCACGCGGTGACCCCACGGCACCAAGCGCCGTCCCCAGTGGCCTCGCCGTGGGGCGAAATGGGTGGAGGCGTTGGCTGCACTTCAGGTGCTCCTTGTGGCATTGAGCCGCCTGGTGTCACCGCTGGCAGCCAGCCTGGTGACACCCTGGAACCGTCACAGCCGTGCCTGACAGTGCCAACCGCCCGCAGAGGGATGGCTGGGAGGCCAAAGGTCGGGGACGGGGCTGTCCCGTGTGCTACTCCCGGAGGGCTTGAGCGGAGAACAGGATCCCTTGTGGTGCAGATGAGGGTGACCGGTGCCCGTGTATGTGCCGTGTGGGTGTCCTTGTGTCCGTCCATCTGTCCTTGCTGTGTGTTCTGCAGCCCCACGGTGGGTGCCAGGACCACGCAAATCCCCACACCTGGATCCAGCCTCACTGGATCATCTGGGAGGCCCTGCTGGTGCCGGTGCCGCTGCCAGTGCTGGTGACCTTGCTGGCGCCAGTGCTGGTACTGGCGCCACACCAGTCCTAGACCCTCAAGTCACCAGCCCACCCCCCTTCCCCGAGGCCCCAGCCCACCCCTTCCACTGATACCAGCAGTGCTGGTGTCAGTCCTCCTTGCCGGGGCCGGGACTTGGGGCCCTCCCCCATCCCTGCCGGTGCTGCCTTCCTGCCCTCCGGTGCCGGGACCGGCTCTCTTTCCTGTCCTCACAGTCTCTCCCAGTCTCTCTGGTGATCCCCCGCACCGCTCTCCTGCTGCCAGTGCCTCTGTGCCTGCCCCCTCTCTGCGGTGCCACTTCTCCTGCCCATCTGCCCCTCCGGTACCGGTCCTTCCCCGCCGGTGCCGGTCCTTCCCGCCGGAGCCGCTGCGGGTGGCCCCCCCGCTGCCGATACCCCCGGTCCCTCCGCGTCCCCGACGCCGGTGCAGCACCCTCTGCCGGTGCCGGTAAGTCCCGGTGCCGGTACCTCCCAGATCCCCCTCTCTTTGTACTGGTAAGTCCCGGTGCCCCGGTGCCGGTGCCGGCAAGCGCCGGTGCCGGTAAATCCCAGTGCCTCGGTCCTGATGCCTGTAAGCCCCCGTGCTGATAAGTTCCGATATCCCGGATCCCGGTGCTAGTAAGCCCTGGTGCCGGTAAGCTCTGGTGCCCCGGTGGCGGTAATTCCCAGTTCCCCTCTCCTTGTGCTGGTAAGCTCGGAGCAGGGAAGCCCCGGTGCCGGATGTCAGTGCCGGTAAGCTTCGGTGCCCCGCTCCCTGTACCTCGCTTTCGGTGCCGGTAAGCCCCGGTACTCCGCTCTCGGAGTCGGTAAGCCCGGGTAAGCCCCAGTTCCAGTGAGTCCCGCTGTGCCAGGTGTCGGTACCGGTAAGCCCCGCTAAACCGCGGTAAAACCCGGTGCCCCGCTCCCGCGGTGCCGATAATTCCCGACGCCGGCAAACCCTGACGCCCCGCTCCCGGTGCCTGTAAGCCCGGGTGCCCTGGTAAGCCCCGGTAAGCCCCAGCAAGTCCTGGTACCCGTAAGCCCCGGTAAGCCCCCGGTAAGCCCCGCTTGGCGCTGCCGTCCCGTCCCCCGCCCGCGCGGGCGCCGCCCGCTCCCGCCCCCGCCCCGGCGGCGGCGGCGGCCCTTACCGTGCGGCGGGGCGGGCAGGCGGAGGGAGCCGTCGGCGCGGAGGCGGATGTCGGCGGTGCGGAGCGGCGCGGGGGCGACGGGGGCGGCGGCGGCGGCGCGGCAGCCCTGGAAGCAGAGCGCCCAGGCCTGCTCCTCGTTCAGCGGCTGCTCGTAGCACTTCAGCACCTCCTCCAGGGACAGCTCCCGCGGCGGCCCCGCGCCCGCCCGCGCCATCGCCCCATCCCGCACCGCCGAGCGCGGGCGGGGCGCGCCGGGCGGGGGAGACGGGGCGGGGCTACGCGAGGCCGCGCCCCGACCGGCCACGCCCCCGCCCCATCCCGCACCGCTGGGCCGCGCGGCGGGGGGCGTGGCCACGGAGCGGAGGGGCGGGGCGGCGGTGGAGAGCCCGCCCACCACACCGGCACCGGCACCGGCACCGGCACCCGCCCCCGCCCCGGCACCCGCCCCGGCACCCGCCCCGGCACCCGACCCGCCGCAGCGGAAGGGCAGGTGGCCCTTCCCGGGAGGGGCCGCGGCGGCCCCGGGGGGCACCGAGCTGCTGGGGACGGCGCGGGGCCGGGCGGTTCGGGACGGAACAGTAACGGTGCGGTACGGTGGGGCATGGCACGGCACATCGCGGCACGGTGCGGCGAGGTCGGTGCAGTCTGACGTCGGCACGGCATGGCGCGGTGCAGCGCGGCACGTTACAGCACGGCTCGGTACGGTGTGGCACAGCTTGGTACGGTATGGGATGGGGCAGTAGAGTGTGGCATGGCACGACACAGCTCGGTACGGTACGGTATGGCTCAGAATGGCACAGCTTGGCATGGCACGATACAGCTCGGCTCACCATGGCTCAGCAGGACACATCACAGCTCGGTACCGATGGCACAGCATGGCCCAGCACAGTACAGCACAGTTCAGTACCGATGGCATGGCTCGGCACAGCATGACACTGTACAGCACAGCTCGGCCTCCCCGGCCCGCCTAGGCTGCAGGAGCAGGGAGTGGTTACACTGGGTTAACTGGGTGCAGGGTGCAGGGTTCAGGGCACAGGGCACAGGGTGCAGGTGTCCCCGGCATGGGGCACAGGGCGCATGACAGGGGAGAGTGCCCAGGATGGGTGCAGGGCAGTGCTGGGTGACACCTCCGAGGGACAAGAGACTCCCCTGTGCCCCGAGAGGAGCGGGGTGGCCACAGTGCATGGCTGGGCCCCAGCCCTGGCTCCTGCCCAAAGGAGTCCATGTGCCACATGTGGGGTGGTGCTGGAGGGACACTATGGCCTTGGGAGTGGGGTCACCTGGGGACACACGAGCGGGAGCCATGGCAGGAACCTGGGATGCCAGTGACCACGGGGACTCCTGCCACAAGGCACCTGCCCTGCGGGGTCCTGGAGGAGTCCCAGGGCACTCAGCTGGGATGGGAAGCCAGCACAGGGAAGGGGCCCGGCTGGGACAGGAAAACTCCCTGGAGGGAAGGACAAGAGCTCCAGATGCCAGAGTGTGGTTTGGGTATGGCCAGGAGCAGCAGGAACCGGGTGAAGGTGCCAGGATGAGATGGAGTTTCTAGGGAGACAATATCCCATGGGAATATGGTGGGGGGGGGTTGGCATCCTGCAGCCACTGGGAAAATCAACCATGAGAGTGGGATCACCTTTGGGCACCAACTGGTCCCTTTGGACCCCTGGGGAGGGCAGGATTATCCTGGCACAGCAKAAAGGACAAGCAGTCCATGGGAAAGGTCAGAGGGAGCAAATGAACACTCTTGTCATGATGAGCTTCCCATTTCCATAATGGAAGGAGCATAAAACCCTGTCTTAGCTCCATTAACCCATGAGCATAAACTGGGATCAATCCTGGATTCTGCTGGCAGGGCTGGGACAGGGATGGAGCTGGCACACAGCTTCTCATCTGTCCCACATCGACAAAGAGCTGCTCCAGCACCAGAGATGTCCTGCAAAGAGCCTGGAATAGAGGAGAAAAGCCCTTCAGTGCCCATTCCAGAGAACCTGAACAGTGCCAGCTTCATCTTTGGGGAAGAAAATGGAATAATGGAGCTGGAACACTAGGAAACGCAGCCCTACGTGGTGCCCTGGGGTTTGGGAAGGGGGAGAAGGGATACAGGTGACCCAAGGTGTCCGTGCTTCTCCAGGATTGCTCAAACGCACCATGGCCGGGTGGGAGCATGTTGCAGGGAGTTAGGAGCACAGTGCCAGCTTCACCTCCGGCTGGATCCATGTGGGATCCTGCAGAGCTCCAGCCCCTGGAGCAGCTCGTGGCCGCGGCACCGACATCTGGGTCTGGATTGAGGGCTTTGAATGCCTCGTTTACCCTGTAATCAGCCGGTTTGGAGCCTGGGGGAGAGACTGGGGAAGCGACTTTCCATGAGGAAAGCCGCCCGTGCTGCCCACCGGAGCAGGGCCGTGCCGTGCCGGCTGCCAGCTTTCCAGCGCCTCGGGACACAGCCAGGGCGGCTCCGGCGGGGATGGGAGCGGGAGGACGTGCGGCTTTTGAAGGAAAACCCACCCTGCAGGATTCATGGGAAGGCATTTGCATGATAAAGCACGGAGCGCTTTGCTTTGGATAAATCTGTAATTAATATGGAATCATGGCGTAATTAAAAGCTATCGGCATGGAAAACTCAAACAGAAGCCAAGCGTGTGTGTGGATGAGGGAAATAGAATTAAAAATGAAAGAAATAGGGGGGAAAAAAGATGAAGAGTTCAGGAAATGGTGTCAGAGCACTATGGGAGGGTTGGAATTCCTGGCTTCTTTGGTCTGGAAGCAGGATGAGGCACAGAGCCAGGATGGAGGGCAGATAGAGCCCTTCCCCAGCCACCTGCAGAAGGGCTGTGCATCGTGTTTCTTCGTGGATTATCCATTCCTGTGGGTTTCAGCTCTCATTTGCAAAACATTTCCTTACAAAGCCACAGGAACCTGGGATGAGCGCACAGAGCACCTGTGGGGCGGATGTGCCTCTCCCGCTTTCCTTCCATGCCGCCATAAACTGGGAACATGGAAGGAGGGAGTGTTCTACTGGGCACTTCACTCCTGCTGCGTGCTGCCCACGGACGTGGCTGGAGTTTGAGGGGGGACACCTTGGGGACATTTGGAACCGCTCTGGAGGCATTGGGAACACCCTTGGGACCTTGGGGACACTGGGAGGGCCTTAAGGTCCTCCCTGAAGACCTTGAGGACATTGCAAGGACCTTGGGAACACCCCTGGGGACCCTGTGCGGGAGCACCCTGGAATGCCGAGCTCCCAGTCGGACGCCTGCTGGGGGCAGTTGCGATGGGGGATCCCAAAATCTTGGGCTGCTGCAAGCTTGACGATGGCATTGGCGGTTAAAGCGGCTCGGGAATGTGGCTCTGGCAAGGGTTCCCAGACTCGGCGCCGTGGGGTCTCTGCGCAGCCTCCCCGGCACCGGCTGCGGACCCGCCAGCGCTGCCGGGAAGTTTTCCCTGGCTCCTGGCATCATGTGCTGCTGACTCACACACCGCCGGGGCCAGCACCGCAATAAACCATCCCACGGCCAATCCCAGCAGGAGCCGCTTCCCGATGGTGGACACCCCGGGGGGGTTCATCTTTCCATAAAGAATCAGCACTGCTGCTCCAAGCCACACTGGACAACAGCAGCGGCTCGTTGTCAGGAAGGATCAGAGCGAAAATCCCTCTGGGAATTCTACTCTGCTCGCTGTGAAACTTCGCAGCCATTTAGGACTTAAAGAGAGCCGAGAAAAAAGAAGGAGAGGGATTTTGGACAAGGGCCTGGAGCAACAGAACAAGCGGAATGGCTTCCCACTGACACGAGGCAGGGTTAGATGGGATATTGGGAAGGAATCCTGCCCTGTGAGGGTGAGGAGGCCGTGGCACAGGTTGCCCAGAGAAGCCGTGGCTGCCCCATCCCTGGAAGCGTCCAAGGCCAGGCTGGACGGGGCTCGGAGCACCCCGGGATAGTGGAAGGTGTCCCTGCCCGTGGCAGGGGGTAGAACGGGATGAGCTTTAAGGTCCCTTACAGCACAAACTACTCCTTTCCAACCCAAAGCATTCCGTGATTCCATGATTTACTCGCCCAGCAATGCTGGGGAATCGTCCCATTGGGAATTCCAGCCGCTCTTGTCCCTTTCCCTGGGTGGGATCAGGGTCAGCAGCATCCTCACCGCTCTGAACAGACAGGATCGGAGCCCCCCACCCTGTCCCACACACTCTGCCGCTCACAGCCAGTGCGGAGCGGGTCCCCACACCGTGCCCGGTCCCCCGTGTCCCCCCAGGCCCCGCCGTGTCCCCCCACATCCCCTCTCCCCCGACGCTCCCGCCGCCCTTCCCAACATGGCAGCTCCAACCGCCGCCATTACCGAGATGGCGGCAGGGGCGGGACCACGCCCCTCTTCCTGCCAATGGGCAGAGGCGGCGGGGTGGGCGCAACGGCGGCCGSGCGTCCCTTCCAGCCAATGGGCGAGGCGGGCTCGGCCCGCGGGAGCCAATGGCGGCGCGGGCTGGCGTGGCGGGAAGCGGCGGCCCGCGATGGCGGGCGCGGGCGGGCGGAGCTGGCGGGACCTGCTCGGTACGTGCGGGCTGAGGCGGCCCCGGGGCGAGCTCCGCGGCGGGCGCTGCCCTCCGGGACAGCGGAGGGGACGGGGGGCGTGAATGTCGCCCCTCTGCCGTCATACACCCGTTCTCTCTGCCTGCACACACCCCTCTCTCTGCCCCCATGTCCCCCCCTCTGCGTTCCTCATACCCCCTGTACCCCGATACATCCCCCGTCCTCATATACTCACCTCTGCCCACCTCATAGACCCCCCTCTGCCCTCATACGCCCCCTGTGCCTTCCTCATATTCCCCCTTGTCCTCATCCACCAGCAGCAGGGAGCGGGAGGGGAACTCGGGGTGCCATGGGAACAAGCTGTGGTCATAAAATAACCCCAAACTTCTCAGCAGGGAGAGCCAGGAAGCGGAAAAGCCCCTTTGGGAGCGAAGCAGAGCTCCAGGAAGCGGCTCTGCGGCTGCTGGATCACCACCAGAACCTGACTGACCTCCTCCTGGAGGTAGGATGGGGATGATTTGGGGTGCCATGGTCCGGCTGGGATGGTGGGAGATCCCAGCTGGAGGTGTGTCCTACCAACTGTGGAGCGAATGTCCCAGGAACACAATTTTTCACGATATGTGGAGAGAAAAACCAACACTGTAGAAGTAAGATGAAGTTTAAAAGTCTGTATTGCAGATATGAGATTATTTTAACCCTTTTTTCTCAACTCTTGCAGGCTAAGAGTGGTTAAGCACGGGTTGGATTTGGGACAAAGGGAAATCCAGCACATTTTCCTTGGAGTCAGAACTGGCTTCTTGTGAATCTAGGGGAAAAAAATCGGGAGAGACTTGGGTTTTCTCTGAATTACCAGCCACTTCTGACTGACATGACTGACTTCATGACAGCCTTACCTGGAGCCACTGTTGTGACTCGGCCATGTTTTCCCTCTCCTCACACACTTTTGATTTTACAGCTGCAACAGATAATGCAAATACCTCCTATAGTTCAGGATCTTTCTTTCTCGACAGAGTATTTCCTTTTATGAAATGAAAAAGGGGATTTAACTAGAAAAGGATCCAACATTTGGACACGTTCCATCAAATATGTATGGCCACGTGGTTTCACAGAAAGGACTTGAAAGACAGGGATTCTTGAAATTTTGTTCCTAGTGCTGCTGCTGAGCTGYTTGGTCCCTGGGGATGAGGAACTCTGGCTTGTATCTCCTTTTTTCTGCATAAAATGACAATAACTATACATATGTCTCTTGTAAGGTGCCCTGAATCTGTGCTTTTCTATTCCCATGTGGGAGCTCGGTGTTAATTTCACTTCAGTTGCTCCAGCAGTGCAGGAATATGTTTGTAAATGTGTACGACACATCTAAGAGTGTTATGGTTTATTTGGCTTCCAGGTGGGAGATTCAGCCCAGCCAGGTGTGCAGGATGGGGCAGAGCACCAGGGAGTATCACCAGAGTCATTTATAGGTGAGCATCTACCAGGCCAGATGTGGGGGAAGAACTCTTCCTCAATATTGAATTTTTGCCTTGTAATGCAACCCCAGTTTTACTTTCTTTTCATTGTTCTGGTCTTGTTTCTTACTTGCCTGATGATGACACCCCTGACAAGAACTGATCCTTGAATATTTTTGTTATTTAAAAGTGTTACAAGGCTAAAACACAAAAATCTGCTTGGCAAGGACATTCCACCTCTCTGTTTTATGTATGGGAAAGGAATGATAGATGGAAATGAAAATTATTTGCCCAGTACAATGGATGGCATCTCTGCTGGAAGGGGTTTAAGACTTGGGATTCTGTCTTGGAAGTGTCCAAAGCTAGATTGGAGGAGGCTTGGAGCAACCTGATCTGGTGGAAGGTGCCCCTGCCCATGGGCTGAGCTTTGAGGTCCCTTCCAACCCAAACC
The DNA here is from genome assembly GCA_018881555.1 of Amblyornis subalaris. Lineage (NCBI taxonomy): Eukaryota > Metazoa > Chordata > Aves > Passeriformes > Ptilonorhynchidae > Amblyornis > Amblyornis subalaris. The sequence continues at coordinate 6,009,179 of JACAXG010000036.1, read as the reverse complement.
ATTCCACGATTCATAGGCAGGTTTTCAAACCTTTTTTGCTCACATGCTGACAGTTTTCTGCTCTGCTGTTTTGTTTAGTTTCTGTCCTGCAGGAACAGGCCTCAAAACTGGGTGTGCCCACAGCCACCTTGGCAGCCAAAAACGCCGCTGCCATCGTGGAGCAGATCTGCCAGGATTCTGCCGGCCCCTCGCGAGTGCCCCTGCTGGACTCCGACCAGAGAGTAAGGGGAAAGCTTCATCTTTCATTTATCAGCAAAACAGCAATGTTAGGTTTGACTTCAAGCCCAGTTTATCTGCTCTGATAAAGCCCCAAACATGAGCGGACAATTATTCACTGAGGTGTCCGATTTGCTCGCAGAAGTACAAGATGTATAAGATGAGAAGTTTGGCCTTTCCCCTGAATTCTCTGCACCATTAGACCCTTTAAAAAGTAGCAAACAGGGGAAAGCAACAAATTGTTTTTCTGAGAACGTGTTATTCACAAAGGGAATTATTTCTGCTTCATTTCCGGGGTGATGCCAGGAGAGGTTGTCCTGCTTGCTTCAAACAGTGAAGGATTTGATGGCAAACAACATGTTCTGTCGCTCCCTCTTCTGCCAGGAAATGTGGAAAATGAAGGTGAGAACTCATGGAGAAACATTGTGGTGTTACAGACCATGAGATTTCATCTGTGGGATAAGGCATCCTTGAGTTCCTGACAATGACCTTCCGAAAAAGTGAGCTGAATTATAAATGGTGGGCTTTTTGGTTGTTTTATTTTGGAGCAAGTTCAGTGGGAGCTTCCTTGTCTCTGCAGCAGGATTTGCTTTTTCAGAGGACTCAGATGAGGTTTGGAATGAGGTGAATTGTTAGAAACTGCCACAAAAGAGAGTTGGCAACACCTTGGTGATCAAGTTCTGGTGTTGGGGAGCTCTCCAAGTCCAGTGCAGAAGCTCCCGCCTGGCTGTGGGGTGGCACAGTCCCAAAGCCCCTCATGTGCTTTGCCAACAATATTCGAGTGTCTTTGGTGTCCTGGTTCTCCACTTTGTTTACCTGGGAACGGTGATAAGACAAAGTGAGGTCACAGAGAAAGAGAGGAGATAGCAGATAACAGCTTGTGCTGCCTCACAAATGGGATGTCTTGATTTCATTTGGGTGTGTTTTGTGAACACAAGCGATGCTGTGAGTGGAGTTAAGGGCTTTTTATGAGTGGGACAGTTCTGATTCCTCACGGCTCTCTGGGAAAGGAGGAAAAGGCTGATCTGCCCAGATAAAGGGCCCTGCTCTGGTCTCAAATATCCACTCCTGAGCTGAAAATAGAACCTGTGTGTTTCACAGGCTGATTAAGATCTCCTGGTCCTGAGGCAGACTTGCGGATAAGTGGGAGATAACACTGTAAGTGAGGGTGTTACAGTAAGAATTAGGTTGTGAAGACAAAGTATGTGGGCGAGTTTGGGGTCAGGCTGTGAGGCAGCTGCTGGTTGCTGCAGAAGGCTCCTGGGGCTTTGGCTTTTCCCTGTGCTCAAGGCTCCCAAAAGCCTCTTCCTTCTCAAGGTGGGAAGGTTTTGTGAAGGTGTTGGTTGTGCGTGGAATGATCAGAAGCTGCTGCTGCACCTTTCCCCTGCCAGATGCACCCTGCAGTGCTGTTTTGCTGGCTCAGGACTCTCCTGGATGTGCTGCTCTGGGCAGGAGCTGGAAGGGATGTTACAGGGCAGCAATTTGATCCACACAGGAGCAACGCCTGGTGCAGATTTTTAACAATTGCAGATTTTGAAATTTTGCAGATTTTTGTTCATTTTTCCTCTGTGTCCTTCAGCCTCTCTGCTTGGATGATTGCAGTGTCTCTTCCTGTATTCTCTTGCTATCCCAACTATATTGGGATACGGACTGGAGAGTGGCAAGCTCGTTCCACAGAGAATAATAAACAGTTAATAGACTAAAAGACAATTCTCTAATCTGTATCTGGATCTGAATTAACAAGACCTGAAACTCAATGGTGTTACCTGTTTCCTGGGATATCCCCTGCTCCTTTGAATCTGCAGAATCAGCATTATTCCAGAGGGAAAAGATGGATATATTAATTACTTGTCCATGAGAATTTAAAATGATGATGCATCTACAACCCTAAACCATCCAAAATTTGTAGGAAATACAATCTTTCCTCGCCAGGTATTTCCTCTGATGTCAGTTTTACATTTTAACAACTTCCGGATAGTTGGAATAAGCAGAATTTGGCTTTATTTTTCGTTTACAATAGCCAGATGTTGAGTGCACAGTGCAGCCTGTGAGCTCATGGTGACTCTCCTTAGGAGCCCCCAGTGCTGGAAGCCGTGTGGCACCTGCACAGCCGTGACATCGCTGGCCTGGCAGAGCTGCTGGAGAGGTGAGTGGAGCTCTTTGCAGATGTAGGTAATCTCCTAAAGCCTACTGAAATATAATCAGGGATTAGTCATGAGTATTCTGGACTGAGGATATAGTCAGGTGCTGGCAAGGGATCAGATTAGCAGGATTAGGGAGCTACTGTGGGTTTGGGAGGTTACTCTGGGGTAATTAGCCCAGTTTTGCTGCACTGGCTTGTTGGTGTCCACCAAAGCAGCTGCTGGACTCGAGAAGTCTTGCTCTGCAGAAATTGGGTGCTTCCATCTTCACAAAACCTTAATTTTTTTGGTCTGGCAGAGTTAATCTCCAGACAATAGTTAGTCTTAAGAATTTTATTTTTACTTTTTGCCCCCCGATAAGTGTCCAAGGCCAGGTTGGATGGGGCTTGGAGCAACCTGGTCTAGTGGAAGGTGTCCCTGCCCATGCAGGGGGTGGAATGGGATGGGCTTTAAGGTCCCTTCCAACCCAAACCATTCCATGATTCCACGATCCATTTATCCTTTGTAAGTTTGTGTCAAAGTTCGAGTGATCTTTTGGGCTTTTGATACTGTTTACTTGTCTGTTCACGATGAAAGCCTTCAGTGCTAACTGTGCTTCCAGTTTAAGGGAACCGAAGGCATAGATTAAGATCCAAATTTCTTTTTTAAAGCATGTTTATCCAAGAATCTTAGAAATTGGAACTGAAATTCTTCTAGCAGAGCTTTCTCAATGGAAACACTTTCATGTCAGAGATGAGGAAATACTTGGACACACAATTTCACACGCATTTCTTCCTTTGCGTGTGTGTGTCGTGGGATCTTCTTATAACGCAAATAATATAAAAAGCGACTGTTTGTAAAGCAAACGTGCTGGTCCAAATTAAACAAATGAAATGGCACATTTAGGGCAGAGTGCACGGGTGGCTCTTCCCTGAGCCCAGAGGATGGTGGTGGAGACAGCCAAGCCTTGCAGAAAGCAGGGGGATTGCACTGAAGGTGTTTTTGTGTGTTGCAGGAGCCCGGCGGGCCCGGCAGCAGTGGAGTGGCTCTGCAGCAGCCTCTGTGGCCTCTGTGAGCAGGCTGGGGACGTCCCCTGTGGGGACACGGAGCTGGCACGGCGCCTTCTCTCAGGCAAGGCCCGGGGCTGGGCGCGGGGCAAAACCTTGGAGGTGTAACAACACAGCCCTCACTTTGTGTTTTCTTACCTCATTTCTCTGAGGAGAATATAGTTTTTATACATTTGGCAAATTTAGCAATTTTTTTCTCTTTAAAAAATAACATGTTTGAAATTTTCTGTCCCTTGAAGCTATATTAACACAAGAAAGTGTAGTGAGGTGTGTGATTCAAGGATGAAGCACCCAAACTGTGACACTCTGCAAAGTCTCAGAGAGATTTTGGGCCAGAAATATTTCACAGTTCCATTTTCTCCCATCAATATCTATTATTTATTTTCTCAGTTTATTTAGGAAAAAATCCCTGCAGTGTCTGACTGTGGTCCAGTGCAGCCCCTCTGAGTTCTGCAGTGGTCGTGGAGCATAACTGCAAATTCTTTAGTCTTTATAATCCTTGAAGTTCGGGGTCCTTTTTCCTGGGAGTAATTTTACTCCAAGACAATAAATGATTCCTGCTGAGTGGTGAACGAGGCTTTTCAGACACTGTTGGGACAGGTGGGAGGGGAAGGAGCCAGTGCCCTGTGTGCAAGGGGGATGCTGGAACACTGATTCCTTCTTGATTTGCAGACTTTGCCATCGTGTTTCTTCAGAATGGCTTCGAGCAACCTTCGGAGCTGGGAAGGAAGGTGGAATTCCAGAAGGTTCCCTATGTAAGGACAAAATGAACCTGGTTACAAATGGTGCTTCAATAAAGTAATTCCATTAATCTCTGGCTCTTGCTGAGTAGAAATAATTCAAAACTTGGAGCACCAAGGAGAGGGTGGTGGTACAGGTGCTGGAGTGGGGGAAATGGTGAAACCAGAACTGAGACTTTTTGTATGGAGGATTGCTCCAAGGTGGCACATCAAGGGGTTTTTAAACTTCCTTTCACCTGGATTGCTCGAGCTTTCCATTTGAAAATGAGACATGGAATGCTGGTAAGGTTGGAAAGTGCTGCCTTTTGGTCTATTTTTTCTGTCCTACTGCAGAGCCTGAAGTTAAAGTGAAGCTTTAAAAGGGACAAAACTCCTTCTTTGAATCAATTTACTTTTTCTGCATGGAAATGCAGCTCTTTGAAACTCTAAATCCCTTAATTTGTCCATTTTGAACAGATCTGCCGTGCTGTCTTACAGAGAATGTTGGCATGTAAGTATTGCTGTGATCCCAGCTTTGTGCAGCCACTGCTGTTTCCAAGACTGCTATTCCTTGCTCACTGCTAAATCCCCAGGGAGAAATCCTTTGCCTGGCTGCTTTGTCTGTGCTATTGTGCATAATATTTATGTCACTGATTTTATTTGCCTCTTTTCCCCGTCGTCCTCCTAAAGTGTCTCCAGACACTGCAGATAATTTCTTGCCTTTTATGCTACTTCATTTTTATGCTCCCAACTGGAACATCATATAGATACCTGACCTGATTTCCTGATTTTTAACAGGTTTGCTTGGAAGCAGGTGGAGCACAGAGGTTAGGCCAGGATCAGTTTTGCTGCTGAGATTTATTTTTTCTGCCTAGTAAATTAAACTTTGAGTTTACAGCGCTATCGGTGATTTTGCTGACTCACGGTTTGGATTTGCAGGCGAATGTTTTCTGAAACCTCTATTTTTATGCTGAGCAAAGACATCTAATGTAGGTGTGTAGTCTTTAAACACCCAGTGTCCGTGAACTGCAACGTGCCTGCCTTGTCCTGAGCTGCCCTGGTGCCAGTGCTGAGGGCTCAGGAGCAGCAGCGCCTGATTTACCCACAAATCCTGACGCAGGAAGACTCAACACACATGGGGGTTATTTTTGTCGTGTGTCACAGCTGATCTTCGCGGGGAGATGCTGTACCTGCTGTTGTCACATTCCTTACACCCCTCCCGTGTCCCACACCCCTGGTTGGTGTCACCTGACTGTGCAGCTGCTGTCACTCCTGTCTCCTTAGTGACAGCGCTTCCCCACTTTCCTTGCTGGCACGTTTCCTGCTCAGTGCTGCTGCAGAGGCTGCTGCTTTTCCTCTGCTGTAAGGTGACCCCATCCCAGGACACGCCACCAGCACTGCCCCCTCCATCCTGTGCCATTCCCTGCGGGCACTGCCAGCCCCATCCCTTGCCCCAGGTCTCGCAGGGAGCACTGTCTGTACACAGAGATGCCTCACAGACTTTGTGAGTGCTTCTAAAAAGGGAAAGCTGCAAGACAAGTGTTTTATTATTTAATATGTATGAATTCCATCTCAGGTGGCCCTTTAACAGTTGAAAACCAACCCGTATSAACAGAGGAGTAGGGATTTTGGAGGAGGAGGAGCGGGCTGTTGGCAGGCAGACAGGAGTCTGCATCCTGCTCTTCATTTGCCCTTCCCGTTTGCGCAGCCTGCACTGCCACACTCGCAGTCTGTGTGCCTGCAAAATGCATTACATGAGGTTTATACAAGATGTTTTATTAGTCTGTACTTTTGGGTCACCTTTGTGGGGTTTCACTTCGTTAATCTTTGGAGAACATTAGGATTTTTAATGTAAAAGAATCTCCTATTACTGAAGACCTTCACAGGAGGAGAAGGACAGGCTGGGAGTAGCATGGGAGCACTGTGCTCCACTGTAATGATCTGGCTGTGTTGAACTGCTGTGCCTGAAGATAAGCTGAGTTTATCTCCTTTGCTTTATTCTCCCCTACTTAACCTTAAAGTATTCCTCAGCGGGAGAGGAGAGTGTTACATCCTAATGCTGTGGTGGCATGTGAGGGACGTCTGGTTTGCTGGCCCTGCTTAGTAAATGTTATTTTCAGGTCTTTTCACTAAATGATTTTAATAGACAAACCAAGCTCCTTTAACTGGTAAAAGGGGAGGGTTTTCAAGGATAGCACGAGGAGCAGAAGTGCTGCTGCAGCAGACTGCAAAGCAAAGGGTCTCCCAGTCCGTGGGCTCTTGAGTGGTGTGGGCTGATCGTCAAGACAACGCTGCTGCGCAAGCTGCCAACCTGTTTGATCTCTCCCCGTCGTTTCGGGGCAGATCGAGCTTTTAAAGGAATTCCTGCTATGCAAATGGCACGTTACAAATGTGTGGCCCTCCCCCAGCCTGCTCTTTGTTCGGACCGTGGTTTCCAGGGTGGTTAATTCAGCTTGTGCAAATCCCTGCCTCCAGACAGTGCTCACACTCACAGATGCACGGCACCGTTAGGGTTGGGTTTGGAAATGAAATACCAATTTATATGCATTTTTAGACGGCTTCATTATTAGCACGTTCTTGGGAATGCTTCTAAATTGGTTCAAGGTCAGTGGTAATAGTTTCTGAGTTCTGTGTCACTTTGGAAAAAATTTGGTGAGAATTGAACGCTGCTGAATGGCTTCTGCACATTTCCCTAACAGGGTCACCTTGGTGAAGGGAAACAAATTGCTTGTTCCTCTTAGTTCCTGCGTGGTGTTTAGTGTCACAGTTAATTTCCATTTCTCATTGTGTTTTTGTGTGTTTTGGGGTACAGGGGTGCTTGATGCTGTTGGTAAAGAGAAGCAGGAAGATGTTTCCATGTTGCAAGCTGTGAGGTTCTGGTAAGAAACGCTCCAAACAGTGTCAGGAAGAGTTTTTTATCCACTGTTGCACTTGTTACTGATATAGGGGGAATGTTGTGGGGTGTTCTTTGCTTATTTACACACACCCCACCCCTCCCAGTGCTACTTGTATTTGGTATTCTCCTCTAATAAAATATGTGCAGACAAAAGTGCTTGTAAAAAAGATAAGGGTCGGGTAGGGAAGTGAGTTGTGGCAGTGCTGGAACCAACCCTGGAACTCCCTCTTGTCATGCTGAAAATTCCCCATCAAGTTTTCTGGAAAGTGCCATCACCTCCAATTCCTGCTTCCAAATTTGTTTTATTTAGCTACTTTGTACATGTCACCTTCAGCCCCATGCAGGGATGTACCTTAAACTCCTGTTTGTAAATCTGATGGCTCCACATTGTTGAGTAACCAATAGATTTAAAAAAAAAATACATACAGAAAGTATATATTTGTGGCAATTTGAGTAGATGGACGTAGAATAAAAATAAGTCATTCTCCCTAATCAGTACCTGGTTGATGCTATTTAGTCAGTACCTGGCTGATCATATTTAATCACTACCTGGCTGGTCACACTTCCTGGCATTGTTTCTGGTATTTCCTTGTCCTTTGCAGGCTGAATGTGTTCAGTGTGTCACTCTATGGAAGTGTGGCTCACCCGGATTCCCTGCAGCAGTTTTTCAGACACACCCTGACTGAGGTTCTCACCTACAACCCAGTGCTGAAAGGTAGGAATGGGCAGGGAGAAGTGTCTCCAGGTGTGTCTGAGGCTCTATCCCACACGGAGTGGGCCCAGCCTGGAGGACCAGAGCCAGAGAAGCCTCCTRGCTCCCTCCCCTTCCCAGGCTCTGTATAAGCAGGGTGCCAAATGGGGCAAAAGAAATCACCTGAGTGTCATAGTTCAGGAGAAGATTTTGGGCAGGAAGGTTCTAATCCTGGATTAGTAATTGTGAAGCTTGATGTTTTTAGGAAGAAATATGTTTAAGCTATAAAATCTCTGGTAAAATCCCTACGAGCTGTGATCTGGAGCTGCTTGTCTGTTGTGTGGGAGAGCTCTGTCATTGGTGGCTTCCAGATGAAAGAGGTTAATGAGGGAAAAGCTGATTCCTTGCTGGTTCTCTGTGCGTGTCCCGTGTCAGCCTATGCATGTGTGATCATGGAAACAGCTCTGGGATGACAGTGCCACAATGGAATGGCCCAGTCCTTGTGCCACAGTCCCCGTTCCAAAGACAAACGGGAGAGAGAGGGAATTCCAGTGGGCAGTTTTTAATGTGTCTGGCTGCACAAGGGAAACTTTGTGTCGTCAACTTATGCATTTTGGGTGCATTTTGGGTGTATTTTAAAACCTGTTGCTGAAGTTTTCTTTTTGTGGGTGCAGTGTCTGATGCCATCCAGATGCAGAAGGAGTGGAGCTTCACCAGGACTTCCCCGCTGCTCACGGCCCTGTATCGCAAAGTACGTCAGCCTGGTGCCACAAAGGGAACTTTATTATCTCGGATATAGATCCACCGAAATACCTGAAATGAGATTATTGAAAATTAGTGCAACATTATCCAGTTGCAGAATCCAAACCAGCTGCCAGGAACTCTGGGCAGGAGGAAGCACGAAGGAAAAGAACTACAGGGATTTTTGTTTGTGCAAAGCTCTTAATGAGAACAAAGGTGCTGATTGGAGATGTGAATTTTCACTGGTGCAGAATATGTCATGAGTTCTGAAAGAACTGGCATTTTACTCTTTTTTGCAGCCAGTGCTTGTTCCAATCCAGGCTGATATTTGGGCCTGGGAAGCTGACGCAAAAGCTGCAGGATAGCTTGAAAAAGTCACAGAAAAGCCATCTGCCTGTCCATCTTGTCTGTATTCCCTTCTTTCTCGTGGCTGTATGTCCTAGCTGACAGGAATTGCCTTCACTCTTCCAGCTGTTGGTGGCCTTCAGTGTGAAGGAATCCATCTGCCAGCTGCAGCAAGTCCTGGAGACCCACGAGGTGAACTGGCAGCACGTCCTGTCCTGTGTTTCCACACTGGTGGTGTGTCAGGCTGAGGCTGAGCAGCTCTTCAAGGGTAGGTGGGCACTGCCAGCCTGGTGTGTGCCTGCGCTGCTTGGGTGGGGAACAGGGGAGTCATCCATGGGTGCTGTCTGGGATTCCTGTCTGGAAAAGAACAGCAGAACATCTGCTTTTCCACTCAGACATTCCGTGTCAGCAGTGATGTGAATGCCAGGCCTTGTGCCTGCCACTTCTCAAACCTTGTGTACAGCTCAGGGTGGTTGTTTGATAATTGCCTTCCTTATTAATTGGCATAGTGATTACTGAAGCTTAGTTCTAGCTCACCTTTGCTAGCAGAGCTTGTTTGTGAGAATTCCTTACTAATTATCCCAGTGCTGGACTCCCTGCAATTCCTGCAGGGAATCCAAGTGTGTTTGACTGTTGAAAGTGCATTAAAAAATAAAATCAGATCCCAAAGGCTCCCCAGGCTGCAATACAGGTCCTGCCTTATGTTTTATCACAGATATTTGTCTTCATTTACTGTAGAAAATACAGCACTGTTGTCAAGAGCAAAGCATGAGGTTATTGTTTTATGTTCCTAGATCTACTGAGCCATCTCCTGCTAAAGGCCTTTGGGAATTATGACATGGAAAATATGATCACTGCATTCCTGATCGCTCGTCAGGCTGCTCTGGAGGGCCCTGCTGTCTTCATGCCTTACTCTGAGTGGTTTAAGGTAAGACAGAGTGAGGCCTGACTGGTGAGCTTTGTTTTAGTTGTGTGAGGAAACCTGTGCATAAGGAATGCTCTGCTGCATGGAGAAAGCCTTGTTCCAGAAAGGATAGCCAGGAATGACAAAGGGGAAAAAAAAAAAAAAGAAAAAATTGTATTGATATTAGGAATGATTGAATATTTATTACTGCCTTTGTGTCTGCAAAGAATAAATTTATTTGTCTTTCCCCAGTTTTCCCTCCTTTCAAGTCCACCTTGCCTGCTCTAGTTATTTGCTAGGAATGCAGACATGTAATTCCTGTTACAATCATCATCTTGGATGGATTTCAGTATCTTGATAAGCAGCACAGTTGCTATTGCGTAAGTTGGGGGCTATGGCAGAGGAAACATTCCTGTTTCCTGGAGGTTTGCATGCAGCTGTAATTGCTGTGTTTGACCCTAGAGATAATTGGTTGTTGCTTTTAACTGTAAGCAGGTGGGTATTTTAGGGATGCAAATCTCCACGTAAATTCAACCTGGAAATTCCTTTGTATGAGTTTGCAAATCTAAGCTCAGGTTTGGCTGATAGAGTGTTCAGGAGGTATCAAAAGGTAAACTGGTTGTGTTGTCTATAGTCTCTGACTGGTTATTTTCCTTAGAATGCCCAGAAAAACCTGTGTAGAAACCTGCAGATTTGTGGTTCCCTCATGAATTTCAATCCCTTGCATCTCAGAGTTGCCTTGTCTAAGTGTTCTCATGGCAGTAAACTTCCATAGAGACTTCTGTAAGTCCCCGTGGTCTGAGGGCTGGAGCCCCTGTGCTCTGGAGCCAGTCTGGGAGAGCTGGGGGTGTTCACCTGGAGAAGAGAAGGCTCCAGGGAGACCTCAGAGCCCCTTCCAGTGCCTAAAGAGCCTCCAGGAGTGCTGGAGAGGGACTTGGGGCAAGGGATGGAGGGACAGGACAAGGGGGAATGGCTTCCCACTGCCAGACGGCAGGGTTAGATGGGATATTGGGAAGGAATTGTTCCCTGTGAGGGTGGGGAGGCCCTGGCACAGGTTGCCCAGAGAAGCTGTGGCTGCCCCATCCCTGGAAGTGTCCAAGGCCAGGTTGGACAGGGCTTGGAGCAACCTGGCATAGTGGAAGGTGTCCCTGCCCATGGCAAGGGATTGGATCTAGATGGTCTTTAAGGTCCCTCCCACCGAAACTGTTCCATGATTCTACAAACTTTCTCTGGAGACTTTTCTCCAGAAAGCCTCTCCTGACAGAAATGGGATGTTTGGGATTTGTGTGCTGAGTTATGGCTCTGCTGGGATGAGGATTCTCTCCACGCTGAAAGGCTGTCTTGTCATTTTTCCCTGTTTCAGGCTTCCTTTGGGAATGCTGGTGGCCAGCACGGGAGCAGTAAGAAAGCTCTGGTCTTCCTCTTCGAGTTCCTGTCGGAGCTGGTGCCATTTGAAGCTGCGCCGTACCTGAAGGTGAGAAGGTGCTGGCAGAGATGGTGTTCAGGTCCAGAACTGCCCCAAAGTGACCATCTTTGTGCCTTTGAGTATGTTCAGCTCATTATCAATGTTGTTATGGAAATTGCATTCCTTCTGGTTCGTTATTCAAACCCTTTTCTTCCTGAAATAAGGAAGGACAAGATTCTTTTATTGACAAGGAGAATTCCTTTCATGGAGTGAAGTTTAAGCACTTCACTGGTTTTTTTTCTTTGTTGTCGGGAAAAATTGTGTCAGTTGCCATTAAAATGGTTTATCCTTAACCAAACAATAATGCCTTTTATGGGGAATATTTGAGGCAAATGACTGTAAACATTAGTCAGAAATTTAATGTGATTTCCTGTAAAAATGGCAGATCTCATTGTGATTTTCACATTTCAGGTCCATATCATGTACCCACCTTTTGTGCCCACAAAACACCGGTCCCTGCTCTTGGAGTACATCACTCTGGCCAAAACCCGGCTGGCCGACCTCAAGGTCAGGAAAAACTGTCTCTTTTGAGAGGAATTCTTTCTGGATCTGTCAAACCCTGCTGCGTGTGACCACCTGCATCTCTGACCTCACACAGGTGGCCATAGAAGACATGGGGCTCTATGAAGATCTGTCTTCCACTGATGAGGCTGTGCAGGTACTGCTGCTCTGTCTCCCAGTTTTCCCATCAGCCATGTCCCTTTTCCTCTGGAAAAGCACTTAGGTTATCAGCCTCCCTGCCATTCCAAACTTGAGCATGCTGCCAGGTCTCCAGCTTTAAGCCAGAGGTTTTTAGTGGCCATAAATACAGGATCTTCCCATATTTCGTGAAAACTGGAGAACATTTTATAGATGTGTTGATTCTTTTCAGTAGAGCACATCATCTCTGTGGTGTGGGACCAGAGTGTGGGTATTCATAGGAGGTTTGGGAGTGGAATCTACACTCCGTAGTTTCACACTGTGGTTCATGGTAAATTTTGGGTAACAACAGTAATTTATAAGGAAGTGTTTTGGATTTATTATGCCTTCCTACATTTTGATCAGATGAAGAGGCCTCACTTACACAGTCCATGACCACATGAAATACTGGAGACAGAGTAGACGAATATACTGCAAGAAACCCAGTCCTGTGATGAACTCACAGGCAGAAGTGAAGATTTAATTTAATTTTTCCAAGCCTGATCTGGTTGTCAGTTGAGAAACTTGTTGCAGTTTGAGGTGTCTTACAACTCAAACAAGAGAAACCCAGGGTGGCAGTGCCTCTGCCTGCAGGCGCGGGCTGGAAGTGGAGATGATGGGTCTTAATTCCACATGCACAACTAAATTAGGATCACAGTAAACCAAATTCAGAACAGAAAAGGGAAGTTTATCATCTCCCTCGATTCCTCACATCTTTCTCTCCTTCCTTGTGTGGGGCAGCCCCAGGCCCAGGCACTCCGTGATGTTGAAAAGGCCCTTCAGATATTTGAAAACACCAGGAAGATCCCCACTTCTGTGATAGAAGCCAGGTACTGTGTGCTTTTCAACTCTTCCTGGGCTTAACTACAATAATAATAATAACTACAACAATAATAATAATAACAATAATAATAATAATAGCAGAAGCCAAGTCTGAATCAAAATAAGGAAACAAGGAAAATTGAGGATGTGAGCAAGGGAGGTTTGGGGAAGTTCTTCCCACTTCCTCAGGAGTCATCCTAATAGAGGATATTTGTGGGGAGAGTGAAAGGGCATATTCTTCTGTGCAAAAGAAGTCCAAAATTATTACAATAAAAAGCGAAGTTAAAGAAATCTAAAACCATTGGCTAATCTGAACCTGGCTTGTCTGTGATTATTCATGTTACCATGAACATTTCATATTTGCTGGAGCCAGATGAATTCCTGGGGGTGTGGAGGTGGCACTTTGGACCTTTGGCATTGTTAATATTTTCCTCTGTTTATTTTCTCAGTATTTTCAGACGACCATATTACACTTCCTGGTTCCTTCCAGCTTTGCTCAGGCCACGTGTGGTCAGTGTTTGGCTTTTTCCTTGCCCCTCCCATTAGCTGGGTGTTGTACACAGGTAATTTGCCCCTAACCTGCCCTTTTCTCTGTTGCAGCTCCCTAAAACCCCAGATGGACACATGGCTTTTATAGACTCCTTAAAGAGGTATTCAGACTTCGTAGTGTTATTTTCTGTGCTGCTGGGCTTTCTTTTCAGGACATTTGATATCAGATCATCAGAGGCTTGGATACCTTGGTTACAACCAACCTCTTGGCAGGGCTTGGTGGCCCAGGCCTGGGGTTTGCAGATTGTGCACGGAGGAGCTTTTCTGTGTAGTCTTGAGCTCTGTAATCAGTCCTCTGGCTACTGTGAAATCATTATTTAGGAGTCCCTCTGGCTTCAGGCYGGGTACATTTTTATGCAAATTTTGGGAGACACAGCTGAATATACAATTTCCCCAGGAATATGAGCCCCCTCTGTGAAAGGCTCCGTGAGAGGGGATATGGGGGGAGTGGAAGATGAGACTTAAATGATGTCTGTTAATGCTCAAGGGACACCAGGATGATGCCCCAGGAGGACACAGCCCCCCTCAGAACTCAAGCTTGGCCTGCATGCATGTTTAAAGGTGCTTTTCTGCACTGCAGGAACAGCTTTATTTTACATCCAGTAGTTCCTCTGTGACTTCTCATGAAGGAAAAATGTTTGCCACACTGCCTGCAAATGAGGTGCTTGGTCCTGCCTTGTCATTCCAGTCTGGCTCTAAAATTAAAGACTGGATCATTTGGTGAAATTAAAGTTGTAAGAGAAGCAGCTGAGTTCTGGGGAGCCTCGTGGGACGTGTTTTTAGCAGCGAGTGCCTGCCCTGCAGAGAGGAGGTCACACCTTGGTCTCAGCACGTTCATGTTTTACATGTGTGAATGCTGCACCTCACAGCTCACACTCTTAGGAGATCTTAGACACCAACTAGATATGAAATAGGCATTAAAGCATGAATTAATAACATATATAGTATTGGTTTGTGTGTGCAATACTTGCTGTGAAAGCCTGGGTAGAGATCCCTGCCCCTCATGTCAGAGGATTAAAAAATGCTTCAGATGCTCTTTATGCTTCAGAGTCCCTCTGATTGCATTTCATGGAAGAGCTGTTGTTTGTGCTTATATTTAATAAAGCTGCAGTTTGTGGTTATGCAGAATAATAAATCTCTTCTTTTTTATTATTATAGAGCTGATAAAATACCCTCAAACTTGTACTCCACATACCTGCAAGCCTGTCACGCTATGAAAGAGGAGATGTTACAAGGTGAAAAATACATCATTTGCTTATGGATCAGTATGAAATGTTAATTTTTCCACTGATGCCCTCCTGAACTGAAAATTGTCTAAGATTTATGGCTGAATAGGGATTTAATCCATGTAAATAAGTGTTGTGTTCTTTATGTTGTATCGAGGTCTTAAATAGTTACTCCTGTAATGATTTTTTTCTGCCAGCCGTGCTTGGGTGGGATTTTTGCAGTCTGGGAGTTCTGTGCTGTGCTGAGGCTACAGATGATGCCTGAGCCTGAGCTGGCTGAATTCCACCCCCAAGACCTTTCCATGAATCAGCGTTTGCAGCCCGAGCTGCTCAGCCCCGGGTGGGAATCTGCTGTGCTGGGAACCTGCTGTGCTGATCCCTTGTGCAATGACACTGGTGCTGTCTGAACTCCTGGCATCCTCTTTTARGAGAGGATTAGGGATATCTGGGGGAGCAGGAGGGGCTGGGAAAGGGATTGCAGCTCCGGGTTTATGGATGTTTGGGTGGGAGGGCCCCGCTGATTTCGGGTCCCTTCACTGCAGCTTTACTGGGGCAGGATAATGGGTTTTTAATGAGGGTATTTAATGAGGGTATTTAATGAGCTCTGCTGCCTCTGTCAGCAAGTGGGTGTTTCAAACACACCTTCCCATGGTTTGCACACAATGGAAAGGTCAGGCTGGTGAGCAGGGATGGTTCCCAGAGCGTGGTGGGGATAAGTTACAGATCCGTACTCTGACTATGGAGATGAATCTGTAGCCAAGCCTTGCTCGGGGCCTTTGAAGCTCGCTGGGGATGCTGTGGCTGGAGAGGCGTGACAGAGCCGTCCCCGGGCAGCGCAGATGAGCAGCAGGCTGGGCTGGCTGCGGGGTTGGCCTGGCAACCGGCGGGATGAGCTCTCTGCGGGCCGGGATGGGATCCGCAGGATCCCGGCAGCTCCGCGGGGCTCCCTGAGTTGCCACTGACCTCTAGTGGCACTGCCTGGGCCCTGTGCCGCCCTCCTGGGCAGCCTGAGCCGTGTCCCCTCCTGTCCCCAGCGCTGTGATCCTGTTCCCTGAGCCCTGCCCCATCCCTGGGCTCTGCACTCAGCCGGCATTTAGGACAGGATCGAGCACTGGGCAGCCCCAAACCCTTTTGTCCGTGCTCACTCTTGTACAGAGGTGACTCAATGGGCTCCTAACACTTTATTTTACATCGTGTTTACAACCAGTATTAATTTCAACCTTTATTATTTGCTGTTCTTGTTCCTGGGTGATTTATTCCTGGCCCTCGTACAAGAAGCTGTTCCTGTCTAACGAACTCTGGGTGGGTTTTGGGGCTCTGGCAGTTGCTGGTGGCATCTYTTTCTAGTGGTAAAAGGAATTTCCTTCTGTTCCTTCTTTTAAACAAAAAGCCAGAGTATAACRTGGAACATCTGGAGATGTGCAGGGTGTTGGTTTGAGGAGCAGCTGATGATGTATCCATGCTGTAATGTCTGACTCTGTATTTTGAGCCTGACTCCAGTCTTTTGAGGACAGCAAATGTTGCTGTGAAGGGCAGAGCTAAAGGAAGCAGAAGCAAACTGAAAGCAGAACTTTTTGCCTCTTGTCCTTAAAAACTGAATTCCTCTTTGCAACTAGGCATAAACCCATAAATTATTAACTAAATAGCACATTCTGAATGTAAAAACAAAGCTCTGTGTGTGGCAGATTGACAGTTTGGGGTTTTGTTAGAGCTTCAGGAAAAGTAACTTCTGCTTTTACAAGAAAGTGCACACAGAGATTGCTGAATGCATTCCCTCTCTTCCTTGTCTAGATGACTCCAGAGCACAGCCCAGCCATTCCAAAGAGCCTGTTGAGCAGCTGAAGGCTGAACTGGCTGGGCTCAGGGTGCTGGTTGTGGACCAGACTCAGTGGGAAGGTAGGAGGGAGCTGCTTCTCATTGACTGTCCCAACAGCTGCCTGAATAAAGTGTGGCTAATGCTGGCCAAAGGCACAGCAGGAGCTACTGCCACTGCTACCTGAAGCTGGTAATCCTTCAGAGCTGATAATCCTTCCAGCTATGAATATGTACATTCTAATGTCTGACTTATTCCCCTTGCTTCATTTGGGACTTTATCTTTGTGACAATCACTTGGTGCCACACCAGTCTCTGCTGCCCCACTCCTCGGGCTCACCTGGTGACCTGGGCCCCCTTGGGAGAGCTTTTTCCATTTTAGTGTGAAAAACTATTCCTGAGGTGTGTTGGTGACAGTACTGGGAAAAAACAATGCTGCAGATACTGATCCACTGTGTCCCAGCCGACATTTTTTGCTTACTAAAGCTTTTCCTAACACACTTTTGACTCCGATTGTATATAAAGTATATATTTCACTTGTTCCTGCTGCTGTGGGGGGGGTGTAAATGTTTCATGGCTGTCCTGGTGCCCCTGCTCTCCTGTCCCTCCCCGCAGATGTGCCAGCTCAGATTGCCGTGGTCTCGGACAGGCTCCGCAGAGTCCTGGGTGACAGCAGTGAGGAGAATGAAGCTGCTCCTTCGAATTCCCCAGTCCCAGTGGCCGTTCCTGCCCCCAGGCTGGAAGCCTGCCATCAGAGCGTGAGTACCATCTGGCTGGGGTGAGGAGCAGTGGGGCTGGGMAGGGGAAAATGCATCTGGGTAGTAGGTGTGAAAGGCTGCTTTGTCTGCCGAGAGCAGGAAATACACTTCTCCTTTTGTCTCCCTTATCCTGCCCTGCACTGACTATTCCTGTGTTTTAACCACCTGGAASTTGTTGGATAATGAGATCTGGARATGGGTTCTACCGGAGCAGTCCTGTGATAAGCAARGCGTTCCTTAACAGCCTTGTCCAGGTGTTTATTGTGTGCTGGGATCATTCCTGGGCTTAATTCTCCATCCTTGGTGCCAGTGGATCTGTACAACTTGGAGTGAATATCATTAACCGATATTTCTCCTTGTTTTAATGTCAGGAACATGATACATACAAAGCACAACACTAGGTCTGGATATCCAGCCTGACAAGCAGGAATTAGCACTGTGGGTCTTATTCCAGGTTTATTCCTGGTGTTTTTTATTTCAGGTTGTTGATCTTCTGCTGACATCATTCTGCCAAACCCTAATAGCTGCTTCCTCTTTTAACCCTCCTGACAGGTAAGATGTGAGTCAAAGAGTAGGGGAACCAAAATTGGTTGATACCCGAGAATTCCAGCACTTGTGCAGGGATGAGGAGGGACTTTGGCTGCTCATACCCCCTGTGCCAGGCTGGCAGCTGCAGGCTGCTTCACCCGGAGTTTCTGCACTCCAAGAAGTAATGCATTTTGAGGTGCATGTGTAAATAAAAGATGTTTCTCCTCTGTTGTTACAGATCCCCTCAGCAAAGTGGCCTTTGCCTCTGCTTTGTGCTCTGCGACAGGGATTAAGCACTCCCCACAAACCGTGCCCGGGCTGCTGTTTCAGCTCAGGGGTGGGGGATGGCAGTGAAGCCAGTCCCTTTTGTCCTGGAATTGCTTCCCCCTGGCAGGGACTCGGTTTGGTTCTGGCCTGGCTGAGGAGGGCGAGGCAGCACTCGCCTGCCCCTGGAAGCACTGCTGGCAGTCAGCTCCTTGATGTAGCAGAGCCTGTAAACATTATGGGCAACATGTCAGTGGAAAATCACTTTGTCGGGAAACAAGGACGTGCTGGGGAGCTGAGGAGCTGGCTGGGCTCCCGGCTGCCGGGGCTGCTCTCCGGAGGGCAGCGTGCTCTGGCAGCCAGGGCATCCTTCCCTCCCTTGCACTGCTCTGTCCCGGAGCAGATGAATCAGTGTGAAAAGCCCGATTGAAAAATCACTGTGACAAAAGAGAGTCCCAGGAAATCATCTCTAAGCCCAACTCCCACCTGATCTCCGCTGAGGATGGGTTTTTCTGTTATGTTAGTGGGGTGGGAAAGTCCCTCCCTCCCCCTGCTTTGCAGCAGGACCTTGTGATAGCAACTCCTTTCTGCTTTGTTTTTTGATCCCATTCATTGCTCTGCCTCTGTTTACTTTGTGCTCTGCCTGTGCCTCAGGCGGCTCCTCCTGTCCTTATTGTCACCGCAGAGGCCACTTTGGCCTTCTGAGATGACAGCAAATGTTTGAGACATCATCCATTGTGTGAGGCAGGGCACTGGTGGGGGGCATATCCGTGGGGGTTCTCTGCTCAAGTACTCCAAAAGTGCCCCTTTCCTTTGAGCCTGTGAATGGAATGATAATTGTGCTGTGTTTACAGACAAGCATGGATCAGCTTCAGCGTGTTTAAGCATTTTTAATTACCTGTTCCTGTGTTGGGGATAAGTTAAGTGAGCCTGTGGTCTCACCTTGTGCAGGCAGGGCCCGTGCCTCTCCTTGGTGGTGAAGATGATGTGTGGACACAGGAATCTCCTCCCTGCGCTCCTGGGCAGGCTCTGCCAGCTTATTTATCATCAGGTCAGTTTTCCAACCAGGAATCCTATGGTTAGGGTGTGCTAAAGGCCATCCTGCCCCATTTCCTGAGCTGGGGGGCATGGACCTGTCTGGACTGCACTGTGGAGAGGCTTCACCAGCCTCCAGGCTTCCAAAAAATACCCTGTTTTGGTGAAATAGTATGGAGTTGCCCTCAGGAACGTGAGGAGAGTGCTTCCCTGCAGAAATACTACTTGTGAAAGGTTAATGCATTCTGAGGCATTTTAACAGAAGCCAAAGTAGGCAAGTTTAGGAAAGAGACAAAAGAAAAATGGTAGAATGCTTCATCCCTAAGCTTCCACATTAAATAATTCAGTTGTAAAAATAAAATCAAGATACTCGTATCTGGGCTGCAGCCCTGCATGGTTTTGTTATTARAGAATTGTTTGATTTATTCCCTCTACCCCGTGATGGTGCAAGAGTAAAAATAACAGGCTGGTAGACTAAATTAGCTGTCAGAGAAGCTAAAAAGCCTTGAGAACCCAAAAATCTGAATTTACAGCAAGTTGCTGTGTTACAGAAACCTCCAATTCTGCTGAAAGTTGTCTCTCATCTGCTCGATTGTTGCTGCACTACCAGTGGGCAGAAACAACATTCTGCTGCTTCACTGAGTCTGAGTTTTTACCCTGAGAAAGGTTGTTTTGGTACAAGTAGAATGTTACAATGAAACAAAGGAAGTATTACAATATTACCATACATATTAAAATGTTACAAGGTTACCAAAAAAAAATCTCCCGTTCTTTATTTATTTTGCCTTCCAGGGTCCTTCCCTGAGTGCTGCTCATATTTTAGGACTAGCAGCTTTTGTGATCCACTTAGGTGAATGCAGAGCTTTAATTCCTGGAGTGGAAGCCAACTTTGGGATTTCYCAGCCTGTTCCTGGAAAGGTCCTTTCGATTTCAGAGTACTGGAGCTCCCTGCTGGTGTGCAGGACAGAAGAGTCTTTTGCCTTCTGCTTGAGGTGAGATGGGGCATCCACCACCTCCTTGCTTCCCCCAGTGAAGGGATTTTGGGATGCTGGGAAAGCTCCCATGGAGGATTTCCAGAGCGTGTGGAGGTGGTTGAACCAACCAGATAAATGGGTTTCTTCCCTTTTCTCTCTCAGGTTTTGCACTGCAGCTGCAGCTTATCTGATGTGCAAGTTTTCATCTTGTTCTCATGAAGATTTTTGTGCCTTGATTCCTCCTGGCCTGATTAAAAAGGTAAAAGGGGAAAAGTTTTACTATAACTTATGAGAAAGTTCAGTCTCAACCCAATTTCCTGCCGTGGGTSCCTGTGCAAATATAATTTACGCCACGAAAACAATATAGAAATATATTTTTGTGCCCTCCCATCCTAGCCCTTGGYGCCTCTGCCTGTTTGGCAGTTCCACACACGCAGGGGTGGCTCTGGCCTGGCTCTGTGACAGCCACATGCAGGCTGGGGTGTCTCTGTTCCAGCTGCAGTACCTCGTGCCACGGCTGAGCTTGGCAGCTCGGGGACTCCCGTGCGAGGAGGCCAGAACCRCCCCGAGCTGGAGCTCCCTGTCCAGCCCCTCTCTGAACTACAGAACAGCCAGCCTGCGTTTGTGGAAGCAAGCACGCTTCCAAGAGCTCTTGAAGGAAAAGGCATTCCAGGTATGAATCTTTTTCATCACTTAAATTCGCCCTGTAATTCTCACTTTTTTAGATCCGCCCTTTGCAATTTCCTTATTGGTGATCAAAAGCTCCTTGTAAGAACTTAATGCCTGCAAGTAAGAACGAAATACCTGAAAAGTTGTCTGACAGCTGAGTCATGTGGGCTAGGATGTGTGTGCTCAGTGTTATTTGATGGTGATGATAAGGGAGAAAGAGAAAACTAGAGCTAAAACTTTAGTGTCCTAATTCTTGGAAAAGCAGGAAGCCTGGCAAGCTGTAGAATCTCAGGAGCTGTAAAGCAAAGGCCTGTCCATCACCCTGGCTCCCTGCTGTGCTCTCTGTGAAGTGATGGCAAGGCAAATAACTGGAAATCCTTGATTTTTTTGGTACTTTGTCTAAATGCCAAAGTTCCTTTGAGCCACCTGTGCTCCTTGGGCTGCCTGGCTCAGCCTTGCTCAAACCATCTCAGCTATTCTCTTTGTACCACCCTTGCAATGTCTCTGATTTGACAGACTCTCTTTTTTTAACCTACTTCCTTTAAAACCAGTTTGTGCAGAGGAGTTTGTGGTGTTCCTAGAATGACTCCTTGTGCTTGGCCTGCTCAGTGTCCAGGGTATTATAACCTCTCTTTGATGCTTGCACAGCCTGTCTGACTGAGGTGCTTTGCTCATTTTACCTKTATTTCTGATAACACACACTCACCCTGGTATCCGGGCTTGGAGGTGATGAGTGTGTTTGGAAATGTCAAAAGGGTGGGAGTGTGTGAGACAGGCTTTGCAGGCTTTCCATGAATTTTTGAAGGCCAGTGGGGCTTTAGCTTGAATTTCTTATAAGAGAAACAGCACAGGAACTTCCTTGGGTTGATGTCTCTTGTTTTGTGTCTCTTAATCCCCATGGGATTGTGTCTGGAGATGAAGTGAGGGCRGGTTTTATGCTGGGCAGCAGGTGGCTGTTCTGCACAAGTAATTTCCCTTGCTCTTCCTCCCTGCTCCTAAATCCTTGCTTTTCCCAGCTGTCTTTCAGGGAGTGGCTGCTGATGGAGCTGGAAGTGTGCCCTGACAAGGATATTCTCTCTGCTTCAGAAAGGTAAATGCCAAGGGGCTCTRTTGGAAAGGGAACACTCCAAGAGTCTCCCACCAGAACAGCACTGAAGATCAGGAAGTAAATAAACAGCTGCTGCAGGATACAAATGCCTGTTGCCTGCTGTGGTTTGTCCTGAGTTCAGGCACTGCTGGAAGGAGGTGTGTGTGTGTTAACTTGAGGAAGGCCAGACTGGATGGGGCTTGGAGCGTCCTGATCTGGTGGAAGGTGACCCTGCCCATGGCAGGGGGTGGAAGTGGRTGGGCTTTAAGGTCCCTTCCCACCCAAGCTATTCCATGGTTCTCTGAGGCTCACCAATAAATTCTGCATGTGCAGCCCTTCCAAATAGCTTGTCACCAAACCTCCCTGTTTCTGGAAGCGAGAGCTRACTTGGGATGGGTGGGGTCTCCTGGAGGACTCTTCGTGTCTGTGCTTACATGGTGCTTTTATCTGATCACACATCACTCATCCCACTTGATGTGTGAGCTTCCTTTTACATCAAGGGAAGGGCACCATTCAAGTAGATTTCCCATCCCCTCCTTTTCCACACTGCAGACAGGATTTCCACTACTGGGCCATCTATCAGCGATATCTTCCTGCACCTTCTGCTGCTGGTGGCTGTGATGGAGACCTGGAGAAGGCTTGTGGAGTCATTATCAATGCCATCCTGGATTCCTCACAGAGGTACTCAGTGTCATGACTTCCCTTTCTGGTAATGGCCTTGAGGCTATGAACTGGGAGCTTGTGCCTTCTGTGGGGCTGGGGAAGCCATTCCCTTCTGGTCTGGCTGGAAGTGGGAGCTGGGAGGTGGCCCTGTGTGACTCACCAGTCTTTGCATAAGCATCTTGCTTTAGGTGACAGAGGTCTGGGGCTGCAGCCACAGAGGGGCCCTTGTCTGGCTGTCTATTTTAAGTTGGCTTTGTACTCGTATTTGTTCGGCCAGACAAGCACCAATGCCCCGGGGGAGTGGCTGGAGCTGGAAAATGAGCAGGGAGGTTAGAGGAGAGCTGCTGTCTCAGCCACAACCTATTTAAGGCACAATGTTTGATATCTGTGTTCATCTGAAGCATCTGACTGTCTTTGAACTGTGCTCTGCCCTGGGCTAGCAGGGTGAGTGACCTGGCGTGTCCCTTCATTTCAGGCTGGACCTGGGTGGCTGTGGCCAGTCGAAGATGTCGGTCAGCCCCGAGATTCTCTGCAGGCTGCAGGTGATTTCAGACTGTGAGGTGTTACCTGGGTGTTCAGTCCTTGAACTTGACCAAAGTATTCCCTCATTCCTCGGCGTTGGTGAGGCTCCGTTCGGCCCTCACGTGTGAGCAGTGGTGGGGGGCATTGAGAGAGGTTTTTTCTGTGGATCTCTGGTTACTTCAGAGAAACAAAGAGGGTGTGAGAGCAGGCTGGTGTGTGGCCCTCACTGGTTTCCCCTCTCCCCTGTTCAGGAGCTGGTGCTGGAGCTGAGGTGCAGGCCAAAGCTGCTTCCCGGCTGCTCGGCTGCCCAGAGACACTTCCTGTTTGAGATTCTCCAGGGAAGACTGACAGGCAGAAAGCATGGATCTGCTTTGGGAGAGCAGCTGTGGAGGCAGCAGGAGCTGCTGCTGCACAGAAGGTGGGTGCAGGTCTGAGCAGCTGGGAATGCCTCCAGCAAGGCTGCTGCTCAGAGCAGGGTGGTGTGTCCTCCCCTCTGATTCCACAGCAAGTGACAGTGGCACTCTGTGTCATGGGGACGATTGTGCAAGGGACACTTATTCCCTGGTACCCACTGGAATTAGCTGTGTTTCCATGTGCCATCTTGGGCTACAGCTTGCCCTGCCAGTAGGCTGAATTTCACACATCTTCATGGAGAAGCTGATTCTCTTCCTGACAGTAACCTCAGTTTTTCATTCTTCCCTGCCTAAGGATTCTGGTCGGGCTCCCTGCATCCACCCTGATCACCACCTGTTGGAAAGGAAAGAAAGCAGTGTTGGACTGTGAAGACTTTTTTTGTTTTGTGAACTCAGAGCTGGTATGTGTCATCATCCAAACAGTGATTGCCTGTTGGTAAATGCTTAAATTTGAATTTAGGGAAGGAGGTTGCAGCCAAACTGCCCGGAGAAGCTGTGGCTGCCCCATTCCTGGAAATGTTCAAGGCCACGTTGGAGCAGCCTGGTCTGTGAAAAGTGTCCCTGCCCATGGTAGGGGTGTGGAACAAGATGACGTTTATGTTCCCTTCCAGAACAAGTCATTCCATGATTCTATGACTTTTGGGTTCACTCATTTGGAATTGTGGTGGCATTTTACACTCTTAAGAGCAAATCCTTGGGAGCCACTTTGTTTGGTGAGGTGGGTTACAGACAAACCTCCAGTGTTCCCATGGAGGCCTGGAAGGGGCTGAGCATGAGCCCCTCTCCAGTCCCTCTGTCATGCCAGGGCCTTGAACTTATTTGCTGTAGAGCGAGATCCTCCTGAGGAACATCCAGGAACATCCCTGCGGCTTTCTGGGAGAAGGTCATTTGACCTGCAGGACCCTCAGGACACTGCCTTGTGCTGCATGGGGAGCTGATTTCTATTTTCTCATCCTGACTGGCCTTTCCAGGCCCTCCTGCACTGTTTTGTTAGGCAYAGCCAGACACCTCTGTTCATCCTGAGACTGTTAATCCCTCTGCTGCTGCCGTCCTGGCCTCCTGGCGGGCAGGGATGCAGGGGCTGTGCAGCACAGGTCCGTGGGATTGCTTTCCATAGAAACCACGTTCCTGCCATCTGAGCTGATGTTCAGGATTCACAGGGTGATTCTGTGCTGTCTGAGCCCCGTTGTGCCAGACACCCGAAATGCTCTAAGCAAATCATACTCCAGAGGGACGGAATGATTTTTTATTTTCCCCTCTCCATGTCTTCCTGCAGAAGAACATCTGTTCCAGAGGGTATGCGCTCTCCTACGACATCACAGCTCACTTCTTCAGGGTAATGCTGCTTTTGTCACTCTGCCTCCCTGTCCCTGCTCAGAGCTTTCCTTCCCCGGGTACCTGTGACACGAGGTGTGCCCTTTGTACCCTCCTTTTGAGAACTCTTGATGTAATTCCAAGAAGAGGAGTAATCCAGGAAAATGAGGGGAAGCAGCAGGAGGAAGTAGTGGTAGAGGTGAATTTTAATACAGTGCAGCAAAGCTGGCGGGGGAAGGAGCTGTTGGTACAGGTTTCTTTTGCTGAGCCGTGCTGACCCCTACAGTTATCTCTGGTTAGTTCACACACGCTCGGTGAGGGACTTGGAGCAGCAGAGATGGATGTGGGGAGTCATCCTGGCATTTATCCCCTTCCAGGGCCTGCTTAATGCCAGCTTGGACTGTGAGGATGCAGCAGAAGGGGTCAACGAGGCTCTAACCACGTGTCAAACCAGGTGTCCCGTGGTGCTCCTCTCTGCAGCGGTAACTGATCCCATTTGGGTTCTCTGATCCTGGGAGAAATCCAGCACCAGTTCAGAGAACTTGTGTTAAACACTATCTAAGTGTGTAACATTCAACAGAAACTCTTTGTGGAAATCTGCAGGGTGCTTTTGAGCCCTTGGGATCACTGATCCCGGCCCTGGGCTCCTTGGAGTGTTGCCACAGGGGCTATTTCAGAGTGGGGAGCTGGGAGGCTTGTCCTGGTCTCCATGCACTGTGTGGGCTGGTTGTTACATGCCAAGCAACCAAAAAGCCCCAAAATCCCAGTTTTTTTCCTCTCTGCTGTGTGAAACTCCTTGTGTGCTGTTTTACAYGGGGACACACATTTTGGTGCGTGTGATGAGCGTGGCCATCACCTTTGTGGAGCAGTTCTTTCATTCTGACTGGTCCTGCTAGAGGAGTTCCATGGCACCATGGTATGGGCATGGTCACAGATGACCCCCTGCATTTCCAGGATGTGAAATTCCCCCATTTCTGATGTGTGCATATTCAACTTGGACTTCTTCCCTAACGAGAGGGGAAAAGCCCCTTTCTCTTGAGTGCTTGGCTGCACCTGACTGCAACCAACCACTGAGCACCCCACCACTAATGCTGCTGGTTTCCGTCTTTGTCCCCAGCTTTGGTGGCCGAGGTTGGAGCCAGTACTTTGTTCTCAGTGGCAGAGACTCTTTGAGGCTCCACTTGCAGAAGAACTGGACAGACTGAGGTGCTGGCATGGCTCAGGTACCAGGTGTGTGTGAGGGATGGAGCGTGGAGCTGCTGTCCTGGAGGGACCAGGATGGAATGCTTACATGGGCTGAGGCTTGAAGGACAGCTCTGGACAGACTCCTCTGTAGGGCTTAAACTCAAAATGGGTCATTATAATTATTTAGTCTGGCCTCGTGTGTAATGTGGGTCAGAGTGCTTCCCCATAAGGAAAAGGGAATCTCTGTAGAGGAGGCTTGAAGGCAGAGTCCTGGTTAGGCAAAGCCTTAGCGCAGTGTTGAGTCATTCCCTTGAGCTGCCACACCCTTTGCTCCCTGGATTTGGGGAATCTGGGCTCCTGAGGCTGCTGACTTGCTGCTTGCTTCCCTCTTTACCTCTCCTTACACTGTCTATCAGTGCCCTGCAGCTTTTGTCCAAAAGCTGGGAATTTATGTAAGAATCTCCTTGCAGGTTATGGCAGGTGATAGTCACATACTTCTGTAGTATAGACTTAACTGCATGTCCAGCTGTTGATAAAAGAGATTTRGGAATGCTTCTTTCTGCTTCTAGGCTTTGGGTTTTTTACAACTCTCTCCATGTAGCATCCAACTACAGGGRAAAAAAATGGAGAGAATAATTCATTTTCTCCCTGCTCACAAACTTGCACCTTTGCCCAAGTCCCCAGTTTCCTCCTCATTCACAGCTGTATTTTTTCCACTTTTTTGCCTCCAAACCCGTGACATCTTTGTTTTGTCTCCCAGATTCCTTTGTTCAGGAGCAGTTTTCCCTCCTTCTGACCCTCCTTGGCTCTCAGCTGCCTTCCTTCACAGTGCCATCCTGCAGCAGTCACCACGTGGACAAGAGAGAGAGGCACTGGAGAGGCTGGGGACTGACGCAGAGCAGGCAAGGCTGGGTGCATTTTATGTGTCTGCTCTTCCCTACACCTGAAAATAGAAATAGAAGGTCTTTAAACGAGAAAAGTTGTCCTGAGATAGTGCTGCATCCCTGGTAATCCCTGTTGGGAAATCTTGCTGGTGGCTAGTTGAYAAAAGGTGGCCGTAAATTGCCAGTTGCTAAATTCTTATCCTAAAGGCAAAGTTGTTCCAAGCTTAAACTTTTGACTCAGACTCTGGCTCCTCTGAAGTCAGGGAGGGCTATTCAACAGCTGCTTTAGAAACTGAAGCTGCAGAGAGCCCTGCAGAGATCAAGAGCTCGATCCATGGCATGCCAGGATCCCCTCTCCCTCCGAGAACAGCAGTCCCTGTGGTTTTTAGCTTGGGCAACTTGGCTGGAAAATTAAGGAGATGCAGGAAGTTTGTGAGACAGCAGTGCAGGCATTTTAAGGGCTCTGGGAAGTTGTGCTGGGAATCCCAGGGACAGACTTCCTAAGGGTTTTCCCAAGTCTGGTGCAGGAGGTGGCTGAGCCTGTCACCTCAGTGCAGGGGAATTCTCTGAAGGGCTCTGCTGAGAAGGAAGCCAGGCTGCTGCCCAGCAGTTCTGGCTGTTTGGTTTTCCAGGGGAATGTCAGGATCAGAGCTCAGCACGGGAAGTGTCCCTGTGCCAGAGGCTCACAGGTAACAGGGCTGAAGTGGAACCTGGGCCTCGTGTTTACTCTGGAGGTTCACTGCTCCAGGCAGCAGCCACTCTTCCTGTGGGATCGACTCCTCCACTGTTTGCACTGGTCTGGAGCCAGAAGCTGCCAGTCAGAAACTGGTGTCACTGAGTACACTTGGAACACAGGGAATAACTGCAACTTTCACCTCAGAATTCCTGGAGGGTGCCAGGGAGAGCGAGAACTGTGGAAGGGCTGAGGGTAACTGGGGTCCCAGCAGGTCAAACACACTGGGCTTGTGGTTCATCCAGGTCCAGTCTGGAAATGTACCTGGTGAAGTGTTATTCCCTGCTTGGAAAGGCCAAGTTACAACTCACCACATCAGGTACAGCTAACAGGCAGCCTCTTTTCCTTGCAGCTCCTTGTTTCTCTGCTGTTCTTCTCACTCCTGGATCTCATCTCAGCCAGAATAGCACCAAAGGTGAGTTCAGCCCCGAGGGAATTCTCATGGCACTGGATGTGTCTGATCAGCTTGGTTTGCTGCCCGAAAATGCTTTGTAGCAGCACTGGGAAGGCTGGGAGCTTGTTCTGCCAGGAGGAAGGGATCAGCAACACCCCAGACAAGCCTGCTGAAAGCCCTTCTGTTCCCATCAGATTAAACCTGTGTTTTCCTCTCGCTGACGTTATCTCCCCTGTCTCTACTTTTATTTCTCCTCCTGAATGATTTACTATTTTCAGTCTCCTGTTCAGACTTTACACCTCCCAGGTAGTGCAGGAACCTCGTGTCTCTCTCGGCTTTTGTGTAGCATTTCACATCTGACAGATGATGTTTTTCCTCAGGCTGGAATGTGGTACTTCATGGGAAAAAGGGTCCCCAGCAAGGAGGAACATTAGTTTCCAAATGATTTAATGCTATTAAGCGAAGGAGCAAAGATGACAGGCTGCTTCCAGCAGCTGCCTGCCCTGAGCATCCTCCTGCCTGTGAAGGCTTGTTGCTGTCCCTTTGCTGTCACCTCAGCTTTGAAGTGCAGCCATTTGGGGAGTCACCTCACAGATGGGATCAGGGAGCAGATTCAAGGCAAAAATAACCATTTGGTCTCAGTCTGCCCATGGGAGAGTCTGGGGGAAGAGCCAGGGAGGAGAGAAACGTCTTGAGCAAACAGAGCTGGGAGGTTAATCAAAGTAAAATGAGTAATGAAAAAAGAAACCCCACAATACTCCCAAGACATGTTGTCACTAGAAACGTTAGAGGTGACAAAACCTGCTCTGGTGGGGTGGGTGCAGGATGATGATTGTTGATTGATCCAGGTTGGACAGGGCTTGGAGCAACCTGGTGTAGTGGAAGGTGTCCCTGCCCATGGCAGAGGGGTGGGACCAGATGATCTTTAGGGTCCCTTCCAACCCAAACCCATTCCACGATGCAGCTTCCCCTTCTCTCAGCTGAGAGAGGGTGAGGAAGACACTGCCTTGCTCTGGTGCCTGATTCCCTGGGGGAATCTAGGCCGCCAGGTGAAGGGAAAGACTTGGGCTAAATTCCTAAGGTCCTTTAGCAGAGCGTTTCATGTACAGTCTCTTGTGGGGGTTCCTTTCTGCTTTAATGCAACTACAGCCCAAGACAAACTAGAGCTCTCCTTTCTGACACCCAGGAAGGAGTGGATTTTCAGACATCTCTGGACAGGTCCCTGAAGATCTTGCAGTGCCTGGAAGAGAGGGGCACATCCTGGCCACTTCTCTTCCATTCAGCAGAGAGAGGTGAGTCTGTCCCCAAGGGGYGGAAGGTGCTGGCTGGGTGAGCCATTGCTTGGCTTGGAGTGTCCCTGTGGAAGGGGCTGCTGGGCCTTTGGAAGCAGCACAAAAAATACTTGTGTGAAAGCTGAGAACATCTGCCTCTATCCCAGAGCATGGGAGACCCAACTGAGGGTCAGGAATGACTGAACTCAGTTTTGTTCCTGCTGGTAGAGAAAGCCTGAGGGGACAACTTGCTTCTCTTGCTGGTCACCAAGCACCCGTGTTTATTGTGGGCCGGAAGGAAACTGCTGGAAGGAAACTGTGCTGCCCCAGCAGTGTGGAAGGTGACGTGAGGCCCTCTGAAGGTGCTCACTGCTTCTCCCTGCCCTTGCAGACCCTGGGAAGTTCCGTGTCCTGTGCAGTACAGCCTCAGATCGCCACACCCGGCTCCTGCCCCTGGCATTCTACAGGTGAGGTCCTGCTGGGCTGGGARGGGGAGTGGGGGAGGATGTGGGCGATGGCACCACAGCAGCTGGCACGGAGGTAACAGCGCTGTAGGTGAGCACAGTCACCACTTACCTGAGCTGTGCAGGAGAACACCTGATCAGGGCAGGATGCTGTGGAAGGAGCCCTGTATCTTTTGCTAAAGAACTTTGCCAGAMGTTTCCCTTCAGCCTTGTGCTCCAAACAGGGGTGTCCTGGCTGCCTTCCCTTCCTGGGGTGGCCCTGCACACAATGGGACTCATAAGTCAGACAGGGCAGAGCAGCAGCTGTGTTTGCCTTGTGCCTGTGTGTGTCCCATGGACCCAGAGCTAACAGAGCCCCTGTGTGACCTCCTCCAGCCTCACCCCCGGCTTCCCCCGGGAGCTGCTCCAGCGGGAGCCGACCTTCCTCGGCGTGGCACTCCGGTTGTACATCCAGCTGCTCCAGCTCTTTGTGGAAGGAGAAGTCCTGCCACAGTCTAATCAAGATCTCACAGAGCACGTGAGCAAAACTTGGACTCTCTTCTTTTCTCCTATCAGACTCCCAGAATGGTTTTGGTTGGAAAGGGCCTTAAAGCTCATCCAGCCCCMCCCTCTCCCATGGGCAGGGACACCTTCCACTATCYCAAGGTGCTCCAAGGCCTGTCCAACCTGGCCTTGGACACTTCCAGGGATGGGGCAGCCACAGCTTCTCTGGGCAACCTGTGCCAGGGCCTCCGCACYCTCACAAGGAAGAATTCCTTCCCAGTATTCAAACTCTACCCTTGTTTGAGCTTAAAGCCTCTTGCAACTGATCCTATTTTTTAGCTCTTCCCCTGCCACTTGCAGCATCCCTCCTGTTCCCCCTTCCCACACAGAGCAGAGGGAGCTCATGCAGGTGCCTTTGCTGGCAGCAGGTTGCTCATCCCATGGGGCCGAGAGGAGCGGCTGGGGCTGCTCCCAAACCCCAAATCCCCCCTGTCCTCTGAGCTGTGACAGTCCCAGGTGTGCRGTTGTGGCTCCTGCATCTCTTCTGAAGTAGGGGCTGTGCTGAGGGTGGTGATGTGCTGGGCCTCACGGTGTCTCTCCGGTGTCAYGCAGGATCCCTTGGAGTTGGTCTCCGCAGCCCGGCGGTTCCTGCTGGGAGCCATCCCGCGCTGCCCTGCCCAGAGCTTTGGGCACATTCAGCCGGTACGTGCGGGTGTCTTCCCTTTTCTCCCCGTGCATGAGCTGGCGGTGCAGCTGCTGCTACCTCCCTCGGGCACTGATCCCGTACCTGTGCCATGCTCCCTGCCTCCCTAACCCACCGGGGGGAGGCTCCGTTCTTCCCTAACTCACCTGGGAGCAGGAGGACACCTGGTGCTCAGCCGGTGCCACGGCCCCATCCGCCACCGTTCCCGGCACATCAAACCCTGCCCTCGTGTGGTCATTCCCGCGTGGTCTGACAGAAGTATCAGGCACAGCCAAGGGCACGAGTGGAAGTTTCCCCCTCCTCTGCCTGTGCTTGGCTGAGAGGCAGCAAAATGCCCCAGTAGAAGGGRCACTGGAACTGGCCTTGAGGCTTTGAGGAAGCACAGGCAGGTCTAAAGTGGCTCCCTGCCCTCTCCCCAGCTCCTGGGCACCTGTGAAGAACTCGACCCGGAGCTGGGAGCCACCATCCTGCACTTCTCCCAGCCTGCTGTGGACATGGAGCTGGAGGAAGAGCTGGAACTGTTCTGAGAGCAATGGACACAGCCCAACACCCCAACTGCACCTGACAGGACACACAAGGTGCCACCTTTCTCACTTGGGCCATTTCTTTCAAATTACTTTGTAAATAATTTATTACAAGCATAACCATGAAGCTCTTGTTACAATAAAAAGTAGGTTACAAATTTTCTGTTTAGACTTGCTTTGGGAATCATGGGGGTTTTTTTTCTTTTTTTTTCCGAAACAAAATGTCTGCTTAAAGTTGTCCCACGGTCCTCTGTCCCCCTCGAGCCCCCGAGGGCACCTCTGTGCAGGCAGGGAACAGTTGTGGCCAACTTGGTTTCTACAACGTGTGTGTGGGGACRGGGACACGAGGGGGTGCTGCCAATGCCCCTGCCCCTGGGATTAGACACTCTTAGTACAACACTGCTGAATCAGACGTGAGCATGGAAATCACTGCATGAGAACAAGCCTTTTCTGAGCAAGCTGAAGCTAATTCCACGGAGTTCTTTGGGAGGCTAAAACGTAGATTAAAAATCTCCACTGCCGTACGGCTTCTACAGGGCGGGGCTGGGAACGCGTCCCCGTCCCCTCAGGTGGGCTCGGGCTGTGCAGTCACTTCTGGCTTCACCACCTGGCCCTCTGCAGTCCCTGAAGTAGTGAGGAGGAGGATGGGCTCTGGCTCCAGTGGCTTGGCTTTGTCCTGAGTCTGGGTCAGAGGGTGCACCATGGACATGTGGACGTTGAGGTTGTGGGCCTTCTCGAAGCGCTTCCCGCACTGGTCGCAGGCGAACTCCAGCTCCGCCTCAGCTTTGTGTTTGGTCATGTGGTACTTGAGGGACGCGCGCTGGCGGCACTGGAACCCACAGATCTCACACCTGCAACAGGCACAGGGGGCTCAGCACCAGCCTGGCGCTGCCTCGCTCGGCCAGGGAGAGCGCTGGAGCTGGGGCAGGTGCTGGGGATGGACGCTGGGGATGGACATGGGAATCACAGAATCATGGAATGGTTGGGGTGGGAAGAGACCTTAAAGCTCATCTCCTTCCACCTACTGCCATAGGCAGGGACACCTTCCACTAGACCACGTTGCTCCAAGTCCTGTCCAACCTAGCCTTGGACACTTCTAGGGCTGRGGAGTCCAYAACCTGTGCCAGGGCCCCACCACCCTCACAGGGAAGAATTTCTCCCCAATATCCCATCTAACCCTGCCCTCTGGCAATGGGAAGCCATTCTCCCTTGTCCTGTCACTCCAGGACGTCATCCGAAGTCCCTCTCCAGCTCTCCTGGAGCCCCTTTAGGCACTGGAAGGGGCTGTAAGGTCTCCTTGGAACCTTCTCATCTCCAGGTGAACACCCCCAGCTCTCTCAGCCTTTCGTCATAGCAGAGGTGTTCCATCCCTCTCCTCATTCATTCCATTTAAAGTGATCCTGCCAGGATGCTGCCAGCTCTAGGCAGGGTTTGTATCSCAGAATTACTGTGCCAGGGTCAGTGACCGATCCCTTCAATCCCTGTTGGAATCACTTACTGCAGGGGCTTCGCTCCCGAGTGCCGCATCTGATGGACTGAGAGGTGTTTGCGTTGCTTGAAGGTCTGCCCACACTCATCACAGATATAGTTCCGTACCTCTGCCACAGGAAACGGGAGAAGAGAGTCATGGATTCTGCAGGGTTCCTGGAAGGTGCTCTGCACACGCAGCTGCCCACGCTCCCTGCTGGAGCCTGAACCCTGCCCCTGCCTCACGTTCCCTGTGCGATGGCTTGTTCCAGGCTCACAGGCACAGGGGGAGTCCTGCCCCCCTCCCAGAGCCTCGGCACTTCAAACACAGTGCCACGAGGTGCTGGGTGTCTGTGACCTGTCACCTGCCGGGACCCACCTGTGTGGATGAGCTTGACGTGCCGCTGAAGGTACCGGTCGATCATGAACACCTTGTTGCAGCCAGGGTGAGGGCAGGGCCTCTCCCGCACCTCTTCRTGGTGCTCTTTGATGTGTTTCTGCAAAGCAAGGACAGAGCTTCTGACAGGGGAATACTTGTATCCCCAAAAACCATGTGGAAAACCAGGATTTGCTGCCCAATCTACGCCTGACAGGAGGGGCTTTAGCTGGACACAGCCGGACACTGTTCTAAGGGCAGTGAACCAGTGGCAGGCTTCCAGGACAGGAGGAACAGGGAAAGCCAGAGCAGACTAGAAAAGGCCAGGACTCCCAGCAAGCTGCTTTTAGTGGCTCATTGCCTCCCATGGAGCGAGGCAGGGAATTAAACCCATCAGGGATCCTCTGCTCCCATGAAGTGGCTCCATAGTACTGGGAGCATCGGTGTGGGACAAGAGCAGGCCCCGAGCTCACCTTCATGCCATCGGCCCCTCTGTAGACAGCAGTGCAGCCCTGGTAAGGACACTTGTAGATGGTGGGCAGCTCCTCCCTGCAAGCAGAGGTGTGTGAGGTGGGATGGGCAGGGGGCTGTGGCCCAGCCCCACTGGACCCTCCTTACCGTTCACATTTGATTTTTTTTTTCCAGCCTGGCTTAGGCCCTGGCTTCTTCCTTATTTTGGGCTCTTCTGCCTTCTTGGCTTCTTTGCTGTCGCTTTTCTTGCCAGAAACCCTCCAAGAAAGAACCAGGACAGTGGTTTAAGACTTGATCTTGGGTTTAATCCCACCTAAGTGTCCCTGAATGTTACACCTGACGTGTGACCTGGCAAAGCAGCACACAGAGCCCCCGGGCTGTGGCTGTGCCAGGCTGGGGCTGAGGGATGTGGCCCAGCTTCAACCGGATGGGAGAGCTCGGGGGCATCGCCATGACTCCCAGGCAGGAATGTGTAGGGAACTGAGCCATAASGAAAGACGTGTTGGCCCCACAAGGGTGGGCACCAGAGCCCCCTGCCCACCCTGAGAGCCCCTTACTTCTTCTCGGGGTAAGGCTCGAAGGAGTCATCTGAAGACTGCACGTTTCTCTTCTCGCTCTCATCGTCGCTCAAGAAGTCCCTGGGAGAGGGAAGTTGCCCTTTACCAACGTGGCCTCGGGCTGACCCTCGGCAGCAGCAGTTCCCCATTCCCAGCACATCCATCTCCCCCAGYGCGCGGCGCAGCGGCCGCTCCACGTGTTCTCCTCCCCATCCTCTCCCCAAGCAAACCCAGTGCCCGTGAAAGCAGCAAAGACCCAAATCAGGTCCTTTTAGGGCTAAATCTCTGCAAGAATAATCAAACCACTGTCGGGAGAACAAAAAAACGGTTGTTACTGAAAGGATCTATTCATGGGATGTGGATGCCGCTTCCTCTACTGGGAAAAGGAATTTTGTGGAGCAAGAATGTCACATAATTGTCTGACGCAGGTTAATGAAGCTGCGGATCATTCTGTAGTCCCTCAAATGTAGCAGCCACGTTTGGGTTTTTCTTTTTTCTCCTTTTAGGTCTTAAGCCATATAAGAAGCAATTAATTCCTGAAGCCAGGAAATGGGCAATAAATTGTTGCGGCACTTTTAACGTGACAGCTGACAGGCTCAGCTGACACTGGAATCACTCTGCACTTGGCCCTTTAGACTGGGAACGCTGGATTCGTGTATTAACAGCCCCACTCCAAACACCTGTGTTGGAAGGACCGAGTCAAATCTTTGCTCACACAGACTGCGGAACTGCCGGGTCCCTCCCACTCCTGTTTCCCAGTTAAATGCTCTCCTCGGGAGCAAATGGGGTGGTTTCTCCACGTGCCACCCCATGCCTGCATTCCCGTTTCCACTGCTCTTCCACAGCCCCAGCAGCGGAGGGAATTGCTCAGAGCCTGAGGGGCTGGAGCAGCAGCACTGACACCAAGTGAGCTCCCAGCACGGCTCCTTCCCCAGCACAGAGGGGACAAAACAGGGCCAGAATCGCTGGAAGCAGCCAGCAAACACGGAGCACATGTGTGTGCAAACCCCTCGGAGCAGAGGAGGGAGCTCAGAGCCTCAGAGCTGTTGAGTTCCGTGACAGCCATGGTGGAGCTGCCACTCCACACACAGCGCTGCTGGAGAAAGCTCTCCGGGTTTGGAGTTCACACTGGCAAAGAAGACATTTAGGCTATTTTAAACCCACTCTTCTCTCACCCCTCAGAAAGGTCACTGAACTCGTCTTTTACCCGCTCATCCGACGTTGCAGACAGAACCTGCTTCCCACTCAACTGTCCTAGGGAATGAAGGAGAACACGGTGCGTTACAAGGAAAAGCAGCCGACCGCTCCGGGTGCGCTCGCGTGGTCACACCGTGGGGAACACGTGCTCCACGGCAATCAATGATTGCCTAAACCAAACTGTCCCACGTGCCCAGAGACGGCTCTCCCTGTGCTCCACCTCGACCCTGCAGCTCCCAGGAGCAGCTCCTGTGACACCCATAACTGAAAGATTTGTCCCCAGGCGAGTCCCAGCTGCCATTCCTGTGTCCAGCAGCGGACATATTCCTTGGGTGCTGGAGCTAAGCACAGCCCCACTTCTGGAACTCAAAATGGGTGTTAATTCCTCACTTCTGGAAATGGCATTTGGGGCAGTTGAGCAGCAAATCCACATTTGCCCAGCCCAAACCCACCCATCAGGTTTCCTTTAGGGACAGAAGAGGCTCCTGGGGTTTGGCATCAGCTGCCGTGGAGCAGGGAAACCTAACTTTAGGGTTGAGCAGAAGCATCTGGCAAAAGTGGTGCTGAAGAACCAGTGACCGCTCTGTATCCCTGGGAAGAGCACAGCAGCAGGGTCGTCCCTCTGTCAGAGAGGGAACAGCACACAGGGCTGGAGCGTGACCCTGTGTTCCCCTTCTGCAAGATTCAGCACTCCCCTTCCTGATCATAGGTGAATGTCTGAGCACTTCCCACATGGATTTGTGCCCTCCTTGAGGAACAGCAGTCTCCAAGGAGAGGGCCCAGCCCCTTGTCACTCCCTGGGCCACCTCTCGTTCCCTGCCCTTCCCCTGAGGCCGGGAGGGAGATCAGGAAGCAAACCCCTTACCTGTGGCAGTGCTCAGTGGGGAAATGGGCTGCGGCAGGGCCTGTTCCCGGACGGAGGCCGTGCTGTCCAGCTGCGAGGGAGACGGATCTCTGTCCTGCGGCGGCTCCTTCTCCTCGTTCAGCGGCACCGCCGTGGTCCCTTTGTTGGCGGGCTGCTGGCAAGGAGCTGTCCTTACTGGAGCATGCTGGGCTTTGGGAGCAGGAACAGCCTCGGCATTGTCTGCCCCGGCCCCGTTGTCAGTCAAGCGCTGCTGTGCCGTGCCCTTGCTCCACTCCCGCTTGACAGACAAGGCGTTGTCGAGCAGCGCCGAGCTGCAGTCCGAGTCCGTGTCCATGACGTAGTCGTGGCCGTCGCCGCAGCCCCAGACGGCGCGGATGATGCCGCAGTACTCGGAGGAGAGCACGCTCCGCAGCCCCGGCACCGAGGCGCAGCTCCCGGCGTGCGCGTGCGTCCACGTCACCAGGCTGTGCAGGCACTGCGGGCTGGACGTGATCAGGTCAACTGGCCAGGGGAGAGGCAGCACAGTCAGGCCCGGGCACATGGAGGGGACGGGGATGTAGTGGGAGGCAGGTGGGAACCACCCCAAGGGGCTGAAGTGGGACAGCCCCAGTGCCTGCCAGGATCACAGAGTCACTGAGGTTGGAAAAGACCTCCAAGCTCATTGAGTTCAATCTATGACCAAATACCACCYTGTCAGCCAGSCCAGAGCACTGAGTCCCATCTCCAGTCTTTCCTTAAATTGTGACTCTACCACCTCCCTCCATCATTCACTTCAGACTGAAAGTGTATTTCCAATTGTGCCCAGTGTCTCACAGTGGCTGGGACAGGCTTGGCACTGCCACCCAAATGCACTCCACCTGCTCTTTCCAACCCCAGGCGAGCCTCTGCCTGTTTGGCTCGGCTCAGAAAGATGATCCTCCCAGGAAGCCAGAGGGAGGAAGGGGAACCATAACCAGCCGTTACGGTGCTGAAGGACACCAGAATCATTCCTCACCACATGTGATCATTCCTCACCCCCCATCAACCCCAGGGGTGTGGCAGAAGGAAAAGGGGAGCGGGCACTCACCCAGGCAGGAGGCACCTCCTTCCACACCCGGCTGCACCTGGGCCGCGCCGCTCCTGCAAAAACCAGAGCGGCACAGTGGGATTTGGGGGTCGCGGACGGACCACGCGGCACCGCGCTGCTCCCGGGAGGCAAGAAAGGCCACGTACTTTCCTTTGGACTTGGCATGGCCCGTGGGCGAGGCGTTCACCCTCTGGATGAAGGTCCGGAGGACGCTGCGGCACTTGTAGAACTGGGCATGGCATTTCTTGCAGACGAACTGGGGCAGCGCGGGGTCCTGCCGCACCGCCACGCCCACCAGCCGCTGGAAGTCGGCGAAGAACACCTGGTCCACGCGCCGCTGCTTCTCCGAGTTCTCCCCCAGCACGGGCACCTTCCCGAAGGCATTGCGCAGGCTCCGCGAGGAGAACTTCCCGTGGCACAGGCGGCAGTAGCCGGTGCTCAGGGCTCTGCCGATTCCTGGCGAGAAGGATTGGACGTGGCTGCTGAGTGATGGCACTGACACACCCATGGATCACAGAATCACGGAATATTCCGAGTTGGAAGGGACCCACAAGGATCATCGACTTCAACTCTTAAGTAAATGGCCCATAGAGGGATCAAACCCACACCCTTGGCCTCATTAGCACTATGCTCTGACTAGCTGAGCTAAGCCGCTGTTCCCCTTCCCTTTATCCCAGGTGCCTCCATAGCCCTGCCTTCAGCAAAGCATGGAAAATCCAGGCAGGAAGAGATCATCTTCCGCCTGACCCTTCCCAGGCCAGCTGACCCAAAACC
The DNA here is from genome assembly GCA_018881555.1 of Amblyornis subalaris. Classification (NCBI taxonomy): domain Eukaryota; kingdom Metazoa; phylum Chordata; class Aves; order Passeriformes; family Ptilonorhynchidae; genus Amblyornis; species Amblyornis subalaris. Next base: position 5,971,287 of record JACAXG010000036.1, on the reverse strand, counting down.
AGCCTTTATGGCCCCAGTGTTCCAGCAGAGGAGCCTCCTCTCCGCTGTGCTGTTMCCAGGGCTCTGCCAATGCCATCCCTTGGCTTCAGCAGTTCTTCCCCTTTCCCGGTGTTTATCTCCCAAGTATTTACAGCTGGTGTTGTGTCCTTTGGCTATCCCATTCCTCAGCTCCCCAGTAGAGCCCTGGAGCAGGGCAGGAGCTGGGGATTTGCAGCTCCTGCCGTGGAGCAGCAGGGCAGAATGCAAAGTGTCTCCCAGGTCACTGACCCGTGGCATTCCCACTCTGTGGAATAACCTCCATCCCTCCACTGCACTCAAGAGTGTGAGGGGAACCCTTGGAGCAGCCTCTTCCCAGCCCTGATCCAACCCAGCCATGCTCCAAACCTTGTGGTAGGAGCAGGGTCCTGCCTGTGGCCCCTGCAGAGACCACCTGGACGGCCTGGGGAGCGATGGGGGTCTCGCTGCCCCCCGAGGCGCGGTGACAGTGGCCGGGCAGGGCAGCACACACTGGGGGAGTGTTTTGGGGGGCTGAAACCCTGGTTGTGAGCTCCCCACGTGCCACCCGCTGTCCCGGGGCAGCGCCGGTGTCACAGCCCCCACCGGAGCCGTTGGAGATTCCACTTATCTCCTGCYCCAGATGCAACAGTCCCGGATATCAGCCACCCCAAACCAGGACGGCGGGAGGGTCCCAGTCATCCCCGAGCCTCAAAGTGGGATGTCGGGACGGTCCCGGCCACCCCCAAACCCTACACCAGGATGGCGGGAGGTTGCCCGTGACCTCCTTATCCGCACCGGGTTGGCGGGAGGGTCCTGGCCACCCTCAAACCGGGATGGAGGGAGGGTCCCGGTCACCTCCCAGACCGGAGCAGGCAGCGGCCGAGCACCTCGGGATAGCGGGAGGTTCCCCCGCTCTCTCTCCCCGTGCGCCGAATTCCTCCTTATCTCGCCGTTACTGGCACCTGGATATTCGGTGCTTTAGAGGGCAAGAAATTCCACAAAACGGGCAAATTCTGACCTGCCGCCCGCCCGGCACCGAGCCCCGGGATGGGGGTCTGACCCCGRCAGCGCGGAGGGAGCCCCGCCATACCGAGGGCTCGCCCGCGCCCGGCCCCCGCAGCACGTCCCGGTGGCGGCCGGTCCCGCCGGTGTCCCCGCAGCGGCTCCGGCCCCGGGGAAGCGGCTCCGCCCGCGCCCCCGCTCCCCCCGCCCCGGTGCCCGCGCTCGGGCCTCACCTGCCTCCGGGGCGCAGGCGGCGACCGCGGGGGGCTCGGCGGGCTCGGTGCCGCGGGCGGCCGTGCCAGGGGTCCGGCGGGGCGCGGGGGGGGCCCGGGGGCCGCCCGGGGCCGCCAGGAACCGCCCGCGCCGATCGCGCTTCATCGTCCCCGCCGGGCCCGGCGGCTCCGCCCGCCCGCAGCGCCCCCGCCGGCCGGGGGGACCCGCCGCGCCCGGTCCGTCCCGCCGCGCTCCGGGCGGGCCCGCGGCCCCAGCGCGCCGTTCCGGGCGGCCCCGCGGCCATGGCCGCGCCGGGGGGCGGCGAGGGGCCCGCGCCGGGCCGGGGCGGCCGCGGGCTGCAGGGAGCCATGAGGGCGGCGAGCGGCGCCCTGGGCATGGACAGCGCCGGGCGGACACGGGTGAGCGCGGGGAGGGCCGGGGAGGGACCCCCGGGCTCAGCCGCAGCCCCGCGGCTGCACCCCACAGGCTCCCCCCGCGCCCCCGGGCTCACCCCCAACCTCCGGAGCTGCATCCCCGGGCTCCTCGTGTATCCCTGGGCTCCTTCTGCATCCCTGCGTTTCTTCTACATCCCTGCGCTATCCTCGCATCCCCGGGGTTCGTCCCTGGCCTCACCCCCGCCCGCGGGGCTGCACTCTCGGCTCATCCCGCATCCCGGGGCTCACCTCCACCCCAGGGCTCCCCCCGCATTCCCGGACTCACGCCCCACTCCTGGGGCTGCATCCCCGGTTGGACCCAGCAGCCCCGGACTCCCCCCGCACCCCCGGGCTGCCCCAGCCTCCCCTTCGGCCCCGCGGGCCCGGAGTGTACCCGAGGCCATGGGGGTCCCCGAGCTCCCCCTACCCCAGGGGTCCCGGCTGAGMCCCCACTTTGGCAGGAGGCCTACGTGGAGTACCTGAAGAGCATCACCCTCATCGCGCAGGCCCTGCAGGAGGAGGCGGCAGGGACAGGTAGGGCAGGACCCCCGTCCCCCCCCGCGGAACCAGGGGCGTCGGGGGGAGCCCTGCAGTGACCCCAACAACCCATCCCTACAGAGAGCAGCGAGGGGGTCACCCCTGACACCCCGAAGCTGCTGAAACTGGCAGAGCAGTGCCTGGAGAGGGTCAAATCCATCGCAGCGGCGCTGGGTGAGTGAGGGTTGGGAGTCCCGTTTTGGGGAGCTGCGTCTCCCCCCAGGGCCAGGCTGGTGATGGGGCACAGCCGACCTGTCCTGCCCCCTCCCCAGGGAAAGCCCAGGTGAAACCGACAGCGCAGGAGCGGGGCGGGTGCGCTGCGCCCCTCCCCAGGCACCGCCGGGTCTGCTCGGACGAGGGGGGGAAGCTCTCACCCTTCCTGCCCCCGGAGATCTTCCAGAAGCTGCAGATCGCCGAGGCACAGAGTGCACGGAAGTACGGGGGGCTTGGGGGTGGGACACGGGGGCTTGGATATGGAGACTGTGACACAGGAGCTGGGACACAGAGGGGTGGGACATGGGGGCTGGGACACAAGGACTGGCAGTGTCCAAACACCCACCTGGGTGGCCGTGATGTGATGACCCCAGATGTGCTGGGGCCGTGGGGTGGGATGGGGCCCCAGCACATCTCCTGTGCCCTGCGGTGGGTGCTGAGGCCGTTCCCACAGGGAGCTGACCCCGCTGGAGGAGGCCTCTCTGCAGAACCAGAAGCTGAAGGCTGCTTACGAGGCGCGGGTAGCGCGACTGAACCCCAGCCAGGCCCTGCAGAAGACATCCCTGGCAAGTGTGGGGCCGGGAAGGGGCTGGGAGCTGGATGGAGCCAGCAGCCAGGCAGGGAGCAGGTCCCTACGGTGCCTGGGTGACCCCCTACTCCCCACTGGTGGCTATGGGGTGTGGGTAGGTGTTCCCAATGCTCCTCCTGCTCCACAGACGCTGTCCCTGCAGCGGCAGATGATGGAGAACCTGGTGATCGCCAAGGCCCGGGAGGAGACTGTATCCTTCCCAGTGGGATTGCTCTGGTGGCTGGCTCTGGCAGAGCCTCTGTCCTGTCCTGGGTGTCACCGATCCCACACAGGCCATTGGGGTCCCAGCTGGGGGGATGGAGGAGGGCAAAGGGCAGTGGGTGAGTGCTGTGGCACCTCCGGACCCTTAACTGTGCCCGGCCCAGCTGCAGCGCAAGATGGAGGAGCGGCGGCTGCGGCTGCAGGAGGCGGCCGACCGGTGAGTGGGGACGTCCCTGCAGGGACCCTGGGCTGTGGGGACACCAGGCAGTGCCCTCACCGGCCCGGGGTGTCCCCAGGAGGTTCTCCAGCAGCGTGGCCCTCACCCCCGAGGAGCAGGAGCAGCGAGCRCTCTACGCTGCCATCCTTGAGTATGAGCAGGACCACGTGAGTGTGTGTCAGGGGATKCTGACAGGGCTGGAGGCTGTGCCATGGGGCTGGACGCTGTGCCATGGGGCAGGGGTGCCATGCTTTCCCTGTGACCAGCCCTGGACACTCCCCAGGACTGGCCAAGGCAGTGGAAGGTGCAGCTGAAGCGGAGCCCAGCAGATCTCTCGGTGGTGTCAGGGCTCTTCTCCTGCCTCCTCAGGTACTGCCGGGGTGGGCACAGCCCTGCCAGAGCGAGGGGGCCACGGCTGCTGCCGGTGCCCCCTGCCCACCGCGTCCCTGTGCCCGCAGCTGCCCTGAGCACCCCATCACGCAGCTGCTGCGGCGGCTGCAGTGCGCGGTGTACGCCCGGCTCTACCCCGCCGTCAGCCGCGGCCCCGCCGACGCCTCCCCCGCCTCYCCCTCGGGGCTGTCCTTCCTGTCGCTGGACGCGGGTGGCTCCTCTCTGCCCGCCGAGCCGGGGGGCCGCCGGCTCCGAGCGTCCCGCAGCCTGCACTGCATGTTCTCGGTGCCCGAGCACGGCCCGGCCGCGCTGCGCCACAGCCAGTCCAGCACCCCCCTCGCCGACGGCGGCGCCCYGGGGCCCGCGGATCCCCCCCAGACCCCCCGGGAAAGCTCCTTCGAGGACCTGGAGCGGTTCCTGGCATCCCCCGAGGGCTGGGCCCCCACGGAGCCCCCGGCCGACTCTGGGCAGGACATGGCACTGCCGGAGCTGCTGAAAGGCGTCGTGAGGGACATCCACAACGCCATCGGTGAGGGATGGCTGAGGGAGCAGGGGGCGGATGGGGGGTGTCTCTGAGCTCTCCTGCACCCCGTTTTGACTCGGGGCACAGCGTGGGCAGGATGGGGGTCCCAATGTGGGCAGGAGACGGGTCCCAGTGTGCTGCGTAACTTGCCCTTCCCAGACAGGCTGCTGGCCCTGACACTGCTGGCCTTTGAGGGGCTCGGCACCGCCGCCGGCAAGGACCAGTGCCTGGCCTGCCTGGAGGAGGCTTTCTTCCCTCCCCTCTGGGCCCCGCTCCTGGCCCTCTACAGGTACCATGACCCGCTCTGGGGGGRGGCCAGGAGCCACCAGCCCCTCCCCGGCAGCCTCTCCCTCACCGCCGTGCCCGCAGGACCGTGCAGCAGCCCCACGAGGCGGCCCTGGCGCGCAGCATGGAGCGGCACCGGCACGCCAGCCCCGCCGACATGGGGCTGGCCTCCCGCCTCTTCCCGCCTGCCCCTGGCCGCCCTGCTTACGCCTCAGCCGTGCAGGACCTGCGCCTCATCCCGCTGGAGACCTGTCCCCGCAGGAAGCTGGAGTGCATCGGTGAGCGGCGGCGGGGACGCGAGACAGGGGCCTGGGGGCGGCGGTGACCCTGACTCCCGCCCTGTGCCACAGTGCGAGCCCTGCGCGGCATCTGCGAGTGTGCCGAGGAGTACTGCGGCACCCGGGACCCCCGGAGCCCCACCACGGCCGCCATGTGAGTACGGGGACAACAACCCATGGCTGGGCAGAGCGGAGCAGGAGAGATAGGAATGTGGAGCAGTTGTAGGGCTGGGGGTCCTGTGGCCACCGTGGCTGACGGTCCCTGTTGTCACAGTGGGGCGGACGACCTGCTGCCCATCCTGTCCTACGTGGTGCTGCAGACGGGGCTGCCCCAGCTGCTCTCCGAGTGTGCCGCCCTGGAGGAGTTCATCCACGAGGGGTACGTGCAGGGGTGCTGGGCCACGCTGTCCCCCTGGGCTGGGGACACTGTCACCGCTCTGGGGGCAGGGCTTCTGGGGAGGGAGGTGGGTGGGAGCAGCAGCTCCTGGGAGTGCAGGGCTGCAGGGTGGTGGCTGTGATGGTGTCCCAGCCATGATGGTGCCTTGGTCATGGCAGTGGCACAGCGCAGTGGCTGTGGTGGTGTCAGAACCATAACGGTGTCCCAGCTGTGGTGATGTCCTGGTTGCGATGGCATGGTGGCTGTATCAGTGTAGTGGCTGCAGTGGTGTCCTGGCCATGGCATCATGGTGGCAGTGACGTTGTCCTGGCCATGGCAGTGTCCTGGCTGAGATGGCATGGTGGCAGTGACCACGGTAGTGTCCCAGCCGTGATGCTGCAGTGGCAGTGTGGTGYCCGTGGCGGTGTCCCGGTGATGCCGGTGTCCCGTTGGTGATGGTGCAATGGGTGTGGTCGCAGATACCTGATCGGGGAGGAGGGGTACTGCCTGACGTCCCTGCAGAGCGCCCTGTCCTACGTGGAGTCCCTGCAGTGAGGAGGGGGCGGCGGGGGACCCCCGACACCCCCGAGCAGGTGCTGACCCCCCCCCCGGTCCTCCCGGCCTGCGGGGGGCGCTGTCGCGCGGGCTCCGCCCCGCCCCGCGGGCGGTGCTACGGGCGGCACGTGCGTTCCGGCCCGGCGCGCGCGGAAGGGGAGCGGGGAGGGAGCGCGAGCGGCCGCGGCCGACAGGTGAGGGTGCACCGGGGGAACCGGGACCGGGGCGGAACCAGGATCGGGGAGGAACACCGGGGGGCCTCGAGGGGTGGGTGGGACGAGGGGAACCGAGAACGGGAAGTGACACCAGGGGGACCGGGACCAGGAGGATGCTGGGGAGGCCTCGGGGGACCGGGGTCCCGGAGCTGAGGTTTTGGCCGGGGGGATCCTCACAGGTTTGGGTGGCGGGGTTGGGGGTGTGACGGGTCTGGGRACAGGGTGGGAGGTCTGACGCTGCTGTACCCCCAGGATGTGTGCAGGCTCGGCGCTGCGGCAGGAGCACGGGCAGGAATACGAGCAGGAGTTCCGGCAGGAATTCCATCAGGAGTACCGCCGCTCACTGGAGGGGGAGCTGGGCCCCGCCGGGATCTGCCCCGACCGCGCCGTGGCGGAGCAGCTGCGGCAGCGGCTGCGGCGGGAGCCGGCGCTGCTGGGGGCCCTGCAGGAGGACGCCCTGGGACTGCTGGCGCGGGGGCTGCGGGGCCACCCCGACCCCGGGCTGGCGCTGCGGGGCCTGGCCGGCGCCTTCCGGCTGCTGGAGCTGGCGGCCATCAATCTCTACCTCTTCCCGTGGCGTCGAGAGTTCGCCACCATCCAGGTGAGGCCATGYGGTGGCAAGGGAATGGTGCGAGGGTACCCAGACACCTCCATTCGTGCCCCCCGCTCTCCTTGCAGACCTTCTCCGGCGCCTACATGCACCTGCTGCGCCCGGCGCTCCCCGAAGCCGACCTGGTGCGGAGTTTGGGCCGGCTGGGCTACGAGCAGCAGGACCGGCACCGCCTGACTGTGGCCCGGCTGCCCCCAGGGCCCGCGCTGATCGCCGCCGCCGCCGGCTTCCTGGCCTGCCGCCTSGAGTGCGAGATCCTGGCGGAGCTGGCACTGAGGCTGCGGCCGCGCCGGCTCCATGCCGAGGAGCTGCTGGAGGTGCGACATCGGGCCGGGGACGTCGAGGGCTGCCTGGATATGCTGCAGGACCTGGGGACGCAGCRCGGGGCAGCTGCCGGCTGTGGTGATGGCATGGATCTCTACCGGGATATGCCAGAGAGCCCCGAGGACACGGGGGGTGAGAACGCAGCCCCCCCAGTGCTGTGGAGGGACCATCAGGATGTGTCCGTGAGGGGCTGGGGACGCTGTGATGTAACACTTGGGCCAGAGCCCGTGGGCAGTGCTGACCCGGACACCTCCTCTCACCTCTTCCTGGAGCAGGAGCTTAGGGGGGCTGGCAGAAGGCCCCAGCTGCTGGGGGAGCCCCAGGATTCCCCCCAGGACACCCTGGCGCTGCCCTGCTACCAGCTGCACTCGTGCCTGCGCCGGGGCGTGCTGCCCTCGTACTGCTGCAGCACCTGCCAGCAGCTGCACGCCGGGGGCTGTGCCACGGGGCGCGCCTGCCGCAGCCGGCACCATGGCCAGGAGCTGCGCGGGGAGCGGCAGCAGCGGCTGTGGCTGCAGCGCACGGAGCTGGACATGCTGCTGGCCGACAGCTCCGGGCCCCGCTCCTAACGGCTACCCTGCTCCCAACACCACTGCTGGCTGSAGCCTGCCCAAGGGGAAGGGATGGGCACAGCCACTGCTTGGCACAAGGACACGGACTCGTTGCCCCCTGAGAGCAGTGCCTGTGCTGGGCTCCGGGAGGACAGGCCCTGCTCCAGCTCCAGTATTTCTCCTGTAAATTACTTGGTGCATCAGTAAAGTGGCTGCCTCAGTGTGGGGGTCTCCTGTCCTCGTGGGGGGGTGATCAGGACATGTGGTCCAAGAGTAGGGCCTGTGGTGACATCCGACAGCACATGACTGTGTGGGAGCAGTTCTTGCCTCCTACAACAGTGGAGCCAGGATCCACTTAAAGGGGGGCAGAGGCTGGGGTGTCCCAGAGGTATCCTTGTCCCCAGGGAGGGATGTGTGACACACGTGATACAGGGCAGAGCCACAGCTTCTCCCCAGCCCTGCTGGCACCAAAGGATGAGGCCACTCCCACTGTTGCCACTASCAGATGCTTTTATTGATGGTAAAGTTGGGGTTCCCCCCACGGACAGCAGCAGCCAGGACTGCCGTGGTCCCCAGATTCCATCTCTCCTCACTCCTGTCCCTGGTGCCGTGCGCGCTCAGCCCCAGACTGGAGCCTGCCCYGTCCCCAGCGGGGAGATGGATTCAGGAGCCATCCTGGGAGAGGATGGAGCCCGTAGTGCTGGGACTGTTGGGCTGAGGGAATCCACCTCAGCCGGGACACTCCGTGCCTGCTCCCCTGGGACAGCTCAGGGCTTGCTGCGCTTGGCCTGGCTCTCCATCCCCGTGCCAGCTGCCCGCTTGTTCCGGTGGTGTGGGAATGTAGGCATCAGCTCTGGCTCACAGGCTGTGGGGAACAGAGGTGGGGGTCAGCAGAGCCCAGAAGCCCCCAGCCCTGCCCTGCCACGGGGGATACTTACGCAGGGGCTTCTCCTTGAAGTAGGAGCTTTCCAGGCAGTCCTTGGCCGTGGCCCTGGGGGGGACAAGAGAAGTGGCAGGGACCTCCCCAAGCCTGGCAGACAGCATGGGTCAGGTTCCCTGCCCTGCCCACCCCACATCTCGGCTGGCTCGTACCTTTTCTTGGGATCATACATGAAGAGGAAGTTGAGCAGTCGCAGCCCAGCCTCYGAGAGCCAGGGGAACCTGTGCTTCAGGTTGTTGTAGGGCTGTTTGCGCAGGGTGTACTGGGTGGCCAGCGGCAGCTTGGAGAAGCCCTGGGGGTGTCAGAGTGTGAGGAGGGGGCAGGGGAGCAGCCAGGGTCTGGCAGGGACAGAACGGGCAGGGAGCTCTCACCGGCCAGATGTTCTCGTTGGGTGTCCCCAGCAGCTGCACGATGAGGTCAATCTGGTGGATCTCGGAGGTGCCCGGCAGCAGCGGTTTGTGTGCCAGCAGCTCGGCCAGGATGCAGCCAGTGGCCCTGTGGAGCACAGAAGGAGCTGCGCCATTGACCACCCTGCTGTCTGCAGCCCCCCCAGCCCTGCCCAGGCAGCCTCATCCCCACCCTTACCACATGTCGATGCTGGTGGTCTGGGTCGTCATCCCCAGTAGCAGCTCTGGTGCGCGGTACCTGCATAGGGGACACTCGGTGGCAGTGCCAGCAYGAGCCCGTCTCCCTGGGAGGACCTGCCCCAGCACCGGCCACTCACCACAGAGTCACCACTTTGGGGGTCATGGGCTTGGGGGGCATCCCGTAGGTGCGTGCCAGCCCAAAATCAGCTACAAGAGAGACTCGTGGTCAGGAGGGAACCCAGCTCCGAGCCCTGGTCATGGCAGGGAGCGGCCGGAGCCGGGTGCAGGTGTCAGGACTCACCTATCTTCACACAGCCTTTGTCCGTCATCAGCAGGTTGGAGACCTTCAGGTCCCTGTGGGAAATGGAGCAGCTGGAGGTGAGCGACAACGAGGAAAAGCCAATCCCAGCATTCCACGGCCTCCCTGCCCTGCCGGTGCTCCCACATGGAGCATCAAACCCCCACCCAGAGCTGCCCCCAATGGCGCTGCTCACTCCTGGGATGTGTGAGGTGTCCCCAGACATCCGTTGTCCCCCCAGCTCCATCCTGCTGCTCCCACCTGTGGATGATGTAGTTCTCGTGGAGGTACTGCAGGCCCTTGAGCACCTGCAGGATGATGCACTTCACCTGGGGACAGAGGACAGGAGCTGTGACCTCTGCAGGAGCAGCACTGGCTAGACAAACCCCCAGAGGCCAAACCCACTGGGGTGTCCTGCAGTCCCTCCACCCCTGTGTCCTCCCAGAGGGTTCTGGGTGGGCATTTTCTCCTAGCTCTGCTTCCCTGACAGTTTGCTCCAGCCCCAAACCCAGCCTGGAAAGTCCCTGGAGGGTTCACTGAAAGCCAGCAAAGCCCAGGCTCTGCCAGAATCCCTGGAAATCCCCCAGCACACAGTCCAGGGAGCCCTCCATGGTGCCCACATATTTTGGCGGGAGTGGCAGCATTCTCTCAGAGGTGCTGGACCCAAATCCTGCCCCACCTTGTACCTGAGCCTCGGAGAAGGGTGTCTGCATGTTCTCTAGGAGACTGGCCAGGTCCTGCTCGCAGTATCCCATCACCAGGAAAATACTGTTGGAGATGAGACATGGTCAGAGCCTCCACAAGGACAGGTTCATGTGCTGAGGTGGCTCAGGGCTCCAAGGAGGGTCTGGGAGGGGCTCTCACCTCTCCAGGTGGTTCCCCACAACCACCTCCTTCAGCTCCACGATGTTGGGGTGCTGGAGCTGCAGGAGCAGGGTGATCTCCCGCAGGCTGCTGATGGGCATTCCTGGAAGAGGAATGAACAACCGTGCTGTAGGAACGGCCTGGAGCCAGGGCCAGGACAGAGCAGCCCCTGTTCCACTCTTCCTCCATTACCATCTTTCTCGTTGTCCATCCGCACCTTCTTCAGCGCCACCGTCTCATCCGTCAGCGTGTCCCGGGCACGGTCTGGGGGCAGCACAGGCCACACCGTCAGCACCARCCCACACCAGGGATTGTCTCGACCCCGCCTTGGCCTCCCCAGCCCAACCGCGGGGGAGAACTGGGTGAGCTTAAGGCCCCTCTCGACCCAAACCAACCCGGGATCCTACAAGGGAGAAATGGTTTCCCACTGCCAGAGGGCAGGGTTAGATGGGATATCGGGAAGGAATTTTTCCCTGGGAGGGTGGGGAGGCCCTGGCACAGGTTGCCCAGAGAAGATGCGGCTGCCCCATCCCTAGAACTGTCCAAGTTTTGGACGGGGCTTGGAGCAACCTAAAACAGTGGAAGGTGTCGAACGGGATTAACTGTGAGTTCCCTCCCCCCTCAGGCCATTCTCGGTCCCGCATGGCCGGAGCGCACCAGGACGCACTCCCGCCCGGGGGGCACTTCCCGCACTCACACACGATGCCGTACGTGCCCTCTCCGATCCGATTCAGCTTCTCAAACTCCTTCACGCTACGGCACCGTCCCAGCTGAAACCAAAGAGCCGCGTCCAGGCGGTGCCGCCTCCAGGGTTCCTCACCGGGGACCCCCCCAGCCGGCCCCAAACCCTCTCACACCCCCGGGATCTCGCTGCACTCACCCGGTCGGCTGCCGGCACCTCGAAGAAGCCGTCTCCCCGCAGCCGCCGCAGTCGTAGCGGCTCCATCTCCGGTTCGGCCGGTCCCGGTCCCGATGCAGCTCCCGCTTCGGCGACTCCCGTCTCAGCCGCTGCCATGTCCACAATGGCGGAGATCGGCCTGCGCACGCGCAGTATTATCTGCCCGCAGGCTCCGCCCACACACAGGCTCCGCCTACACGCATTAAGCCCTTGGCAACCGTTGCTAGAGAGAGACCAATAGCGACCAYGTCCCGTATGGCCCCGCCCCCGCCTGGGCCGTCCCCCGCTCTGTCGCTCCCCATCCCGCTCCGCCTCCGTCGTGTGGCCCCGCCCCTACACGTCTGACATSCCCCAAGGCCTTCTCGCTGCCTCGCCCCGGCCGTGGCGTCACGCTCGCGAGACTCGGCACGCGCACCCCGGAAGCGGCGGCGGAACCCGGAAGCGGCGGCGGGGCAGGATGGACGGTACCGAGGGGTCGGGAGGTACCGGGGCCTCCCGGTGGGCCTGGGGCGGGTCCTGAAGGGCGGGGCTGGGGGTAGGGGGTCGGAGCCGGGACTGGTGGCCGGGCTGTGTGGGCGGGGCCCCCGGTCTCCCGGTCCCGGTCCCCGGTCACAGTCGTGTTGCTGAGACTGTGCTCTCCTTCCTTTCCAGACACGCTCTTCCAGCTGAAGGTGAGGGCAGCGGAGACCCTTCCGCCTCCTATCCGTCCCGTATCGCCGGTCCCGGGATAGTCCCGGCGCCGGTTCCTCCCGGTGGCTCGGCCTCATCGGGACTTCCGCGGCGGGACCCTCACAGGGGAGGCCCCGGCCTGCGGGGGTGACCGGGGGTGCCGCGGGCGAAGGGTCGGGCAGCCATGGCCAGTGCGAGGTGACTGGGGTGGGACAGGTGGGCACTGGCACGGTGGCACAAGGGGGAATGGCTTCCCAGCGCCAGAGGGCGGGGTGAGATGGGATATTGGGAAAGAATTCTTCCCTGTGAGGGTGGGGAAGCTCCGGCACAGACTGCCCAGGAAGGTTGTGGCTGCCCCATCCCTGGAAGTGTCCAAGGCCAAGTTGGACGGAGCTTGGAGCACCCTGGGATAGTGGAAGGTGTCCCCTCGTAGGGGATGGAAGGAGATGGGCTTGAAGGTTCTTTCCAACCCGAACCATACCATGACTCTGTCCCTGATCCTGCCCTGCCGTATCCCGGTCCTTTCCCGCTGTTTCCCACAGTTCACGGCAAAGCAGCTGGAGAAACTCTCCAAGAAAGCCGAGAAGGACTCCAAGGCTGAGCAAGCCAAAGTCAAAAAGGTGGGTGGGGGCTCATCCTGCCGATGCTCAGCATCGTGTGGGGCTGCTGGAATTCCCTCCTCCCACCGTGTGGGAGCAGGAAAGGGGCAGGTCCCCTCCCCACCCTGCGCTCCTGGATCTGCCGGGGGAATGTGGCACATCCAGCGACACGAGAGGGGTTTAATCTCAGACCAGGGGCATTCCCAGCCCCGGGGTCACAGGAGAGCTGTTTCCTGCTGGGGTCCCATCCAGCAGGGCCAGCGTGGAGGTTCTCTGAGTGTGGACCCCCTGTGTCCAGGCCCTGCAGCAGAAGAACGTGGAATGTGCGCGGGTGTACGCCGAGAACGCCATCCGCAAGAAGAACGAGGGGCTCAACTGGCTCCGGATGGCTTCCCGGGTGGATGCCGTGGCCTCCAAGGTGCAGACAGCCGTCACCATGAAGGGGGTAAGAGCCTCCAGGGGGAATTTGGGAGCTCCATCCCCATGTGGAGCTTCCCCTCTCGCGGCCTCCAAGCACCATGGGCTGCCCCATCCCGCAAAACGACCCCACCAAGGCTCCTGGTGGGCTCAGATCCCTCAGCCAGGTTCATCCTATCCGGGATGACTTCACAGCAGGGTCGGGTTCAACCGTAACGGTGGGAGCATCCCTAAAGGAATCTCCTCTTGCAGGTGACGAAAAACATGGCGCAGGTGACCAAGGCCTTGGACAAGGCCCTGAGCTCCATGGACCTGCAGAAGGTGTCAGCAGTGATGGATAAATTTGAGCAGCAAGTGCAGAATTTGGATGTTCACACATCGGTGAGTGCTGGCTGCCCAGGAGGAGAGGGAGGGTGGGATGAGGGAGGCATCCCTGCCGGATCTTGGGCAGAGTGACAGGGCTGTATCTATCCCAGGTCATGGAGGACTCCATGAGCTCGGCCACCACGCTGAGCACGCCGCAGGAGCAGGTGGACAGCCTGATCGTCCAGATTGCCGAGGAGAACGGGCTGGAGATCATGGACCAGCTCAGCCAGCTGCCTGAGGGGGCCTCAGCCGTGGGGGAGAGCTCCGTCCGCTCCCAGGAGGACCAGCTGTCCCGGAGGTTGGTTCTCTCCCAGCTCCTGGACAGTTCCAGCACTTCCCAGGATGCCTCACCGGCATGAAGGGAAGGAGGTGGCCCTTCCCGGGGCCCCCCCTCTGTGTGGGGCAAGTCCCCAAGGCTGTGGGGCCACTTTGGGCCTAGGCAGGGGGTGGGAAAGGGGCAGGATGGGTGGTAGAGGAGCAGGATGGGCCCACTGGCTCCATGCTGACCCTCGTGCAGCTGCTCCGCTCAGAGAGCGCCTGGCACTGCCCTGCCAACAGCTCTGGAACAGCCAGTGTGCCTGGAACTGCCACAGGAGGAGCTGCTCCACTTCCTCTCCTGCTCCCACGCAGCCACCACGGGTCCMTCTCGGGACAGCCCCGAGGCTGTGGTGTGGAGACAGCCCGGGGAGAGGGATCAGGAGTGGGGACAGCCCGGGGAGAGGGTCCAGAAGAAAAAGAAGAATTGGGAAACCGTTGTCCAGCTGTGTGAGTTCACCCTCAGCAGCTGCAGCTGTGTCTCCAGGGCAGGACTTCGGGGAGGTTCCCTGGCAGAGGAGTTCCCTGGACACGCTGCCTGCAGGCTGCTCCCGAGCCATGGCTGTTCCTGCTGCTCTGACCTCACTCCCTTCTCCTCCTCTCCCCTTCAGGTTGGCTGCCCTGCGGAACTGAGGTCTCCCGTGCCCCTGTGGACGGCACCGGTGGAGCAGCCATGAGCGGAGGGGCCGGGACCCCCCCTGCAGCCCTGGCCCTGCCATGCCCCCACAGCACGTCCCCAGCACCCCCCACCTCGGGACTCTTCTCTGGGGGGTGACAGCCCTTCCCCGAGCAGGCCGCAATCCCACGGGAATGTGGCTGCTCCTGTGGCCAAGGAACGCTTTGCTGGATTGGGGGTGGGTTTAATTTGGGGGATGCTGCTGGTGTCTGGCAGAGCCCCACATCCTGCTGCTGTTGGAACACTAAGGGGATTTTCCTGGTCTCGGGATGCTGCTCCCCATCTCCTCTGTTGTTCCCTGTCCCGGCTCGAGGCTGCGCTGTGGGCTGAGTTCCTCGGGAGCTGTTTGGGAGGAGCAGGAGAACCCGCAGGGTTCCCAGGCTCTGGCAGCACTGTGGGAAGGGCCCTGTGCCCGGCCGTGGGTCTGGGGAGGTCGGTGCCTTGCAGGAAGGGGCGGTGACACGTGGCTGTCCCTCCCCTCGCTGTCACTGCCCCGTGCCCTTCACTGCTCCATGTCCCACTGGGCCGAACCCCCCCAGCCCCCTACCACGAAGTGCCCTTTGGAACACCCGCCCCGCCCAGCCCTGTGCGTGTCAATCCACACATTCCCCAGGCACTGCCAGCTGGAAGTGGTTATCCCGGCCCTGACTGCCAGTTTGGACCAGTGAGGACCCGTGTCCAGCACTGGGAGCGGATTGCAGCTGCTGTGGTGGCCACAGACGTCCCCAAATGTCCCACCACCGGGTGGGTGTGACAGGGAATGCAAAACCATCCCAGGAGCAGCTCTGCCTTGATCCCCGTGCCTCATCCCTGGATATCCTCTGTCCCCTCTCACTGCTGGCACTGGGCTGGGGGTGAGGGCTGCTCCCTGGATCCGCTCTCGCTGCTTGTCCCTTGTCACCTTCCCCTGGGGCTGGAGGTGTTTGTGCCCCTCACGTACGATCCCCAGCGCTATGGAGCTGCTGGATTGCTGGAAGCTCTTCAGGAAGGAAGGGCTGTTTCCTTTGAGTCTCCCAGGAGGAACTTTGACCTCTGGGGAATGTCATGGGGGCCACCTCCCCGGCACAAACATTTCCTACTGCGTTGATTATTTTTCTCAAGTTCAGTGGCCTTGGAGTGTGTGGCTGCTGACACAGAGCCTTCCTTCCACCGAGGAGGAGGAGGAGGAGGAGGAGGAGGAGGCGGCTTTGGTCTACAGCAGAGCGTTGGATCTTGTGCCACCTCCCAATGGGCTGGGTGGGAAGTTGGGGGACCCTGGAGATTTGTGCCTGTCTCCTGCCCCACTGCACGGTGTCCCCATGGGGCTGGGGGGCTCTGGATGTGTCCCCCACCCATCCTCCTCGGGCTATGTCTCTGTGGTTTCATTGGTGATTTTTTTTAAGCTTGTCTTATTTGCCTTCTTCCCCAAACCGTGTCCATCCCCTTCTGTGGGTTTAAATAAACAATCTCTGAACACCTCTGTGTGTGTTGTGGGTGTGGATGTGGACGGGGGTCTGTGGTCCCTGTTGTCTCACCGCGTCCCCTGCCCYGGGATAGGACCTGGTGCTGAGGGACTGCCCTGGAGCTGAGAGGAGGAGGAAGGGGCTGCTCCTTTTCCCACAGCCTCTGCTCGTCTAGGGGCTGGGAAGTGGATGGGGTACCAGCTCTGGGACAGCCCCCTGCCCCCACCCCTGCAGGGACCCATCCCTTTCATGTGGCTGAACCGGGGGGACCAGGGTGAGCAGGAGCTCAGGGCAGCTCAAGCCCAGCTCCCTTCCCCACTGGAGTTGGGCCAGCCCAGCTCCCTGTGCTGTTCCCTGCCACTCGTGGGGACAAGCTGGGCCCCCTGAGGGGAGACGCCGGGTTTGTCACCCCACCCAGGGACCCGCAGTGCTCTGCACTCATCCTGCCATCAGCACCTGCCCACTGCAGGTCACTGCCAGGGACGGGGCTGCGGGGATGACAGTGCAGCCTTCCCTGTTCCCATCCCTTCCCTGTTCCCATACCTTCCCCGTGCCCGACCCCTCCCCGTGCCGGGCTGGCAGACGGGCCCTGTGCCTCAGCCAGATCCCGAATGCCACAGGAAGATGGCTCTCCTTCTCCTGCCTGTTCTCCCGCCTCCGCTCCGAAGACAGGCTGTTCCTGAATGCGAGAGGAAATTGCTAAGGAGATAATTAAGTAGCCAATTAATTAGCTAATGATTAATTGGAAGCATCCTGCGGAGGCAGCGCTGCAGCGGCCCTGGCCAGGTGTTGCCGGGATGTGTCACTCCCGGTGCAGTTACGGCTTCCCGGTGTCCCGGGGTGGGCGCCCACCGGGCCCCTACTGCTCTGCCCCAGCGGTGACGTGCTGGGGTGGCAGGTGACGTGCTGGGGTGGCCCAGCACCTCCAGCCAGGAGCCAGTGGGTGCTGGGGCAGGCGGTCCCGTAGGGTCCCACACGGACACTCGCTGCCGGTGCTGCTCGGGGCACGGTTTTATTTTGCCAGCAGGTCCGGCAGGAAGGGGCAGAGGATCGTACCCAGTCTGGCAGCCCCCGGGCCCGGTGCCAGGGCCATGGTGGCAGTTGGGAGCTAGGAGAGCAGGGAGAGGAGCACGGCCAGTGCCAGCACCAGTGCCAGGGCTGCCGGCAGAGGCCGGGCAGTGCTGTCACTGCTGGGGTACCCGTAGCTGGTCCTGCACGTCCCATCCAGCTCGTTGAAGGCGATGGGGGTCTCGTGGGCAGCTGTGCTCTGCAAGCTCCTCTTCACCTGCCGTGGGGACACGGTGGGCTCCCACTGTGAGGGGCAGTGCCCGTCCCCACAGAGCCCCTGCCGCCCCGCACATCCCTGTGCCGCCCAYGCCATCCCACGCATGTCCCGTTGCCCCCATTCATCCCCTGCCCCATGTGTCCCTGTGCCACCCTGTGTCCCCATAAATCCCTGAGCACCACACACCTTGATGTCCCACCTGCCTCTGCTGCCCCGAGTGTCCCCACACCACAGGTGTCCCCATGTCCCATACATCCGCATTCCTGGTGCTCCCAGCACTCCTTGTGTCCCCATGGCCCAAGTGTCCCCTTGCCCTGTACATCCCTGTGCCCGGTGCTCCCCATGCTCCACTCACCTCCTCCACTTTGCTGAAGACTCGGAGCAGGTTCTCAGCCAGGGCCCCCCTCACCTCCGCCTCCGTCCAGTTCCTCGCCAGCAGCTCGGCCACCAGCGCGGGATACTTGGAGACATCCTCCAGGCCGGTGGGGACCCTGTGCCGCCCCACAGTTCACAGCTGGGCCACCACCAGCACCCCCAGCTGCTCACGCAGGGCACAGGGGGGACTCCCTGCCCCTCAGCAAGTCCCCATGGTGGGGACACACTGCCCCGTCCCACTGGCACAGCCCATCCCGCACCGTCGCCCGCTTTACCCTGAGACCCCATCGTAGTCCCCTCCAAAGCCGACGGCCCGGGCACCGGCCACATTCTTCACGTGGTCCATGTGGTCTGTGGGCGTGGGGGGGCCGGGGTGAGYGGGGCAGTGGGGTCACGGCCACCCGCCCCTCCACCTGGGCACCTCCTCACCTGCGACATCAGACAGCGTGGCCGTGTCCCCGCAGGTCACGTAGGCGTTGTAGAAGTTGACCATCACCAGGCTGTCCGTGGAGGCCTGGAGGGGACAGCCCTGAGCCCGCGGCCCCCCTGCACCCCCCGCTGCCCCTGCCCTGCCCCGGCCGTGCCCCTGCGCTCACCACCAGCTGCAGCACGTCGTCGGGCACGTTGCGGCGGTGCTGGCAGAGGCTGTAGGCGGACGAGTGGCTGAAGATGACAGGGGCTTTGGAGAGCTGCAGCACGGCCTTCATGGTCTCCACCGAGACGTGGGCCAGGTCCACCATCATGCCCAGGCGGTTCATCTCCTCCACCACCGTCTGCGGGGACAGGGACAGGGATGGGGGGCTGAGGAGGACATGGGAGGGCCCTCTGAGGTCCACGTGGGGATGTTTGGAGCTGCTTGGGCGGCTTTCAGCAGATGGGACAGATGGATGGGCAGATGGACTGGTGGGTGGTGGGATGGATGGATGGATGGAGGGATGGATGGAGGGATGGATGGAGGGATGGAACACTGCAGCCAGGGCAAATCACTCAGCATGGGGCCAGTGGTTGCCAGTACGACACTTCCTGCAATGCCACTGTCCTGGGTACCACTGCCAACACTGTTCCTCACCTCCCCAAAGGGTGAGAGGCCGTGGTGCACAGGCTCCTCTGCCCCGGTATCCACCAGCCAGTTGTCAACCCTGAGGAGCAGGGAAAGCATCAGAGTGGCCCCCTGACCACACCCCCCCAACGCCGGCCCTGCYACCCCCTCTCTGTCCCCCCGCGGTCCTACCAGGGGGTGTTGCAGTTGTGGGTGAGGGTCATGTAGCGGGCGCCCAGGCGGTAGAGAGCGCGCAGGACGCCCAGGCTGCTGTCGATGGAGTGGCCGCCCTCCACGCCGATGAGGCTGGCCACCTTCCCGCTCTGGAAYGCCTCCTGGATGCCTGCGGGAGGGCAGGGACGTCAGCCAGGGTGGGCACGGCCCGTCAGCACCCCGTGGCCCATCGGCACCCCGCGGCCAGCCCGTGGCCGCTCACCGGCGCTGTCGGTGACGCAGGTGAAGGTCTCGGGGTACAGGTCGCACATGCGCTGCACCACGTCCATCTGCTCCAGCGTGCGCCTCACCGCGTCCTTGTTCTGCGTCTCGCAGGGCACGTACACGGACCAGAACTGCCACGGGCGCTCCGTCAGCACGGCAGCACGGCCACCGCCCGCCCCACTGCCCACCCCAGTGTCCCTGCCAGCCCTGGTGCTGCCCCCAGAGCCCCAGTACTCACCCCAGTGTCCCTGCCAGTCCCAGTGCTGGCCCCAGAGCCCCAGCGCCCACCCCAGTGCCCTTTCTTGTGCTCCTTCCCACCCCAGTGCCCCTGCCCACCCCAGCGCCCTCACTGGTGCCCCCTGCCCTCCCCAGTGCCTCCCCGGTGCTCCCGCCTTGCCCTCCGACCTGCCCGCCCACRTGCCCGCGGCGCAGCTTGGGGATGTTGGTGTGGGTGTCGTTCAGCAGTGTCAGGTTGGCCGCTGGCAGYATCAGCTGGTTGTTGAACTTCCGGAGGAGCTGCCAGGGCAGGTCATTGTGCCTGCGGAGGGACAGGATGGACACTGAGGGGTGGCCTGGCCCTCTGTCCACCTGCCCTCCAGCTGCCCACCCCCCTGGCTGGCTGCACACACAGTGCCTGCATCTGGCTGTCATTCCATCCATCCATCCATCCATCCATCCATCCATCCATCCATCCATCATCCATCCTCCACCCACCCATCAGTCCATCTGTCCACCCATCCGTCCCGTCTGCCAAAAGCCACCCAAGCAGTTCCAGCGAGGAACCGGAGACAGCTCACTCCCAGGGGACAGTCGATGTGGGACCCCCTGGAGGACCCTCTCGTGCACCCTTCCACCCCCTCAGCCCTCACACCCAGGGGAGCCAGCCCGACATCCCTCTGACAGGGACGTCACTGTCACCACCGCAAGGACGTCCTGCCACGTGCATCCCACACCCTGCAGGGCCGCTGGGGAAGTGGCAGGGTAGGGGGTGGGCCCCACTTCCCCGCTCCTGCGTCACAGTCCCACATCCCTGGCTCCCCCTGCCCAGCTCCCTCTTCCMGTGGCTGCCGTGGCACAGCGCTGATCCACAAGGGAATGCTGCTGGGGACTGGAGACTCCTGAGGGTCCCAAGAAGGGACCAGGGACATCCCTTAGGACTGAGCAGGGACTTCCCCCAGGGCAGCCTAACCCYGGTTTCCCGGCACCCTGCCCAATCCCGCTGGGCCGCACCGCTGGGGATCCCCTCGGCTGTACGGACGGTCCCATGGGATCCCCTGGGGAAGATGTCCCCTGTCCCCACACAGCCCCGGGGTGCCCGGCATGGGGATCCCCTGGGAAAGTTGTTCCCTGTTCCCGCACAGCCCTGAGGTGCTCAGCTCAGGGATCCCCCCTCGGGCTGTCCCAGCAGGGTTTCCCAGCTGGGATTTTCCCACGGAGCCGGAGCAGCTGGGCACGCTGCGGGGCCAGGCGACCTTTGCTCACCCGTCGATGACCGGCGTGGTGTCCATGATGCGCTCGGCCTCCTCAAGGTGCTGCTGCCCGGTGCTGGGCAGTGCCAGCGCCAGCACCAGCACCAGTACCCGCACCGTCCCGCCCGGCATCTTCTCCTGCCGGGTGCTGCTGGGGACGAGAGCGGAGCTGCCACGGCCGTGTGAGCACACGCACTGGGATGGCTGTCCCGCACTCCTGCCGTCCCCTCCCGCCGTCAATGAATAACCAGGAGTGCAGCCTTACCCCTCCCTGGGTGCCCTGTCCCCACTTGGCAGTGCCAGGGTTCCACAGCCATGGCCTTCCCCAGCCCAGCCCCAGTGGCTGTGCCGTGCCAAGGCCTCTCCTCTGAGCTGCAGTKACGCTCCCAATCCGTCTAATGAAGCCCAGATTTTTTTCGGTTGGGAAAGTGCCAGTCCCATCCCCGCCGTACCCTTTGCAGCACTGGCATCCATCGGCACCCCCGGTTCAGCACTGGCACCCCCAGCACCCCCAGCACCCCCAGCACCCCATGCCCGCTCACCCTGGCCCGGGACACTCGGGCAGTCCCTGCCTGCGACGGCCGTGAATGAATTTTTCCGGCTTGCGTGCGGTGGCGGGGCTGGGATGGGCTCCAGCCACCCCAGAGCCACCCCCTGCCATGGCGYGGAGCAGCCGCATGCCCGGGGGCAAGCAGCCGGGGTGGCACGGCTGTGATGTGGGGCTGCTGCTGGTCCTCCAGCGGTGCTTGGATCCCCCAYGCTCCGGTTCTGCTGCAGCGTCCCGAGGGGAAACTGAGGCACCGTTATCCTGCTGATGCTGCGCATCCCAGCTGGCTCCGGCTGTGGTCTCTTTCCCGGCAARAGGCCTTGGTGGAGCTTCTGGGAATGGCACGCAGCCACGTGGAGATGGCTGTTCCAGCTAGACACCTCATCCTGGGCTGTGGTGGGATGGGAACCTCCTCCTCCGGTGCCAGCTATGGGGAGCACAGAGTAGGCAGCATGTGGGGCTGGCATCCCTCGGGCTTCCTAGCACCCTTCCCGAGGCGACTCAGCTCCCACGGCTCTCCTGGCTACGGCGGTGGGTCTGGGAATGCAGGGCTCCCATCCTACCCTGTTCCATCCCATCCCGGGTGTCTCCAGCCCCTGCCGGCAGCGCTCTCCCGGCGATGGCCCCAGCGCGGCCGGATTCCCGGCTCCCCGGCAGGAATGTGCCGGGGGGTTCCGGCCCCCCGCACGCCGGAGCCGCTTCCTCTTTCGGCGCTATTTAAGTGGCGCCCGGCGCGTCCCGCCCGGCCGGGCCATGGCGCGCATGGACGTGACCGAGACTTTCGCGGGCATCGCCCTGCCTGGCCACCTCCACACCCAGGAGTCCCTCGGCTTCGCCGCCTCCTTCACCTTCCGCCCCACCGACGTGCTCATCGCCACCTACCCCAAATCGGGTGAGGGGCTGGGGGAACGCGGGGACAGCGCGGGGACCCTGGGCTGGAGCGGGGTGCGGGGGGGCTCTGCCGGAGCTGTCGACGGGGCTGGGAGGTGGCCGGGCTTGGGGACACCCGGACCTGGTCCCTGCGGCCACTCTCTGGCACAGCACGGGGACCCCCGGCCAGGGGCTCCTGCCCCCGAACCTCCTGTGCTGCTGCCACACTGTCCCCAGCCCTGCTCTGGTGTCACTGGGGCTCGGGGGGGGACACGGCACTGCCAGCCCAGCCACCGCCCTGGGATCGGACGTGTTGGGATGGGATGGGATGGGACGGGACGGGATGGGACAGGCTGAGCCAAGTCATGTTGTGCCATGCTTTACTGTGCCAATCTGTGCCACCCGATGGCACGTGCCAGYGCAGTGCCATTCCATGCTGTGCCACACAGTGCCGTGATGTGCCATGCCATGGTGCCGTGCCCCCTGGTGCCCTGTGCCCCTGCCCTGACTCCTACCTCCGCAGGCACCACCTGGATGCAGGAGATCCTGACGCTGCTGTTCAGCCTCGGAGATGCCCGTCCCGCCAAGACCATTCCCAACTGGGAGCGGGCGCCCTGGCTGGAGCAGATTTACTGCCGGGGGACTCTGCGGGACACCGAGACCCCCCGACTCCTCACCACCCACCTGCCCGCCCACGTCCTGGCCCCCGCCCTGCAGCGCAGCAAGGCCAAGGTGAGCAATGACAAGCTCTGGGGCGTCCCTGCAGGGATATCCCACATTCCTGGGGCTTC
This sequence comes from Amblyornis subalaris, assembly GCA_018881555.1. NCBI lineage: Eukaryota > Metazoa > Chordata > Aves > Passeriformes > Ptilonorhynchidae > Amblyornis > Amblyornis subalaris. Next base: position 5,948,892 of record JACAXG010000036.1, on the reverse strand, counting down.
CCGCAGCCGGGGGAATGCTGGAGGCTTTCTGAGCAGGGTGGAACGGAATCTCCCCTGCTGTGGGGGTGACACTGTGTCCCCCCAGGTGATCTACGTGGCCAGGAACCCCAAGGACGTCGCCGTCTCCTTCTACCACTTCCACCGCCTGGCCAAGTTCCTGCCCGATCCCGGCTCCTTTGACGCCTTCCTCACACAGTTCCTCGAGGGCACAGGTAAGGGCTGGGAGGTCTCGGGGGGGGGTACGACTCAGACTCAGGGCCCCCCATCACCCCCCACCTCCCCCCAGTGCACTACGGCTCCTGGTTTGACCACATCAAGGGCTGGCTGGGCCAGCGGCACCTCCTGGACATCCTCTACGTCACCTACGAGGAGCTGCACCAGGTGAGCCCCGCTGCGTCCCCACCCCCGTCCCCCTCCCTGCCGGTGCCTGGCGCTGACTGTGCCCCCGCCCCAGGACCTGCGTGGCACAGCGCAGCGCCTCAGCACCTTCCTGGGGTGCCCGCTGGCACCGGGGACGCTGGCAGCGCTGGAGCAGCACTGCAGCTTCTCTGCCATGCGGGACAACACCATGGCCAACTACTCCCTCATCCCCCCCGAGATCATGGACCACAGCCAGGGCCGCTTCATGCGCAAAGGTGAGGGGGGGCCGGCTGGGGGGTGGRGGGGCCGCGGGTGCAGCATCCCTGACTCCCTGTGCCCTCTGTCCCACAGGTGTGGTGGGGGACTGGCGCGACCACTTCTCCCCCGAGCAAAACACCCTCTTCAACCGCCGCTACCAGGAGGAGATGGGGGACACGGAGCTGCCCTTGCAATGGCCCATGGCCTGAGGGACCCGGGGCTTGCAGGGACACTCAGCCCCCAGCTGCTGAGGACCACCACAGTGGGGGCACCCTGCACCGCTCCCGGCACCCCATAACCCAGCCCATGCATCGCCCTGGGACCAGGGGCTCCGGCAAGGAGCCACAGCACTATCCCAGCTCCCTGGGGATGGGGGACTTTTCTGGCCATGAATTGTGGCCGTCTCTGTGGCCTTGCTCACCCTGGTCAGGGACGCATGGCCATGACCCCCCTTTCCGCCCATCCCACCCTGCGGAAATAAATATTTATTGCTGTTCCCAAGTAGGCAGCTGTTCCCACGGGTGTGAGGCAGGAAGGGCACCGGGAGCGGGAAGCGCTGCTGCTATCAGGAACACATTGGGGTGGAGACCCTTCCCCAGGGACCTTACCCTTATCAGCAGCCAGGGGCAATGGCCGGGTGACAGCACAGGCCGTGGCAGAGGGCCAGGCTCTGGGGGAGGTCACAGCACGGTGACAGGGTTTGCCAGTGGGCCCCGTAGCACGGAGCTGGCTCCTTCAGCAGGACCCAGGGCCCCCCACCCCTCGAGTCTCCCTCCCAGTGGACCCCCTGCCAAAGTTCCCTGCACCCTGATGCCCCCATCGTGCCCCAGTGCAGCCCCTCCCAATGCCTCCTGCATCCCAGTGGCCCCCAATGCCCCCCACCCTTTCCCAGGGCACCCCTCCGATGCCTTTGGAGGCCACAGTGCCCTGACCATGCTGGCTGCATGCTCCCCCTGCCCGTCTTCCCTCCTGGGGTGTTTGCACCCAGGGATTTGTTCCACTCCCCCAGCACCCTGGAGTGTCCCAGGCAGGCAGCATCCTGAGCCCCCCAGCCCCTCTCCTGCCACAGTCCAAGGAATTGCTCTGTGGAGCCACCCGGGAAGCACAGGCACAGTCAATAATTAACTGGCTTCGTTACCCTGCCTCTGCAGGGTGAGCAGGGTGAGGGCTTGGCCCTGGCACCACCATGACCCCTGGCCAAGGTTGGTTGAGAGTGGAGAGGTTGTGAGATCCTCCTTGGGGTCTTTGGCACCGTGGGACAGTGGCACCGGTGTTCTGCCACTCCTGCAGCCCTGCCGGTTCTGGTACCCTGTACCTCTGCCAGCCCTGCCACCCTCTCTGCACTGCCGGTGGGTACAGCCCAGCGTGGTGACTCTGGACACCCCCAGCCCCGTGGGGTCCCCCGTCACCCGCCCTGGGGCACCCATCCGTCCCCAGCCCTGCTCGCGCCAGGACCGGCCCCTGCTGCAGCCTCCCAGGCGGCAGGTTTGGGTTTCCACGGCAACATCCATGATCCCACTTCACGGGAGATGAATCAGGAGCTATAAATAGGCGCTGGATGGGGGTGCAGGTACTGTACCCCTGCCTGCGCCCCACACTGCCGGCAGTGCCCGAGGGTCAGCGGGGCCGTCCCGGTGAGTGAGTGCCCGCACATGGACAGCCCGGCACCTGTGCCCGCACCCGGGGTGAGGGCAGCATCACGGAGCACGGAGCTCRGTGGCACCTGCATGGCTGGCTCTCAGGTGGCCCCGGCCCCGTGACCCTGTGCCAGGCCCCAGTTTCAGTCCCTGTGGTGGCCTTGGGCACACCCTGCCCCTGGGGATGTCACCTCACCAGGAGCATCTGCTGGCCCAGGCTGGCAGCGTCAGTGCACAGCACGTGGCAGCAGCATGGCACAGTGCCTGGCACGTGGCACACGGCACGGCACGATGCACGGCACATGGCACACAGAACATGGCACGGGGCAAATAGCACACGGAACACGACAAGGCACACGGCACGTGGCACACGACAATGCACACGGCACACGCGACAGGCACAGCGATGCCACACAGCACACGGCAGAGTACGTAGCACATGGCACACAACMTGTGGGACACAGTGCATGACACACGGCACGTGGCACACAGCACGTGGGACGTGGCATGTGGCACATGGGACATGACACAGCAGATGTCACAGGGACGTGGTGCACGGCACATGGCATGGGATACACGCTCACAGCACATCCATGGCACATGGAACACAGCTGGGGGCACGTGGTGCACGGCCCGTGGCACAGGGCATATAGCACACGGCATGTGGCACAGCACACATCCCATAGCACACGGCACAAGGTATGCAGCACATGGCACACAGCACGTGGCAGTGGCCGTGTGCCGGGCAGCAAGGCCGGCCCCGCTGCTGCCTCTCTCCGCTCCGTGCCCTGGATTCGGGGCCGCGGCACAGCGGGGCGAGCGCCCGCTCCGGCACATCAAAGTGGCGGCTGCTCCGGTGCTCCTGGCACGCTCCCGGCCACGGACACCCGAAATGTGGGGGCTGGGGCTGCCCTCGGCTCATCACCGGCTGGGGCAGCACGGTGTCACTGTGAGGGGACATGGCAGCACCCGGGAGCTGCCAGCCCCTCTGCCCACCCCCCTCTGACCCCCGGGAGGGTGGGGGTCAGCTCCCAGAGAGCAGGAGGATGGACACAGGGGTGGTGCTTTATTGGGGGGGTCATGCAGCCTCCAAACATCACAGTGACAGAGAAGCAGGGCACGAGGGGACCACAGGGACAGCAGGGATGGGGTGGGTCTGGGTCACAGGGCACAGACCACCGGGAGCGGGCAGTGCTGGGCGTGTCCTGCACTGGGGGGCCGGGACCTTCCCCATGTCCCAGCCAGGTGGGGGCTGCGGCAGGGCTGGGACTGGCAGGGACCCCACCTGTCCCCGTGCCACACCGGAGAGTGGGGGACGTCTCACTGGGGCAAGGMGAGGCTGGGGCTGGGGCCACTGGGGGTCTCTCACTGGGGCGAGCTGAGGTCGGGGTTGGGGCTCGGGGGTCTCTCACTGCGGGGAGCCGAGGCTGGGGTCGGGGGTGGGGGGCCGGGGGCAGCGCGGGGGGAACGCCTTGTAGCTGTAGTACTCCACCACCTGCTTGGGCACCTCCGCCAGCACGCACTTGGCCAGGGCTGTGGGGGACGCCTGCRGGACACCGCGGGACGCCGGGCTGAGCCGCGGGCACCGGCTCCCTGTGCCGCGACGGGAGGATGCGGAGGCGGGAGGGGACCGAAGGGACCGCAGGGACAGACGGGGACGAGAGGAAACGGGAAGGGAGGAGAGGGATGAGAGAGGGCAAGAGGGGAYGGGACAAGCCGGGGGCGGGGCGGGACGGCAGGGGATGGGACGGGACAAGAAAGGGTTGGAAAGGAACGCGAGAGAACGGGAGGGGGACAGGAGAGGACGGGAGGGAGGGAGAAGGGCCGGAAGAGCAGGGAGGGGGCGGCAGGACCCCCCCGGCTCCCTACTCACGTTCTTGAACTCGCGGAAGGGGACGAACTGGACGATGTCGCGCAGGACGGGCTCGCCCTTGGGGGAGCGCAGGACGCCGTCGTCCCCGTCCAGGATCTGCATGTCCGTGAAGTCGGCGTTGCCCACGCCGACGATGATGATGGACATGGGCAGGTAGGAAGCCCGGACGATGGCCTCCCGCGTGTCCGCCATGTCCGTCACCACGCCGTCCGTCAGGATCAGCAGGATGAAGTATTGCTGGGGGGACAGGGATGCTYGGGACAGGCTGCCTGACCCCGCTGCCGGCCCCACGCCGGAGCAGCCGCGAGTGTCACGAGTGCGCAGGGTCTCAGCCCAGCCCTGGCAGGGACGGTGGGACCCACCGACGCCTCCTTGGTCCGCTCCTCGTCGGCCGCCACACGAGCCACCTTGGAGATGATGGGAGCCACGTTGGTGGGGCCGTAGAGCTGGATTTTGGGCAGACAGCTCTGGTAGGACTCCACGACGCCCTGGATGCCTGTGGGGTGTGCGAGGGGTGAGGGGTGTCCCAGCCATGGATCCGGCCCCGCTGGAGCCGGACTCACCCTCACACTCATCGTTGTCAGGGTTGAAGTTGATGGCGAAGTCGTGGGAGACCTGGAGGGAGGGAGGGAGGGGAGGGGACAGCCGGTGTCCACCCCCTACCACAGCCCTTGGCACCGCTGGAGCCACGGCCCAGGGTACCCAGAGGAATGAGCACATCCCTGGGGTCCCACAGGACCGTGGCAACCCAAGACCCGCTCACCTCATACTTGGGGGGGATCCTGGCACCAAAGCCCAGAGCCGAGAATTTCTTATCGCTGCAAGGGAAGGGGTGTGAGGAGCTCCGGTGCCATCACCGGGGTGCCATCACCGGGGCATCTGACCCCAGGGCGGCCATCACCAGGGTCAGAGCCACTGACCTGTCGTAGTCCTGGCAGATCTCGCCCACGGCCACCAGCGCCTTGAGGTACTCGTTGGGCTGGTAGGGGTTGATGTAGTGCAGGGAGCAGCTGTTCCGGGGGTCCCCGTTGGAGGCCGTGAAGTCGATGGCCACCTGGTGGGGGGGGCAGTGAGGGTCCTCCCAGGGCGAGTGAGGCCGCTGGGGCATCCCTGCTGGGTGGGGTGGGGACGCTGCTCACYGTGAAGTGGATCTGGCAGCCGCCCATGATGTAGTCCAGGAAGGAGTAGACCCTGTGGATCTTCCGGAGGGACCTGCGTCAGCCAGTCCTGCCCCACRCCAGCCCACGGAGCCAGGCACGGCTCGGCACARCTCAGCACAGCTCAGCACAGCCTGCCACAGCCCCCAGGCGCTCACCTTCAGGTCCAGCAGCACCACGACCCCCGAGTTCTTGTAGTTGCGCTTCTTGATCTTGTACTTGGGGTTCATGCAGTCCCACTGCACCTGCGGCACCGGCACCCGCGCTGCCTGCGGCCCCCGCCCGGGACACGGCCCTGCCCTGGCACCCCCAGCCCCCGGGGCCATGGCTCTGCACAGGGGGGACCCCACAGCCCCAGAACACTGTGGCCCCATAACCCTGCACCTCCACGGCCCAGGTTGCAGCCACCTATTCTCTCACTCCCAGCCACCCCATCCATGACTAATTCCCTGGAGGACCCCGAACCCACCAGCCCTTCCCCAAAGAGTGGGGCAGCAAACAGAGAATGACCTCAAACCAAGAGGAGGAGCTGGGAGGTGCCTGCTGGGATGGGCTCTGCTGGCAGCACACAGGGGTGACCCCCAGGCCATCCCTGTGTCCCTGTGTCCCACCTTGTTCTCCCCCATTGCCTTCTGCATCTCCTCAAAGGTGGTGAAGAACTCCCCGATGAAGTCGTGTTTTCCCCGCGAGTCGTAGTCCCACACCACACACTGCGATGGGCACAGCTCAGCCCTGGCACCAGCACCAGCACCGGGGGGTCCCCAGCACACCCCCAGAGAAGCCACGGTACAGATGCCTCCAGGGCAGGGATGGGGGTCCCCATCATCCTTCCTCACCCTCAGCTTCCTCTTCTCCTCACAGCTACAGAGCGAGTTGAGGGAGACCTTGAAGGGCTCCCAGATGGGGCTCAGGTTGTTCTTCACCACCTGCAGGATGGGGGGCTCAGCAGGGCCGGGGAGCCCCCRGGGTGGCCGTGGGGGGCCTGGTGGCACCAGGGCCTCACCTCGGTGCGATACACGAGCTGCTCGCTGCGGTCGTCGTCGATGCGGTAGATCTCCAGGAAGGGATCCGACTTGCTGAAGAGATCCTGGGGGAGGAGTATGGGGCACAGTACTGCCCACCCTGCCCGCCCTGCCCCGTGTGCCCCCCAGCCCTCAGCTCACCTTGTCATCCAGCTTCTTGGCGCGGAAGGCGAGCTCCACGTAGCCATTGTTCCCCGAGATCTCCTCTGAGATGATCTGTGAGGAGAGGTGGCCATGGGGTACTCAGCACCTGGCATGGCTTTGTCCCTCTGTCCAACACCTGTCCTGGGAGGGGATGGGGCCCCACCTGCCTCCCCTGGCACAGCAGAGACCTCCAGGATGGCCAGTAGATGCCATCGGGGACCCTGAGCTCTCCCCACCCCCAAGAGCCTGGATGGGACAGGATGAGGGTCACTGGGGACCCCCATATGCCCCAGCTCAATGGCACCGACAGCCCACTGCCCCAGCCCAGTGCCACCTAGATGTCCCAGTTCGATGCCATCCCAGTACCCCTGTCCAGTGCCACCCATGTGTCCTGTCTGGTGCCATCCCAGGGTTCTGGCCCCATGTGACCTGTGCACCCCATCCCGGTGCCACCCATGTGCCCCAGTTTGGTGCCAGCCCCGTGTCCCTGCCTGGTGCCGCCCCAGTGCCCCTGCCCAGTGCCACCCCACCGTGACCCCCAGCACAGACTCACCGTGATCGTGGACTTGCCCGCGAACTTCCCGTACTTGAGGAACAGCGGCTTCGTCACCCGTTTCTGCGCCACGATCTGCGAGAGCCCAGGGTTGGGGAGGGGCCACCATCGTGGGGTCCCCGGGCAGGGGTCCCCGGGCTCACCTGCCCCACGGTGCACTCCATGCCCCCCAGGAAGTCGTCGTCGTGCGTGCCCACGCCGGCGTGGCCGTGGCTGTCGTACACCTCGAAGCGCAGCTTCTGCACCTCCTCGAAGTAGTAGTCGACTGTGAAGATCTTGGCRAACACGGGGTTCAGGTTGCTCTTGATCACCTCGCTGCGATCCACCTGTGTGGGAGCAGCGCCGGGCCTTGGCGTGCCAGAGCTCACACGGGGATGTGGGAACCCGGGGGTGTGGGGAGGCAGGGATGGGGGATGAGGAATGGGGGCTGAAGGGATGGGGCATGCCAGGCTGAGGGATACAGGGGTGAGGGATGGGGTGAAGGACCAGCCATGCCTAGGTGAACAGCATTTGGAGGAGCCCCCTGTGCCCCTGCAGGCTTCAACCCTGCCAGCCCCGGGCCTGGGGGCACCGCTCCCCCCAGGCTCCCCACAGTCACCCAAGGGGATACTCTGGCTCTGGCCATGCTTTGCCACAGCTCCAGCAGAGCAGGAGCAATGGGCTGGGGCCAGGACGAGCCCCTGTGCCCCTGCCCTGGGGTGGCTGTGGCTGGCGGTCACCAGCCCCAGGCCCTGGTGGCCCCAGCAGGCAGAGGGTGCTCGGTGTCTCCTGGCCGTGCTGGCAGCAGGTGCCGAGCGGTTCCGGAGCCTCCTCCTCACTTGTCCCTGCCAGTGTTGACTCAACGGGACACATCCTGGCCAGGGCACCCTGCCAGCCCCTGGTCCCTGCCCACTGTCTGGTCTGGCAGCATCTGCTGAGCCCACACTGCCACCACCCTGCCACGGCCACCCGGGTCCCTCCTGCGTGGGCACTGCCAGCTTCTCACCCCTGATCTGGGTCTCGGGCACCTCAGACCCCCTGGTGCCAGTGCCTGCCAGTGGGTCCAGGGCCATCTCGGCACTCGGAGCCGGTCAGGCACCACCTTAGCTGAGGGACATGGGCTGGCAGGGGCAGGGAGGGCATGGGTCACAGAGTCCCTCCAAGAGGTGGCTCAGGAGGGGTCCTCTTGCCTCTTGGAGCTGGCTGGTGTCTGGCACAGCACAGCATGGGGCATGGCACGGCACGGCACACAGAGTGTGGCGCGGAGCACTGTGGCACAGCCGGGTTCAAGTGCCTGGCATGGCACAGCACAGCGCGGCTGGCACGGGGCCCCGGTCCCCCCCGGCTCGGCGCTGGCTCAAGCAGAGTCGATGACACGCCGAGGGATTTAGCGCTAAATCCGCCGGCTGAGCGGCCGCGATTAGAGCGGAGCTGCCGGCGCCAGCCCAGAGCTCGGCGTGGGGAGGGATGGAAGGAGCCGTGTCAGCCCCAGTGCCATTCCTCGTGCCAGCATCAGCCCGAGTGCCGTCCCCATCACCAGCCCTCAGCCACCCCGGGGATGGCCAAGGTGTCCCTTGTCCTTGTCCCGGGGCAGTGGAGCTGCTCTGGAGCCACACACTGTGGGCATCCCCCCCTCTCCCTGCCCCTCCCATCGCATCTGCCCCTCTCCCTCGTCTGGCTGCAGCCCCGGGGGGCTGGATGTGACCCAGTGTCAGCACTGTCCCCACAGGCTGCCGTGAGCCCCACAGTGCCCTGCCCACTCTGCATCACCTCCTGCACCCCATTCTGCACCCTGGCCTGAACTCTGCCCCTTGTTCTTCACCCTGCACCCTGTTCTGCACTGTGCACACTGGTCTTCGTCATCTGCACCCTGTCCTGCACCCTGGTCTGAACCCTGCACCCAGTAACCCATTCTCCATTACCTCCTGCACCCTGCTCTGTATCCTAGTCTGAACCCTGCACCCTCCGATTTGTACTGTGCACCCTGCTCCGCATCACCTCCTGCACTGTGCTCTGCGCTCTGGTCTGAACCCTGCACCCTGTTCTGTGCCGTGCACCTCACTGCATCATCTCCTGCACCCCATCCTGCATCCCTGCTCTGCACCCTGTACTCTGCTCTGAACCCTGCACCGCTTTCTGCATCCTGTACCCCACTCTGCATTATCACCTGTACACTGCTCAGTACCCTGCACCTTGCTGCCCGCCATCCCCTGCGCCCCGACCCCTGCTCTGCACCCACCACCTCGCTCCCAACCACCTCCTGCACCCCACCCTGCAGCCCCTGCATCCATCACCCCGTTCCCAGCCCTGCCACGTCCCCGGTGCCCGCCCGCCCTGCCCTGTCCTGCCCAGCGCGGGGGGCGCCGGCAGTGGCCCCCGCTCTCCTACCTCCATCCACTGGCCCTGGGACTGCATCAGCAGCAGGACACAGGGGTCCGACTTGTTGAGGGTGTCGCGGTCCAGGAGGTGTTTACAGCTGACCCGCAGCTCCACCTTGGAGAGCACGGCCAGCGAGGCCTGCGGGCACGGCTCGGGCACGTCGCCCATGCCGGCCGGGGCGCGGGGGCCGGCCGGGCGCGGCGGGGGACAGGCGGCCCCGTGGGCGAAGGGCATGGGGGGTGAGCGGGGCGGCCGCTGCCTGGGGCGCCGTCAGGGAGCCGGGCGGGTGCCCGTCATGCCCGGGGCACGGCGCCCCGCGGTGCCAGGCACGGCCCTGGTGGCAGCACAGGGGAGGGGCGGAGGGACCCCAGGGACCCCCTCCGAGGCGGGGTGGCCGGTTCCAGTCCCGATGGCTCCAGGGGCCCTGCAAGGCATCAAAGCACAGTGGGGTGAGCGGGAGTTGGGGCACCCTCGTGGCACTGCCCGTGTACCCCCAAGTGCCAGGCAGCTCCATGGGCACTGCTGTAGGGGGGTTCACATGGTCCTGCGGGGCTGTGCCCAACTCTGCCCAGCCCCACCCCAGGGGCAGTATTCATCCCTAGGGGAAGGGGCACCTAAGTGGGGCTGGGTACCCACCCTGGGATGCCCTGCGAGGGGCTGGGGAGCAGAAACCCCCCTCCGGTTGCTATGGGCAGCACCCCCCAGCCGGGGCAGGGCTCTCCAGGAGAGCAGCAGGGACACCAACTCCGTATCTGTGCCACCAGGTGACGGATTCCCCCCGTGCTGGGGACGGGGTCCACCCTCCACCCGGAGGCTGGTGACACAGTCAGGCAATGCTTCCTGATGGGTCATCGAGGGGCTCTGCCCGTCCCAGCCCCAGTCCGGGGCTTGTTCCCACACCCGCAGCCCCGGGGGTGCCTGGCTGGGGCAGGTGCAGGGGCAGAGCAGCCCCTGCCCACCTGTGCCGTCGTGTGTCCAGCCCGGGCAAAGTTTCGTGGGGAAGTCATGCAGTGCCCCAGGCCCTCCCTGGCACACGGCTCCGGTGCCCCAGCTCTGGTGGGCACCGTCCCCCTCCCCGGGATTGCGGGCACCCCTTGGCATCCATCGCTCAGCGGAGGGGACAGTGGGTCCCACCCTGTCCCTCACCCCCTCACCTGGGTGCTGGTGGCCGGGGCTGCACACGCGGCCGGGCGAGGGCTGGGTCGGGCTGCCAGCCGTGCCGGTGTGCCAGCCAGCGCTGCTGCCGCTGCCACCTCCACACAACTGACTCAAGCTGCAGTTCGGGAGCGGAGCCCTAAGAGGGAGATGGATGACAAGCTCCGTTAACTGCCTCGCTGCCGGCTCCGGAGCGGAGCCCACCCTGTGCACCGGGGCTGAGCAGGTGCCCAGGGTCCCCGGCACTGCTGGCTGGGCCAGGGCAGGGGCTCCCACTCCAGGTGAGACCCCCTTGGCACAGCCCCAGCCCCTCACCCTCCCCAGCTGTTCCCGTGGGGTACCCAAGGCTACCCTGGGCCTGGCCCCCTACACTCTGAGCCAACAGCCTAAGCACAAGGGTGGGGTGCCCCAAACCCGCCGTGTGCGCCTCCCACATGCTGGAGCATCCAGACCCACATTCCGTGCACATGGAGCCCCATATGCTGAGTCCCCAGCCCGGGACCCCCCATCCACCCCTGTCCCCCCAGCGCTGTGGAGCTGCCAGCTCGGCTTTATGGAAGATGATGTAATTAGCCCAAATTTGGAGGGATTAAAATGCAGATAGGGCTAATGAGCACGAGGGCACTGCAGGGCCTGGGCTTTGGGAGCTAATCCCGTCTGCCTGGCAGAAATAGGCCACTCTCCTTCCCACTCCCCCCACAGCCCCCAGCACGACTCGGCAGGGCAGGAGGCACTGACCCACGACGGGGTCCAGGCAGAGGGACTGGGACAGTGCAGCATCTGGACACGGGCAGCACACCAGGCACCTATTGCCTGTTTGAGCAGCCCAGAATTCATTCAGATGTGCAGGAGTGCTTCATCCCATCCTATCCCGTCTCATCCTGTCCTGTCCCATCCCATCCTGTCCCATCCCTGAGTTTGTGTCTCCAGCCCACTCACAAAGAGAACTCAAATTCTCCCAGCTAGGCTGCACAAGAGCCCCAGAACTGATGAGCCAACAATGGGCTGGGAGAGTACTCCTGGAGCAGTTCAGATCCCACCAACCCATCCCAGTGACCCATCAGCCCCCACACTGGGACAGGCAGAGGCTGGGACCCCCCCAAACAGGCACAAGGATGGGCCAGAGCCCTCCAGTCCTTGTGGGCTCCACCTGAAATATTACACGATCGTTTGGGTTGGAAAAAGCCTCAAAGATCATTCACTCCACCTGCTCATTCCCCAGAACTCCTGAGGCAACCACAAAACCATGTCCCCAAGTGCCACATCTCCCACGGGATGGCCTTTCAGCCATGAAGAAATGGCTGAAAGGGCCCCAGAACAGCACCGGGGTCTGAGCAGAGGGCCAGGGGATGCAGGATGGCAGCGCAGCACAGCCCTGGGACTCTGCCCCATCCAAGCCCAGCTGAGGGGCCAGGACACACCTTGCTCCCTTCTGTGCCCCCCCCCCAAGTAGGGAAGTCCCCCTGTGTCGGGCAGCACCTATGGGTGACCCCCACCATGACAGCCAACTCAAACAGCTCTGCCTCACACACACGTGTGGAAATCATTAAACCTGGAATACTGTCTGGAAGGCAGGGAAGGGGCAGCAGACACAGCCTAGCATGGAGGGGAAACCCCCAAAGCCCCTCAGAATCAGAGCAGAAGGGAGCCCATGTGCAGCCCACAGACAAGGCAGAGGAGTGGGCACAAGGCAGGTGTTTCACTTGCTTTCAGGGAAATTTGGAGACTCCAAGCACAGCAAACGAGGCTTCCCACGCCTGAACACATCCCAGCGCCACCACCAGCACACGGGGCGGCTCCGCTCGGTACATGTGCCCCAAAACCACAGCACACTCGGCTCTCTACGGCTTTTTATTGACAGTTCTGGGGAGAACAGTTCATTTCTTCTTCTCCACATCCTGCTCCGCTGCTTCCTTGGCGCGCTTGGCGCGGATGCCGAAGAGGCGGGCGTTGGCCCGGGCCATGCGAAGGCTGGCAAAGGCCTTGAAGTTCTTCTCGTCTTCTGAGATGACGCGCGCCTTCTCCCGCTTGAAAACCTGCAGACAGAGTGCCAGACGGTCAGGCTGCCCCTCAGAGCCGGGAGCTGAGGCTTCCCACAATGATCTCCGTGAGGAACAGAGCGGGAACGGAACGCTCGTGCCATCTACAGGCCCTGCCCTCAGCCTGCTCCTCGCGCGTCAGTGGAGCACAATGGAGCAGGGACGAAAACGAGCGCCACGGGAAACCTGAGTCACCACCAACCATGTCCTGAAGTGCCACATCCACACTGGGAGGAAGTTTTTCAACACTTCCAGGGATGGGGACTCCACTATTGCCCTGGGCAGCCCCTTCCACGAAATCTTCCTAATATCCAAACCAAACCTCCCCTGGCACAGCATGAAGCTGTTTCCTTTCATCCTGTCACCTGGAAGCAGAGCCCAAGCTCCACCTGAGTCCACCCCTGTTTCCTTTCATCCTGTCACCTGGAAGCAGAGCCCAAGCTCCACCTGGATCCACCCTCCTGTCAGGGAGTTGTAAGGAATGAGTAGAGGTTTGTGGCACTACTGAGAGCAGCTTTGGGAAGCAGAGAGGATTTAGAGACAAAGGGTGACCACAGAATCTGCCTGGGCACTCCAACCCCAGCTAAACCCAAAGTGCCCCGAATTTCACAGTTCTGTCAAAGACTTATTCCTGGGGTCTTTTTGATCCAGGATGGGCAGTGCCTGGACACAGCCACCCTCAGCTGTGTGACAGCAAGGAGAGAACCCTCTCCATGAGTTCAGCCTCAATTATGTGACACAGAGAACATGATTAAATGACACTTACGTTCTTGATGGGCATAACAGGTCCCGTGAGCTGAGTGGCCATCTTGAGTTCCTCCGGCTGCACAAAAGGAAGACAGGAATGTTAGAACAGAATTTAAACTTCTCCAGTTAGAACCTCAGTTAAAGCACAGCCTGTACGCAGGTACCCAGCTTAAACATGGTGTTAATGATCCTGACAGGAGATTTAACACCCAGTGGTAACGAACCCAGCACTTCAGAGCGTTTGGCACAGAGCAGCCGCATCGGCAACCCACGCTGTGCCCGGATCCGGCCGGAGCAGCAGCGGCCCTCAGCTCTGCCAGCTGGGAAAGCTTTGACACCAACTGTGCCATTCTTAATTCCATACAGGATCACAGAATCATCTAGGTTGGAAAAGACCTCCAGGATCACTGAGTGCAATCTGTGACCGATCCCCACCTTTTCACCCGGAGTACTGAGTGCCATGCCCAGTTTTTCCGTGGACACCTCCAGGGATGGGGACTCCACCACCTCCCTGGGCAGCCCCTTCCAATGCCTGACAACCCTTTCCATAAAGAAATTCCTCCTCATGTCCAACCTGAACCTGTCCTTGTGCAACTTGAAGCCGTTTCCTCTCATCCTGCCCCCTGTTCCCTGAGAGCAGAGCCTGACCCCATCCCTGGCTGCCCCCTCCTGTCAGGGAGTTGTGGAGAGTCAGAAGGTCCCCCCAGAGCCCCCTTTTCTCCAGGCTGAGCCCCCCCAGCTTACATCTTCCTCAGCAACTCCTTCTCAGGCTGATTCCAGCTTCTTGCAGGAGTGTGTTACCAGACAAAAATCATTGACCATTTATTGAATACAGCTGATTTCCAGCCAACACATCTGMATCAGTGTCTCAGCTCAAGGCCCTTCCTCCCTGCTCTGAAGAGGGAGAGATCCACCACAATTAAGCAGCTTGGAGCTGCCATCTCCCCGCAGGATGTGAGGACAGTCTGGACTCACTGCTGTGTTCCATGGCTCACACAGCCCCACAGGAAGGCAGAGCCAGTGAACACAGCTCTGCTCTGATCCTGGAGAGGTTTTAATGAAAAGCATTTTTGAATGTCAACAGCAACTGCCTTCTGGAGCCTGCCTGGCACACGGCTCCAAAGCCACTCACAGCCTGTCCCTCAGCCTTGCATCAGCAGGACTGACTACAGGGGGAATTTCCAGCCATTCTAACAACTTAATTTCATGAACTAAAACTCAACTGGCTGGGCAAGCATCAAAGCTTCAGGAACCAGCACCAAAACAGGGCCGCACTCCTCAGCTGAACATCTGCCCAAAGTGTCACTGTGACCCAGAGAGCTCTGTTAGACCTGACCCTGCCAGGCTTGGTCTTGTGCTGGGCTCAGAATCATGAGGGTCACGTCATGGAGCAGGCTCAGGGGCTCCGCCTGACACCAAACCTCCCAAAACAGGACCACAAACAGCCCCTGTGGCAGGTTTCCAGCAGCCAGGTACTCACAGAGCTGTCTCCCTTCTTGGGCATGGCCGGCTTCCTTGGGAAGAGGATGAGCTTGGAGTGGTACTCCTTCAGCCTCTGCACATTGGCCTGCAGGGACTCCGTGGACTTGTTCCGTCTCCGGGGATCCACGGAGATTCCAATAGTCCGGGCAAACTTTTTGTTGATGCCAGCGAGCTGAGGAGAGAGAGTGGTGTTACCACCTCACAGCTCCCAACAGCCAGGCAGGGATCCAAGCACAGCCAGCACAGGATACGGGGTTTGGAGAAAGGCTTGGCATTGACTGAGGGACCAACTACACCACAAAGGGTGTCCTGCTGTATCTTAGTGCTTGAAATGCTGCTCAGGCTTTAATTTTTGCAGGTGGATTTCCTCAGGAGAGCCAAGTGCAACCGCTGAGAGGAACATTTAAACTCAGATTCACACAGACAGACATTTATGACGTCAGGACATGAAGAACTCTGGTTCACTGAATACTGGGAGCTCCATTAAATGAGAACTTTTTTCTAACCATTTGAAACAACCATTATATAACTACTTTTTATCTATCTTAAACAAAAACCTCATTTTCTGTTTGAAGACAAACAGCTGCGTCTCACTTTGTGTTCCACCATTACCCAAAAATTAAAGAAAAATATGTAATGAAGTACTTGGCACCCAGAAGAACAATTTTCCTGTCTCAGTGCACCAGTTTCAGTTATAAATGATTTAATTAAGACACTGAACCACGCGAAGAGGTGGCTGGTGCTGCCAGCAAGTCCTCATGTGGTATCTGATCAGAGATACACAGTGGGGGCCCTGTGCCAGGGCTTCACCACCCTCAAAGAGAAGAATTTCTTTGGTACATCCAACCTAAATTTCCCCTATTTCAGCTTGATTTTAATAGAATTTTAAATGACAGCCTGAGCAGATAAACAGAGATTTACCTTTCAAAGCACACTGCACACCCCCACTCCACTATCACAGGTGAGACCAGTCTTTCCTTGCTCCCAGAGCCAGGAAAACCAGAGTCTCCCCTGAGCCAGCACCAGCAGATTTGACCCCTGGCAAATCACCTTGTGCAGGACAGGAGACACAGCTGAGCTCAGACTGGGAATTCATTTATTTGGACCAATGCTCTGCACTTACTTTAAGCTCCTCCAGGCTGAAGCCTCTGCCAGCACGAACTTTTTTGTGGTATCTGATGGTGGGGCACCTCACGATGGGCCGGATGGGTCCAGCCACGGGCCGGGGGGCGATGCGGCGAGCCTTGGCCTGGCGAGCCTTCCTCCTGGAATGGCAGAATTACAGCATCGTTCAGCTTGGAAAAGACCTCCAAGATCATGGAGTTCAACCTGTGCCCGATCCCCACCTTGTCACCCAGTCCAGAGCACTGAGTGCCACATCCAGTCCTTCCTTGAACACCTCCAGGGATGGGGGGACTCCAAACCTCCCTGGGCAGCTCCTTCCAGTGCCCTTTCCATGAGGAAATTCCTCCTGATCTCCAACCTGACCCTCCACTGGCACAGCCTGAGGCCGTTTCCTCTCATCCTGTCCCTTGTTCCCTGGGGAGCAGTGCCTGACCCCCCCCCGCCTGCACTCTCCTGTCAGAGAGTTGTGGAGAGCCAGAAGGTTCCCCCGAGCCTCCTTTTCTCCAGGCTGAACCCCCCCAGCTCCCTCAGCCACTCTCGGTGCTTCGGACCGTTCCCCATCTCCATTCCCTTCTCTGAACACGCTCCAGCACCTTGATGTCTCTCTTGCAGCAAGGGGCCAAACGTGACCCCAGAATTCCAGGTGTGGCCTCAGCAGTGCCCAGTACAGGGGACAGGCACTGCCCTGGTCCTGCCGGTTACATTACGGCTGGTACGAGCCAAGTGCCACTGGTCTCTTGCCCACCTGGGATAGCCACCAGGAACACGACATTTCCCCCAGATGTGCCACTCAGGCATCTCCTGCCCTGGGTTCCCTCAGGAACAAAGAGCTGGGCCGGGCTGGCTGCTGCTGCCCTGGATCCGCCGCTGCCATCAGAGACCCAGGGAAGAAGACTCATCACCGTGGATGCAGCGATTCCGGAGATGTCTCATCACTTGGCTGCGGCTGGCAGGGGTTCGCCCTGAGCACGAGCACGAGCACGCTCAGGGATCGGCTACACAAAACCTAAGCGGCCCCGCAGAAGCCGGGGAAGCACCTCTCGCGTCCCCAGAGGTCCAGCAGCCCCGGGACTCACCTGCGGAGCTTGCGGGCGGGCTGGTTGAACCAGGTGGCGACTCGGCGCTGCCAGTCCTTGTGGAAGTGGGGCTTCAGGATCATCCCATTGCGGCTGGGCGCCATGGCTGCGGCCTGCGGACATCGGCACGGTTAACGCGACCCGGACGGGCCTCTCCCGGCCCCCGGGACACCCCAGGCGCCCGCGACGGCCCCATCCGCACCCCCGGAGACTCCCCCGCGGCCTCGCGCGGGGCTGGGGCGGCGCCGGGCGCGGCCCCTGCGAGCGGATGGCGGCGGATGGAGCCCCCGACCCTCACTCACCTCCCGCCACGACAATGGCGACCGGAAAGGAGGCGCCGGCGCGGCGGCGCCGGAAGTGCCGCGGCGGCGCCCAATGAGCAGCGCGCGCGAGCGGCCCAAGGAAGGGCGGGACCAGGGAAAGGCGGCGGTGGCTTCACCGCGCCCGGAGCAAAGATGGCGGCGGCTTAAAGGGCCCGCGCACGGCGGCGGGAAGAGGGGCGAGCGGGGCCACGGGCCCGCGGCCGGGCTTGATCGGGCACCCTCGCACGCCTCGCCCGGCCGCGAGCAGCAGTTCGATGCCCTCTCCCATGCCCAGGCAGCATGGGACAGACACTGGGCAGGGGTCACGCTGTTCCCAAGCCCCCGAGGAATTCCGCAGGTGCGTGGGGGTCCCTGTCCCCCTCCACATCCAAGCCCAGGGCAGGATCCCTGCTCCACTGTCACTCGTTTGGCGGGTGAAACATCATCTCCCATGGGGCAGTAGAGGGGCTGGGGACTTCCATCCAGCTTGGCAGATTCCAGCTCCTGCAGCAGTGGGATCCACGGCCCTGGCCTGGGAGCAATGGCACAGCAGTGCCAGAAGCCACCAAGGACACTGCACTGTCCCACCAGTGTCCCCCCACTGCACCGCTGCCACCGTCACCCTCGGCTCCACAAGACCAAAGTCCCCCAAGCAAAGGGTCTGAGAGCTAAAAAATAAAATCAAACACCATTTGAAATTTCATTTGCTGCTGGAAAAGGGAATTCAAAGAGTGAGCCTGTGAAGAAACAGGTTTGTAATTAAAAAAATCCAGGCAGCAGCATCCCAAATGCAGAAAACCACTTGTGCCCCTGAAATCAAGGGAAATAACCCCCTGGGCATTGAGAGACACCAGGGAATGAGCTGGGACAGGGGAGAAGACATGGGGCAGAACATCCTCCCCACACCCTCAGGGAAGCAGGAGGCTCCCAGCCCCAGCCTGACCTGGGACAGGAGCCTGGGACTGTGACAAAGACCCGAGGGCTGGGGAGCTGAGAGCTGTCAGAGCCCCGGCTTGGGCTGGGGTCTTTCATGTCACAGACAGTCCTCATGGAATAACTCCAGACAATGATCCCTCCTAAAAGATGAACCCAGCCAGGGCACTCCAGGCAGCAACAACCACTTTAATGCTTTCCCTGATGAACACCAGACAACCCTGTCAGCAGGGCCTGTTTTGCAAGAGCCACGAGAATGGAGCAGCTTTTCCTGAGGATTCCCAACAAACACAGCTGCTTTTGCTGGATTTGCAAGAGCACCTCTCCAGCTCTGAACCAGCAGTTCAGGACAGTCTTGTCAGGTGTACTGAGAGTCACCCTCTGCCCAGTTGGCCTCTCACACCCTACTGCTGAGCTCTGCACAGGCTTTGCCCCCATCTCTGCTTGAGAAACGCTTGCTATAAAAACTGGACRTAAATTATTCACCAGAGAGAAGGAGGCCCTTGTCCTGTACAACTCCACAGCTCTAATGAGCTTCATCATGTGTGCCCAAATACCCCCCGAGCCTGACACATTCTACACACACAGCAGCACATTGTGGGCAGTTTATTCCAGCCAGGGCTGTTTGTGTGTTCTGTTCAAAGGTTACACAAGAGCTGCAGCAGCTCAGCTCAGCCCCACAGGGGTTTCCCACACTGCCACTGAGGGCACAGCCCTGCCCTCCTGCCATGGCACAGCCAGAGGTGGCTTACATGGCATCTTCCACTCATGGGAACACGTTCCCTGCTCCTGTGTACAAGAAACCTTCACAGATCAGACTTACCCAACTCCTAATCCCCACCACCCTGCTGGGCATCAATTCTGAAATCCTGAGCAGTTCTTCCTGCAGGATAAAGCTCAAAGAGCCAAAGCAGCCATTCCTTAATTTTGGGGTAACAGCAGCACAGCAATTCCCTGCTCAGCATCTTTGATTCTGAAGCTGAGAAGGCAAAAGGTTTGTGTCTGTGTCTGGAGTCCTCCCATTCCACACGAGAGTGGGTTCACACTGGTCTCAGGCGCGGTTCCTCCTCCTCCTCGTGATTTGGTGGCTGGGGAGGTGTTTCCTCCTCCCTGGTGTCCTGTTTGTCCCTCTCTGCTTGCAGCCAGCTCTGAGGAGCAATCATCTTCTTGGGCCCRTAGGGTGGGGGCCCGATCAGAGCTTCGATGTCATCATAATTGATCACTTCTTTCTCCAGGAGGGCATTGGACAGCTGGAAAAGAGAAAGGAGGCAAAATGAGGGTTCCCAACCACCTCTCTGAGCTGGTCTGAACTGTCAGCTCAACTTAGGTCCCAACACCTGCAGCCCCCCAGGAGCAGGCCCCGGCTGTCCCACCACAAAAGGGATGACCCCAAAGCCACTGAAGCCAGGACCAAGTTCTCCAGGCTCTGGCCCTGTTCCCAAGAGCATGTTTGGGCAGGGATACACCGCAGACTGCAGGCAACAAAGCAAGCTCTTGGGAATGATTTGGAATGAAAGCTCCAGGAACAATGACAGAAGTGTCCCTCCTGCCACTGTCACTGCACCTCTGGCCCTGCCCAAGAGCCAAAGCAGCAGCATGGAGATCTTGGGCAGACCCACAGCCTTCCCTGCACACACAGTGCTAACAAAGAGCTGCCTGTTTCTGCAGGCAGGGGCTGGAGGTCAGCACAAGTTCCTCTCCAGAAGAGTGGAATTCTCTGGCCCCTCTGGCAGCAGCACCACCCCTCTGGAGCAGCAGGTGGCTGTCCAGCGTGGAACTGCTGGATCCTGCTGATGAGATGTGACATGCTGGCCTGGCAACCAAAACACTGACTCTGGAGATACTTTGGCTGCACTTTAAAGTTTTTCTGTGCTGAGCCTCTAGCAAACATCTGGCTGCTGTTAGATGGCAGCAGCAGGACAGAGGAGCCTGCAGAGGCACCCCGGAGGATCCCTGCTCCATAGCTGCCAGGGCACTGTCCTGGGGACAGCAGCGTGTCTGAGCTCTCTCCTTACCACGCACTGGAGGCCTGACACTGTGTAGCTGAAGGGGTTGTTGTTGTTGTTTGTTTGTTTAAAAAGAAGATTTAAGGAAAAGAATTGCTTGATTTGCAAAACAGGCAACACGAAGTTGACTCCTGGTCATTTTGGAAGTCAAGGACTGGAATTCTGACGGGAAGTCAAGGAGATACAGAGGGTGCTGTGACGCAAGAGTCGCTCAGCACAGAAYGCTGGGCACAGTGGGGACGTGCCAGGGTGGGTGGCTGGTTTGGGACTGTCAGGGCACRAAGAGGAGGAGATAAAGCTCTACCTCTGCAATTAGGACTCCTCAGTGTATCAGGTATCAAGGGGGTGAAAACTGTGTGGAGTCACCAGAAAACAGGAACCAGCCCCTATCAGCCAAGGTGAGAGGTCCTATATTCATACACCAAAGCCAGAAACTGTCCCATTGATTCCTGGCTTGGCTTCCCAAAACCAGTGACTGTCTGCTCTCCAGGAAATTCCACTGCCAAGAGGCAAGCAGAGAACTGCAGGTGAAGGGCACAAATTCCAGCTTTGATCATTTCCACAGAGCACTCCTCCTCCTCTACCCTGCAAACACCAGCTGGTGTGAGGAGGCAGACTACTCACTGCTGGGAAAGGCACACATGTTCCTCCCGTGCCTGCTCTGAATCCGGGGGATAGGCAGTAAACAGTCACTCGTTCTGAACACTCCCACTACAAGACTTTCTAGGAGAGAGACACTGCAAGAGCTGAGCTACAGAGCACTGAAAGCAGCAAGGCAAATACCACCGGTTAAAAACACCCAAACCAACTCAAAACAACCAACAAACCCCCACACAATTCAACTCACTGTTTGCAGCTTGTCCCGGTTCTCCAGCAAGAGCTTTTCCGTGCGCCTGTAAGCCTGAGCCACCAGGATTTTGGCTTCCTAGAAGAAACAAGAGGGATTTGGGGTGAAGGTGGCAACAAACACAACGTGTGGCTAAACAAGGAGAGTGCTGAGGGAGGGAATCTGCAAACTGAGTCAGGCAGAATGTGGTTCCCATCGACAGAAACTATGGATAAACTGATTGGAAAAATGCCAAGGAGCACTGGTGATCAGAAGCAGTGAAGTCCTGCCCTAGCACAGCTCTTCAGTGGTGTCCGAGTTGATGGAAAATGCAGCTTAAGGCTGACCAGGAGCTAAAGGTGCAGCTCAACACAGATCCCAGGGAAGCACAGCCACAGTACTTCTGAACAACAGCCTTTTTGTTTCCAGCATTTTGACTTTTCAACAATGTGTCTCTTCAGCAACGAAAATTTCCTGTCAAAACAGGCTGATTTGCAGTCAGCCTGACCATCATTTTGGTTAGATCTAATCTAGGAAGTGCAGACATTTACACTGTGCAGCTGAGACTGTAAGATACAGATTTCTTGCCATCTAAGCCCTGCACAGCAAAGGCTACTGGGCTGAACTCACAGCCAGGTGGGATTCTGCCTGTTCCTGCTGCCTCACTGCACAGCCCTGACCCAGCTGTGGAACAGGTAAGTGCTCACCCAATGGCCAACAGCAAAATGCAAGTTGTTCAGGTGTAACCACGCCATTTTTCACTGAGCTGCAGAAAGCAAAGAACAAGAAGCAACCCTCAGCCCAGGGTGGCCTTACGTGGTCCATCATTTGCTGGAGGCCCTGGCTGAAAGGGCGCCGGCCGATGCCAGGGGCACTCTCCGGGTCTGGGAAGGAGATCTGCCCGATGCTGGGCACCATCCCGTACTGCTTCACCATGGAGTAGGCGATCTTGGTCACCTTCTTCAGGTCATCCTGTGCACCTGGGCAGGAGAGACACACACAGTGCTGGCCAGCTCCCAGCTGAGGGCAGGAGGAGCACATCCTGCACCAACGCACATCCTACCAGTGGAGAGAGCAGAGGACCCACCAGAGCCCATGGGGGTGAACACTCCACCCACTAAGGGACCTTCCTGCATGCCCCCCAGGACACAGGAGCAACAGAGAGTGACCCTACTGTGGCCAGCTCACCTGGGTTCCTGACCTGCCACTGCCCACTGAGCAACTTGGGCTAGTGGAAGGTGTCCCTGCCCATGGCAGGGGGAGGAACCAGACAAGCTTTAAGGTCCCTTCCAACCCAAACCATTCTGTCATCCTATTTGGATTTAACTAGTTGGAAACATAGCACAGAAAGCTCTGGGTCTTCTCAAGAGCCTCACCACTAATTGCACCTATGGCCTTAAGAGTCGGGACAAGTCTGAGACAACACAGTGACAACCACCACTGAGACTCCGTGCTCCCAAGTGTCAAAACACACCATGTGACGTTTCCTCTTCCCAGCACAGGAAACCCCCATCCCTTGCTCAGATCCCCTTGGACCTCCACCTGCCCATGCCAGGCTCCGGCTCCTCACCTGTGGTGACCTTGTTAAAGGTGATGGCCTCGGCCACTCTGCCCCCCAGGGCCATACACATCCTCTCCAGCAGCTGCTCCTTGGTGAACAGGTACTGCTCCCGCGGCAGGATCTGCGCGAATCCCAGCGCCGCGTTTGTCCGAGGGGCTATGGACACCTGCAACACAGGGCAGCTCAGAGAGCAGAGTTCCCACTACAGCAGCACAGGGAGGGCAGGAAGAGGCCTCTGCATTCCCAGTGAGGTTTGTCCATAGCTATGGGCAGGCTGGCCTACAGAGACATGGCCAAGGACTGCAGCATGTCCCCACGCCTGCACTGAAGGCTCTGCCTTCACACACACACACACACTTTTTGCTTAAGAAATGAAAAGGGAATTATCCTTAACAGCAAGTCACAGAAATCCTGAGATTTAGGAGTTATTTGGAGTGCATAAGCCAAACAGAGTTCACTGATTCTGCTGAGAGTACCTGCAGAAAGACAGGAGCCTTCAGAAAAATAACAGCCATTTCCCCCACCCATTAAATGAGAGTAATTAACACCAGTTCTGCTTACACAATGGGTCATTCAGAGTGAATGTGCTGCTGGTAACGAGCCAAGGAGCTGTCGCCCTTGTCATTTCACTCCCCACCTCCCCCCACTGTCCTGGCTTTTGGAGAAGTGCATGGATCACATCCCGGGGTGCCAGAGAGGCCTTTCCCTGCAGAGAAGGGCTTCGGGCAGACAACCTCCCAGTCTGGAAAACACTTCTCTCCATCAGTATCAGAGCAATTGCTGCAATGGCTTTGCCCGCTGCAACGTGCTGGGAAAAGGATCACATTTGGATGTGTGGACACACGGAGCAGCCTGGAAGCGCACGACTGAGCAGCAGCACCAGGAGACTCAGTTGCTTCTAATCTTTCATTGCAAGGCTTTTCCTACAGCTGGTTAACCAGCTTTGCACCAGCATTATTATCAATGGAGCCTAATAATGGATTTCTCTACAGCATAAATTAGGGTCATGATTTATGTAATCACAGAATCATTAAGGCTGGAAAAGTTGTCCAAGACCATCAAGTCCAACCTTCGACCAAATCCCACCAGCCCACTGAACCACACAGTGAGGTGCCACGTCCGCTTGTTTTTGAACACTTCCAGGGACGGTGACTGCACCACTTCCCTGGAGAACCCGTTCCAATGCTTAATCAACCTTTCAGTGAAGAATTTATTCCCAATACCCAGTCTGAACATCTCCCAGTTTAGTGCAGGGCTTGGCAGTGCTGGGTTAATGGTTGGACTCGACAACCTTAAAGGTCCTTTCCAACGAAAATGATTCTGTGATTCTGTATTTGACATTTCCTTTGCTGCAGCAGCACAGCCTCAGGCTCAGAGAGCTCAGCAGAACTCAACACAAGTACCACAGAGCAATCCTGGACAGGGACGCCCTCGGGACTCCCTCCCCTGCCAGTGGAGGTACCTTCATGACAGCCTCGGTGTGCTCCAGCAGCCAACCAACCAGTGCATGGCCGGATTCATGGAACGCCACGACCTTCCTCTCTTCTGGTGACAAGATCTTACTCCTTTTGGCAGTGCCTGTGGGAACACAGACCAGGATTTCCTAAGTTATCAACAGGTGGAACCAGTGGGGTATAACCTTGTCCAGCCCAGTGCACAGCCTGTGGCTGAACTGTTCATGCTGCACTCTGGAGAGCGGGAGGAAGCAAAACCCCTTCAAGTACAATGCTTGGAAAAGGTGCTCCCTGGCCCTAAGTAGAAAGTAATCCATGCTTGGAATTGCTTGAAAACCCTGGCAGAAACTTTTTCCCCTTCTCCTTACAACAGGCTTAATCATTAGACAAGTAATTTGACATTTGAATTGATCACAGCTCAAGAACTCTGTTCCCAGGGTCAGAACTGCAACAAGGCAGCTTACTCTTTTTTTTGCAGAAAAAAATTCAAAACAACACAAAAACCCCCCAAACAACAAAAGCCAAAATGAGACTAGCTAGAGTCTCACACTGATTTTGCTGTTTTCAGTCCCTTAGGCAGAACATGAGAGAAGAGAGATGTTGCATTATATATACAAGGTCCCAGTTGAGAAAATTGTGCATTAAGAGTGTTCAAATCAGCAAAGTCCAACAGTCGATACAGAAATCCTTCTCCAGAGCCTGGAAATGTCTCTGATTACACATGGCAGGCTCCATATGAGCTTACTCCCAGGCTCCTGAGAACTAGCAAATGAAGCCATAACTCACACTTAGCCCTTCCAACAGAAAGGTGATTTTTTGAAAGCGTGTGTATTTTCCAACTCGGCAGAGCAAGTCCAGAAAGGATTTAAAAAAAAAAAAAGGTGAATGGAAATAAAACTTCTAGCATGTAGGAAAAGTAAGTACAGAACACACAGTGTGTTAGGCACTCGTTACAGCTTGGAATGTTGGATGCAAAAAGGTCCCAGGACTTCCAAGCCAATGTCCCCACACAGAGCCCAGTGCAGCGGAGGGGAGAGCAGCCAGTCAGGAGCAATATTGCACCAAGCTTGTTCCATGTCTTGGAAAACAATATTCTATTAACATGAATTTTTAAACAAAGTGAAGGGCTTTATTAAACAAGGAAACAGCAAAATTAAAGTGGCAGATCTTGTAAAATTACTGCTCAGGGACCCTGGAAACCGCTGTGCCCCGCAAGGCATGATGGAGCAGCAGATGAATTGCAACTGCCTTGATTTTCATCAGTCAGTCCCTTACCCTGCCCTCAGCAGCGTGTGAGCATGGCCCTGTATGGCTATATATATACACACACGTATATATACACACGCACACAGAGACACTTAAAAAATTCTGGAAGCATGCCCCTGTCAGCCCACTGAGGGAGGGACTGTGCTCTTCACAATAGCACACAGTGTGTGCCTACCAAGATTATTTCTTTTCCTATGTAATCTCCAGGCAGGAAAGTTCCCTGAAAGGCTGTACTTATCACATTTATGAGACAAACCACCCAGGAAACAACACTGGTGCATCTCTGCCGGCCTTACACAAACCCCACCAAGAAAATAGGCTCCATCTTCTAAAGCCAAGCCCTAAAAGCCTCTGTGTGCTCAGCAGGTTTCTTCCCTTGCTCCCAGGAGACCTGACTGACTGCTTTCTGTTCCCAAACTAAAAACACAATGGGAACTACCACAGAGAGAAGTTCTTGCTCCTCCCTTACAGCAACACAAAGCTTTAAGGCTGACAGAGCCTCTGGACTTCCAGAGCTCCCTTTTGATTCCACCCCACTCTTATTAAAACCAGAAGCTCCTAATGAAAAACACAGTAATATCTTCTTTATTTCAAGAAAAGCTTTTATAGGAACTGAAATGCCCTCTAGATTGTGAAACCCAGAAGCATTCCTACGACATGGAAAGGGTACATTTAATACAGGGGCCTGGGGGGTTGTTTGGGGTCTTTTAGACTCAGTCTACAAAAAACCAGCCAGTCCTGTTAATATGAGAATCTGATTAAGCAACAAAAAGACTCCATGGCCTCCTACACACACCAGAGCCTGAGTGAGGCCAGGCAGCTTGAAAAGGCCATGTCCTGCAATGCCCCACCACACGGATCCCAGAGATCCCTTCTGCTGCCAGCCTCCCCAGACTTCCTTGCTTTTTACTTTATCTTCCCGGTTGGGGGAACTAAGGCAAGGCTGGAATTAGAAAGAAAAAGCAAAGAATCCCTACAAGTCTGGTGCTTTTGCTCCTGCAGATGGGAAAGTAAAGCACATCTTTACAGCAGTATCTGGTGCCAGGACAAGGGGGAATGGCTTCAAACTGACAGAGAAGGTTTAGACGGAATACTAATCCTCCCTGTGAGGGTGGTGGGGCCCTGGCACAGGTTGTCCAGAGCAGCTGTGGCTGCCCCATCCCTGGAAGTGTCCAAGGCCAGGCTGGATGGGGCTTGGGGCAACCTGGGATAGTAGAAGGTGCCCCTGCCCATGGCAGGGGGTGGGAATATAGACTTTAAGGTTCCTTCCCACCAAAACCATCCCAGGATTCTGTGATCTTTGTGGTGGCAGATGAGAATTTCTGTGTTACTACAGTTGTCTCACTGTCCACTCGTGTCAGCTCCTGTAGAGTCTGGGATTTGTGTTTTTACCTGAAGCACTCCAAGGGTTTTGTTTTTCAGTGACAGATGAAATGGTGAGGAATCTTCTCAAGTATCTTCTTTTAAAGGAGGAATTCCTTAAGCATTTTTTGATAAAGCAACTGCTCAGGRCTTAATTCCATGATCAGGAAGTAACTGACCCAGTACAAACATCCTGTCCAACATGTTCCACTAAAAAGGCACAGAATGCCACTCTGTGTGCCCGGGCTCCTCCTGGGAATGAGGCCTGGAAGCAGTTCAGTGTCTGATTATGAAATCCACAGCTTGGCTCCAGGGCAGTTCTGTCCGAAACCCACCAGATTCAAATCCCTCAGGTGAAGTCAAGAGTTCTGGGAACTCTTTTCCCTCCCTACAATACACTGCTACAGGGAAATCTCCAGAGGTTCCTCTCCTGGCAATGGCACAAGTGGCAGGGAAAGGCCACAGGATGTTCTCAGAGGGAGAACAGTGCTCTACTGTATTGCAGTTTATTCTGCCAATTCATCAAAGCCTGGGCTTGGAGGGCAGAAAGAAAAATCTCTAATTTTTTGCTGTTGAGGATGCAGGCCCTATTTGCTATTCATGTTTATGTAGCAGGTGTCCAGAGCAGCAAGAAAAACCCAGAGATTCTGYCACTCTCCTCGTTTAAAAAAAATAACCCACAAAAATTGTTCTTTCATATGTTGCAGAACCTTTCAGGGCAGATTGCTTATCATCTGCCCAGCCATAAATTGCTGCAGTGGCAAATTGACCAGCCTTACCTTGGAGCCAAAATAGTCAAGTGCTAGTACAAGGACCCACCGTCTTCACTGACGGTTCCGGAAAAGGTAGAAAAGTCATTGCTACCCGGAAGGAAGAATCTGAGTGGCAAATGCTGGAAGACCACGAGTCCAGCTCTGCCTCGTTGGTAGAATTGAGGGCTGTTGCCATGGTTTTTCAGCACTTCTCTCAGGTGCCTCTGAATTTGGTCACTGAATCTGCTTTATAGCAGACATAACTTAATGCTTAGATTATTCACTTCTAAAAGAAGTCAATAATATGGCTCTATTATACTATTGATATAGATTGTTATATTATGGTGTGCAATTAAGTCACACCACTGAGTCAGGGAAATGGAGATCGTTACAGAATCTCTAAAAAGTCAAGTAAGGCGTTGCACTAGTCCTGGCCAATCATCCTGAGAGGTGTATGGCCAGGAACCAATGACCTTATGACTTTCAAGCACACTACAGGTATAAAACAGGTCTTTATATTAATAAATAAATCCACTTATGTACTTTTCACTGACTCTCGATCGTGATCGTGCCGTGATTTCATCAGCGACCCCGGGAAAACAGTGACACACAAACCCAACTTCTAAATGGAAAAAGCCACACGGATTTGAATTCTCCTCTTTATTATTTTGCCACAGGCCATTTTCCCTGAGCTATGGGTTCAGGCTCCTGAAGAGGATGCCATCTGGGGCCTTTTTCTTTCTGTGACTGCCATCGAAGACCTTCAGGCCAGAGCACAGTCTGAACCCATCTATCTTCCTGGAATGTAACCCCCTCACCAGAGCCTTCTCTTGAGTAGAACAGACCCCTCAGCAACAACAGAAATGCTGCTGCACTGGCAGGGGCTGCCCAGAGAAGCTGTGGCTGCCTCACCCCTGAAGTGTCCAAGGTCAGGTTGGACAGGGCTTGGGGCAACCTGGGATAGTGGAAGGTGTCCCTGTCCCTGGCTGGGGTAGGACTGGATGGGCTTTAAGTTCCCTCCCCACCCAAATCATTCCATAATTCCATGGAATGGCTGCATCTCTCACCTGCAATGACTCTTTCCACAGCGTACTCGAAGTTGGAGGTGTCGATGGATTTGTGCCCTTCCCTGGCAGCGTGAAGAGCAGCTTCATTGCAGATATTTGCTATGTCAGCTCCTGCACACACGAGTTTGCAAGAGTTACTTTGGGTTTGAATGTGACAGAGAATTCAAAGGACAAAACAGGCACGAACAAATTTGGAGAAGGACCTAAGGAAGTCAAACAGCCTGTGCTTTTTGTTCCTTGGGAACAGAGAGCAACCCCAGTCCATGGTGTTTACGTTGGATTTGAACAATACAACTGCTTTGGCAGGGAAAGCTGATACCGCACAGAGCTCAGCAATCCAGGAGCAGGCTGAGGCCAAGGCTGGCTCCCAGGGACAGGGATGGTGTGGGCAGTGGGCTGGCACAGGCTGCTGCTCCGCTCAACCTCGGAGAGAAGAGAGGGAACATCTGTTCCCAGTTTGTGTGGGTGGGTGATGGTGGCGGGGGGCTGCTCAGAGAAGTCACGGAGAGGCAGCGTGCTGGGGCCTGGGAGAGGGGAAACCCAGAAAGGATATTCCAGGAACTCCACATAAACAGGAACTCTGGAGCCCTTGCTCAGCACTGTTTCAAGCTCCCAGGGACCCACCCTGGAAGCAGGCTCAATGCAGGAGAGTCAGGCAGAGCTGTCCAATTTCTACACTGACCAGCAAAATAATTCGTACCCATTCCTCCCATTGCTTTCCTGGTAACATAAATCAATTTAACAATCTCTCCCCTGAAATGCCGCACCTCATTCTCAACAACAGCTTTGAGAGGAGCATGACTGGTTCCTTCCCTTAGGAATTAGGCACCTGGGCATTATAAGTGTGTTTTCCCTACCTCCCCAGATTGCTAGTCCAACAAATTTCAGAAGATCGAAAATAGTCATCAACAACTGCTCATCAGAACTCACCAGGGAGCTGCTCAGGTTTCCACTATTCCCACAGAAATGGAGAAAAAAGCCTTTTTTGACCAAAACACCTTATTAAATCCCCAGCACCCAGGAGCTCCAGCCCAAATGGAGCAGGAGCAGCCCAAGGACACATCATACCACTGAATCCTGGGGTCAGCTCTGCCAGGTGCTGCGAGTAGAAACTGCCGTCCTGGATCAGCTTGAGGCCCTTCAGG
This sequence comes from Amblyornis subalaris, assembly GCA_018881555.1. Lineage (NCBI taxonomy): Eukaryota > Metazoa > Chordata > Aves > Passeriformes > Ptilonorhynchidae > Amblyornis > Amblyornis subalaris. The sequence continues at coordinate 5,919,232 of JACAXG010000036.1, read as the reverse complement.
TGCTGCTCAAAAATCTCCTTTCTCTCCTGTAAAGAACACGCAGCACCTGAGCCCAGCCAGGGGTCACAGCGTGGCAGCTTCCCCGCAGGGAGCAGGGCGGTGGCACTGCCGGCAGAGGGGACAGGGACTGCCAGCAGAGGGGACACTGACAGTGCCAGCAGAGGGCAGGGCTCTCCTTGCAGCGTTCCAGTGCTCCAGGAGCCCTGATAAACACCTAGCTCTCAAATTCCCAACAGATGCACGAGGCTCTCCCTGAGTCACTGCTTTCTCTCTCAGGGCCACTCTCCCCTCCTCACTCTCACTCTAATCTGTCTTAACTTTTCGTTCCCCATAAAAGGTCTCGCAGGAAGGAGCTCTGACTGTCTCGACCTGCTCCTGCACAAACCACAAACTGCAAGGCCCATCCAGCAGCTCCTCAGCCTGCGCCCATTTCCCAGACGGAGGTGGGGGTGAGATGCCGCTGGCGAGCAGCCACCAGTGACTCATTCAGCTGGTCCAGGAGATCCTGACTCAAACAATGGGCTCAGTTGCCAGGGTTTTTCCCCTTCCTCCTTCAGGGCAGCTGCACAGTTCATGCTTCCGGGGGCCAGATTCTATCAGGCATTTAAGGTATTTTCACTGCAAACTCTGCGGAGGACAGCGAGGCACAGATGGGAGAGGAAGAGCCTGTGCTGGCAGAGCACACAGATCCTCACTGCAGCTGAGCCTATTCCCAGAACTCTGCTACAAATGTCAACACAGCGGACACGGAGGACTCTTGTAAATGGATTTAAAAAGCATTCAAAAGGAGAAAGTCACTTAACAGGCTGCCTAAAGGGAAATGAGGAGCCTTACAAGGATAGGGAGGGCAATAAACCTACAGAACAAATAGTGCTCAAGGCACATGACAATTTAAGCTCTCACACCAGCCAACTGCCAATTAGATGCTTCCCAATTTCCTGAGGAGACGACACAAACACAGCTCTGCATCTGCATGGCAAAGGGAACCTCACAGAAGAATTCTCTGCCAAGGCTCTACCAGAGCAGAGACCTCCAGACCAGCGAGCTGTCGCTTCAGAGGAAGAGGCAACTGCATTAGCACCACAAACCCTTGATTCAGAGCAGAGAAACAGGAACAAAGGCAAACAGAAGCTCAACACCTCCAACTCCTGCAAGCTCAGCCTCTGCCAGGCCAGTGAGTCACCAGCAAGGACTGGGACACCTGAGTCACAGGAAGGACAAGGCTGCTGGTGGAACATACCTGGAGTGTTGGGAGATCAATAAAGATGTGCCTGTCCAGCCTCCCAGGTCTCATCAGAGCGTTGTCCAGAACATCGGCGCGGTTGGTGGAAGCCAGCACTATGACATGATCTGTGGTCCCCATTCCTGCCAAAAACAAGGAAAACCAAGGTTTTCCCCACCTCAGACTGCACTGCAGGCACACAGCGGGCCAGAGGCAGGGGATGGCTTTAAACAAAGCCAGAGGGTGTTCACAGCATCCTTTGGGGCAGCTGAGGCTGAGTGTCCCCTGCACCTCGGAGCAGACAGGAAGGAACCTCCCACGTCACCCAGGCCAGTCTCTGGTTATCATGGATACTCTGAAATCCCCTTTTCACTTACTTAATAAGCCTTGGCTTAAGGCTTCTTTTTCTCCTTCCTATTGCCACACTTGCTCCAGCTAGAACCCAGAACAGAATCTCTATTTTGATGAGTTCACAGATGCTTTCTTATCCCCACGATAAGTCAGTTTCTGATCCTTTAGCTCCAGGTTGTACAGGTAGCATCTCCTAGCCAAAACAGCCTTTCCCACAAATTTCCATGGAAAGCTCTTTCAGTTTTTGTTTACTTCCAGCCTTCAGTCACAGACAGGCCACCAGCAGAGGGAGGGACACGCTTTCCTCCGACCTGCTCAGGTTAGTGCAGAGAGAGGACACAGCTTTGCCACCCAACAAGGGCCATGTTGCAGCACGAGTTGATTTTTGCCTTCTCACTCATCTCTTACAGACACAGCGCAGGGCCCTGCACAGGCCAGCGCTGCAGAACCTAGACCAGACACAAAACCCAATCCAAGAGCTTTGCACTGATTATCAGCACAGAATTTGGCCAAACTAGTCAGAGCAGGTTCTGTCTCCAGGTCTTAAAGATGAAGGGAGCATCAGGATTTACAGGCTGCCTGGGAGCAGCCTCAATGGAGGCATCAAAGACAGACAAGATTTCCTGGGGAAGGGAAGGCAGGCCACTGGCAGCTGGCGGAGGGCAGAGAGGGGCTGGAGTTGTGCTGCCTGGGTGGGGAGCCAGAGCTCCTGTTGAATCACTGCCCCACACTGTTATTTATTGCATTCCACCAGGTACCACAAGCCCCTGGGCATGAGTCACCTGCTTCCAGCACATTCCCCAGCCCTGGCATACAGCAGCCTTCCCAGGGAAAGGACACTACAGTCCCATGTGCTTCCCTCTGCCAAGTCCCATGCTGCGGAGAGGTGGCTCTGTGCACGTAAGCTGGGCCAGTTTCAGCTCTCAGCTCCACCAGAAGAGCTGCCAAATGTGTCAGCGTGCGAGAGCTCAGCACAGATCAAGGTTCCAGGTGAGGCAAGGGACTGGCTGTGCCAGCCTGTGCTGCAGCAGACCCGGTGCTCCCTCTCTCCAGGCTCCTGCCTAAATAAGCTGCCGGAAAGGATGAAGCTGAGTATCCTTCAGGCGTGTATCACACTGCACTCTGGAGTGGGATAAACAAGCAGAGACTGGCAGGCACTCCAGGAATGGCAGGATTAGATGGCACAGTGCATTATCTGCCTCGCAGCTGGGAAGACTCTCTTAAAATAGGTCTGACTATTAGAACAAATAAAAAACCAGAAGCACAGAGCATCCTCCTCACATCAGCTTCTGCCCCACTTGCTTAATGCAACACCACCTGCCATGTCAAAGGCAAAGATCAGCCAAAGGAACAGGCTACAAAATCACCTTACCACATCAACAAATGAGAGACAGCTCTGAAAATGCAGCCTGAAGAAAAGAGTTCCTGCAAGGGTCACAAATGAACCACTCCAGAAAGGACAGGGAAAAAAGGTCCACCTGAGCTGCAAGTGCCCTGCTCCCCACTGACCAGCACACTGCTTGGTGGGCACCTCACCTGCAGGTTACACTGCGTCACCCTCCAGCCATTTGTCCAAAATCCTTTGGACATCTCCTGGGAGCAGTGGCACTGAAACGGGGCCCCTTCCTCAGGGAAGCCTCGGGGCTGCACATGGGACAGCTTGGGACTTGATCGAGGGCTCCAGGTGAAGAGCTGCTACCAAAAGCTGCCCTGCATCTCCATTCACAAACCCCAGCTCAGCCCAGGACTGCCAAAGCTCCTCTCAAAGCATCTAGAACAGAGGAGGGATTTGGGTCACATTCCTCTTCCGCTTGTCTGCGGTTTGAGAGGAAGATTCACTATTCAAAGCAGGCACCTGTTCCGACAGAGCCGGGGTTTGTGCGTCACTCACTCTGCTCTCACAAACAGCTTTTGTAGACAGAGGCTCCCTCCAGCGCCTCCCCTGCTCCCACCACATCCCGGTGCTTCCCAAACACAGAGCAAGGCGGCAGAGGGAAGGAACCCGGGGTTGCTGAGGAAAGAGCCCTACAATTACTCCGAAATGTGCACCCCAGAGCAACCGAGCCCCAGCCTGCACTCACCCCATACATCACGTGGTGCCCTCACCCTCCTGCAGCCTGCACAGCTCAGACCCTCGTTTCCTCCCTCTCCCTTCCCTGTGAGGAATCTCGTTCAATCACACAAATCCAACAATCACTGATGACTCACAGATCTGCTTTTGTGCACGATCTTATTCTCCAATTAATACCCAGCTCGGGTCTATGGTGTTGCCTTGCCTTCAACCCTCAATTTAAGCTCAACCAGAGTTCTCAACCTTCCATCTCATGGCTTCCTTACAAACACTCACCACTCCTGGGGCAGAACGGTTCCCCTCCTAAAAACCTTATTCACCATCTGCCTGAGAACTGTTTTGCCATGATGCACGTGGCACGTCAGTGTTACTTTAGGTGACACACTCCGTTAGGTAACACTTCAGGGACACGTGCCAGGATCCCTGCTGATCCCATGTTCCCAGTACCAGGCTGACATCCTTGCCAGCTGTCTCCTGTTTGACACTGTCAACTCCCTGGACTGTTTTTTTAGCGTCTGTTTGATAAAGCGCTGAGCAAAATGAGGGACTCGGTACAAGATCTGTGCGAGACACGAATAAAGAATGAGATAATATAGATTTAAAAATAAACCAGGCAGCACACTGCAAACAAGGGACTATAAAGTACATATTGAGGATAATATTTACCTTCCAAACTCACTTTCCAGTTGAGCTGTACCCTCATTTCTGCATTGAGACTCACCAAGGAAACACTCTGGAAACCACACCTAATTTTTACAGACCGATGGAAATCAGACATTTTCATTTTTAGGGTAGACATGTGGAATGTACTGACTACATATTCCTGAACAGACACGCAGGATTCCATTTAATTCAGAAGCCAGCTCAGCCTACAACTGTCAGGGGAGAAAAGGACCCACCCAAAGGACCCAGGATTGCTGGTCTTTGTTACCACTGGCCTTTGCTGACAGATCATCTACTTCACTGCAAACCCTCAGCATAGAGCCAGCAGTTGTAACCCAGGGCTGGGGATGCTTTYGGTGCATGACAGCTTTTAATTTTTCATACGGAGAGTGTCATGAGACAACACGACAGTCAAGCTATGAGTCACAGTTACAGTCAAGGGAAAAGTGAAACAAACACTCCCTGATGGGCAGGTAGTTGGTTATACCTTACCCTGCTCTGCAATAGTTAAGATTTAGCAACAGAAATATTGCAGGTTGGGTCAGTGCTGCAGGCTTGGACAAAGATAGGACTAAGAACTGCCAAAGGATCATTCTTTGTGTGAAAGTGCCTGAGCAAAGGACCAATTCCAGGTGCAGAACAGCCAAAACCCACACACAAGTGTGGCATCAAACCAGGACTTGTTTGCAAAACTTATCTTCCTCATCTTAGAGATCCTGTGGTCAGGCAGACAACACAAACACAAGGCAACAGACAGGAATATTGATATTATTACATCACTTATGTCCTGCTGGGACAGCTGAACTCTAAACCCCGATGGGTTTTAAACCACTACCTGTCTCAGACTGGATACGGCAAGTACCCAGCAACATGTAATGGCCAGCTGGACTGAAACTCCAGGGTTTAAAATTTACAGACTAGTGATGGGGTACATGGACTTCAGCAAGAGAACACTGGAGAGGCCAGGCAAATTCAAGCAGGACAAAGATGAACAGGCCAACAGCTGGACCTGTGAGGAGATAAGGGCAGGGAGAAACACTGACCGTCCATTTCCACYAGCAGCTGGTTTAAGGTCTGCTCCTCCTCAGCATTGGCAAACCCCGACACGTTGGTGGAGCGCTTCTTGCCCACGGCATCGATCTCGTCGATGTAGACGATGCAGGGAGCACGAGCCTGCGCTTCCCGGAACAGGCTCCGCACCCGGGCTGCTCCAAGACCTGCAGGGAAAGGCAAAAAACAGTAAACCTTCAGCTAAAATTGTTAGCAAAGCGGGAGAGCAGCATTACTGGCCGTCAGCAAGACACTTGACAAACCCTCAGGATATGACAGTTCCCCTCTGTCGCCATTCCCGGACAAAGAAACAGCCCCAGAACCCATGTTTAGTCCTTAGGCTCAGTCCACCCTGGACCATGCTGGGTTTAACTAGGCCTCTAAACCTGCAGGGACTCCTATAGCTGCTACAAGAGGAACTTTGCTTCCAGCTCCTAGCATGGCCTCCTGTTCCTCCCTCAAGTCAGAGCAGAAATATTCAACATTTTCCTGCATACTGACCCTTGTTGGGTCTCAAGAGATCTGTGAGGAAGCAAGAAAAGGAGAAGGATGGAAATCCCAAGGCCCTACTTTCCCCATCTGCACTCCCATACAAGGAAGGAAGCCTCAGTCAAGGGCTTTAATAATAGGTACAGGGAAGCCAGAGAGGATGCTTGCAGGTGAAGGACAAGGGCTGCACATTATCAGAAAGCAGCAACCAGAAATGCACTTCAGATACAACATAATTAAGGACTCTGCATCACTGAAAACCTTTTGTACTTTCAGTTGAAGTATCCAACTCATCCTCCCCATACCAAGCCCTGTCCTTTGCAGAAAGCCCAACCAGCCCCCTCTGACTCCACAACAGACCAAGCGAGCTCCCCGGTTCCTCACCTCCGATCACCTCCACGAATTCGGAGCCTGCCATGGCCAGAAACGGCACCTGGGCCTCTGTAGCCACGGCCTTGGCCAGCAGTGTCTTCCCACAGCCTGGTGGGCCCAGTAACAAGGCACCCTTGGGCACTTTGGCCCCGAGCTGGAGGTAGCGGTCAGGATTCTGCAAGCACAACACAGCTCGGTCAGAGCCACAGCTCACACCAAGCACCTGCACCACAGTGGGGCCTCCCAGAGCTTCCCCAGATGGCCTGGGCAACTCTGAGCTGCCCATGGGAGCGGCTTCATCTGCACTCCCATTGTGGAACTGGTCATACAGAGCTGATTTCAACAGAGGCTGCTCAGAGCCACAAGGGATGAAGAGCAAAGCACCTCCTCCTCCCTAGGTCAGCCCTCTATCCCAGAAGACAGGTAGCAAACATTTATTTTGTTCTACTTTTATATACCTTTAAATAGTCCACGAATTCCTTGACTTCCATTTTCGCCTCATGCATTCCTGCTACATCCTTGAAGCCAATACCTTTTCCAGATTTCCCATCCACAACGGTGAAACGAGCCATCTTCAGCTGGTTCTGTGGAAGGCAGCACAAGGACTATACAACTTTGGACACGGCAAGAGTCTGGAAAAGCTGTTTGCTGTATCTTGTGAGACAGCCCAGCTGTCCCTACCAAACACCACTGAAGTCCCCACCAAAGCACTGGCGTTTCACTGATTTTTGCTCTGGAGACACTTCCCAGATGGATTGTTGACTCAAACTTTATTTATCCACATGTTGGGAAGGGACAGAATAAACTTGCAGTAATAGTCCCAACACAATCCTGTTCAAACTCCATGCAGACCAAGCAGGGATGATTATTAAAAGCATGCAGATGTCCAAAATCTGACTTGGGATCTCCTCCCTGATTTCTAAATGCTCTGATCCTTAATACACATGGGACAGGCACAGTTCTGAGGAATATGTGTTGATGGTAAATAATTGTCAGTGGTGAATAATTGCCGATACTTGTGAAAGCCCAGACAAAGATGCTTTGCACCAGTGTCTGATGCTGCTGCTGCTGGTTTCTGCTGGAAACACCCCAGGCCAAAACTACAGGTTCTTAAACTGAACAGTCACCACGCTTCCGTCTCCTGGTGCATGTGAAGCCACAATGAGAGTCAAAACAAGAATTCAGTTAAACATCCTACTCGTAACTGCTCAATATATTCTGTTCAAAACAGCTACTCGGGAGGTTTTTCGTTCAGAAGAAAGTTTACGGCTTCTGAGGCCTCAGACRCATCCAAAGGAAGAGTTAAACTCAGGGCCTGGCTGTCCCCACTTAGGCAAGGACACAATCTAGTCCTCAAGGCCTCATTACTCAACACTTCTTTAAAATATTCTTTTTCTCTGAGCAGCTGCATCCTTTTGTTCAAAGAGAATCTCAAAGCCAAAAGAGAACTGCGGAGGAGACTGAGTGGGAAATCCAACAAGGGACTGAAGTCACTGTGTTTTCATCCCCAATCCCTGCGGTCAGGGACAGAGCACTCCAGGCTGATTCCTACAGTTTCATCAGCTGATCCAGGCCAGGGTGGGAGAGGGGAGGAGGAGGTTTGCCTGGTGTTGCAAGGGAGGCATGCAGCAGGAGCAGAACAGGCCAACACATAATGAACTCCAGAATCTGAACATATTTTATAAATTGAGAACTCATTTTGCAGAAAGCAGCAATTCCTACTTCTGGCTGTATGGGAGGCATGTTGGCAGGGCCCAGTGAAAAACACCATCTGCAGCTGCAGCTCATTAGCAAGCTTTGAAAACAGCAAACTGGACTGAAATTCCCTGAGCTCAGCCCTTCCTGCCATTGGGAAGGGAAGGGACCTCAGCTAAGGCCAGTTAAGGTACCAGCCAGGGAGATGATCAGCACAGGATGCAAGATGTGGCAAGACTGGAGAGTCCTTGGCACCAGTTCATCCTCATCCTGCACTGACTTTGCTGGGGAAAGGTGAGGAAATAACCCAGCAGAAGCCAAGACTCCCCCCAGGCTGCAAAACATCCCCAAAACTGAGGCTACTCACAAAGGCGTTGAAGCCTCCGGCCCTGCTTGCCACCCTGAAGAGGCGGAAGATGCTCCACAGCATGGACACGGCCACCAGTGTCACTAACAGGGAAAGGACATCACTGAAAGAACAAAGACAGGTTTACATTGAAGAATTCGGCCACAACTTGGTCAATATTCCCCAACATGGCTATTTTTTAAAGGACATTTAGATTACAGTGCAGAATGAGCAGACGTGACTAAGAAAATGGAACTTTCACAAGTTTTTATAAAGATACATAAAACCCCAAACCCCAACTATTACATAACCTAAGAAGTTAAGCAGAGGACACTGGCAAACACTGCCTACAGCTGTGGAAGAAATTCAACCTCACCATCCACTTCAGAGGCATTTCTGCTTCTAAAACAAGCAGGACCTCCGGGYACTTAGATCACATCCAGAGCAGAATCCACTGAGGCTGGCAGTGCTTCCAAAGGGAGCTCACTGCAGAAGACCAGTGTCTAGTAACAACAGGGATTCCAACTCCCCTAATCCTGGCAGAAATCCCGGTATGGGTCTCCCATTAAGAGCCTGCTTGATCCTGYCTGGTCAAACCTCTCAAGAGTCCTTTATGCCAGAACAAAGTGTTCCAGCACCAACACTGTCAATTTTCAGGATTCTTTGGAACACCCATTGCATTAGAAGGGAGATGGGGAGCTGAGATGACGCCTCAGGTCTAACACAGTTACAGGACAAACATGCTGAGGACAAATACCCTGTGAGCTCTAATCAAAGGATGCTCCCAAGACCAGGAAAAATGATCCTATGACACATGACACACTGAGATTGGTGGGGCCCTGTTCTGCTCCATGTGGCTGTGTAACCATCCAGCCTCACCACACTTCTGTGCTTGTCTTTACACCGAGAATGTGTGTTCCACCTCTCACAGAGGGATGATTTACTGAAGCGAGAGACCAGCAGGAGCTGTATACCCAGCTGCACTTGTTTCTGCTCAGTGAGAGATGCAAAGGCAACACTGAAAMCTGAAAGTCACCTTCAGTTTGTCTGCTCTGCAAACAGGATTAATTCTGAAACACCCCAGTGCCCACAAGCCCAAGCTGCAAGGGCTCTACACCTCACAGGCTCAAACTCCAGACTGAGACCAAATCCTCCAGACATTCATCAGGTCTTCTGAGAGACTTAACACCCCACCACAGCTCTTAAAAAATTCTTTAAAATCTCTTTTGAGGAGCAGAGGAAACAGCTTGTGTTGGGGGCTGATTGTCTGTTCAGTCCTCTCTTCCTGTTACAAGTCTGAAAGAATTGGCAAGTTCTGAATTTGAACTGAAGGTCTCATACTGCACCATCAGTCAAAAAAGTTTATCTTCATATAAACTATATATTAAAAATGTCCAAATGTTGATGAGAGGACAAAATCCAGCCCAAGTATCCATTCATACGCAAACATGACATTGTTTCACATTCTGCAAGATGTCTGGGAGGAGAAAATACGCACACTGGGCATCTCAAGTGGGAAAATCAAAGCATTTTAACAAGGAAGGAAGAAATAGTGCACTCCCAGCCTTCTCCACGGACCAGGCTGTAATATCACTTGTTGCCAAGATCTCTATCACACTCTGCACTTGAATAGTTGATTATCAGGACAGAAAGTGCTCAGCTGTGCAAGAACTCACACTTGGTGACCCTGACCTGAAACATTTTCGCCTGTTGCATGTTGCGATTCCAGACAACTTCTTGGGACCCTCACTTTTCAAACATCAATGCACATGTAGGGCACCTTATCTTTCAGACATACTCTAAATGCTTCAAATCCAAGCCCACTTTTTTGTTCTATATTTAAATAACAACATTTAGCTGAAAGCCACTTTCCTTTCCAAGGAAAGGATACTGTCACCAACACAAGATCATCAACAGTAAGGACAAATTTATATCATACTTTCCATAAAAGCCAGGGTGTTTGTAGGAAATGGGGATTCTCTCTTTCTCATCAATATTCAGCTCATCCTCCACAGCTCTCAGCTTCTCCTCGAATTTGTCGATGTTTGCCACKCGCATGGTGTACAGCAGAGTCACATTCTGGGGACAGGCAAGCCACAGCAGCAGGGAAATATTATTCATTATGTATCAATATCTGCAAGGAGCAGAGGTGCACAGCATGGGCAGGTCAGGTAAAAATTAGCCTCATGTTACACCCTTTGATCAATGAACTCAGGAGAAGATGACTGACACCAGGGCTCTGAATGAATTTAAGAACCCTGTGATCTTAGGAAAAAAGGCTGATGGAGTTTGACAGAACACTCAAAACTAAAATTCAAATAGGAGAAAACTTTTGAAACAAAATCCAGTAGTAAGAGTTTACAATCTCTTGGACACTTCTCCCATATTAGACTGAGCTAGTAGAAAAGGATTTAATTTCTTCATCTTTTTAGACATATGAGATTTTTTTTTTCCAGGCCATTGTTAATTACTTTTACAATTCAAACTGAAAGTCTTAGTTTCCAGGTTGCTATGAGCAACAGAATCCCCCCGAACTTCAAATACAAGAAAGAGAAGAATTAAAGAAGAGCAAATTTACCAGCTAGAGTTTTACTGAACACATACATTCATTACTTCAATCACCTTGAGCAGTATTATCTAAGCTCATTCACTCCAACTGTAGAAGTCACTCACAACTTGTCCATGTGGAGTTCCTCCGGGGTGCAGATAAATCTCCACGATGTCACTCTCGGGCACCACCTCGATCCTCTGCACCTCCCCCTTGGCCAGCATCTCATTCACAAAGTAGTTCCAGGAGATGTTGGTCCCTTCCCTGTTCTCGCTGACCATGAAGCGAAGCATCAGCACAACGAAGGTGAGGATCAGCAGTGCCCGCAAACGTTCCAGGTGCATCTGATTTTCCCTTCTCCTGCGTTTCTCCTCCTCTTCAGGAGAAAGTTATTGGAGGGAAAAAAAGATTAGCATGTAATTGTGGAGCTTTAAAGAAGGGATAATTAAATGACCAAGATTAACACAACAGTACTATTTTGGCGTTTTTGTGTTCCATGTTTGGTTTTTCCTGAAGGACTGGGCTTCCTAGTAGTCTAGACTTCCACATAGTCCTAGTGCACCAAACACCCCAAAATCCCACCAAATATCATTCCAGTCTAAAATGAGAGACTCTCACTTGCCTGTCCCCATATGGACGGAGGTCAAATAAAGCCACAGAACCCTTGCTGCTAAAAATCTAACTGCAGAATGACTATAACCCACTTTATATGACATGGTTCCGCACTGGAAAATATTAGGAGTAAAACCAGTGTTCCTGGTAAATCCCACAGCACATTATTGTTTCCAGGTGAGCTCTGATCTCCTGGCACCTGCACCACAACTCCAACAATGCTTCCACTACCTCAGCAAATACCTGCATTTGCAGAGAATGGGAGATAGCACAGCACACAAATACACTGCAAATCCATCTGTCTTAACCAAATTCCCTGGATTTTCTCCCATACAACTCACCTCATGTTTCAGTGGGTTTGATAATTGCCCACATCAAGGATCTGTATCCACGAGGGATTCCCATGCTGGATATGCTTTCCCCCACTTTTATTGTACTAGAGCCACACTGAAGCRATGACACACGGAAAAAGAGATGTTTTACTTCAGCTATTTGCCACCAAATATTTCTTCCAGTCTCACAACACTTTTTTTTTTTTGCACTGCACAGGCAAATTTACAGTTTTGTGGGCTGTAAAGGACTGTCACAGCACAGTTCAATGTCAGCTGCTGGCCAGTGTTTGAGTTGTTCAGAGGACAACAAATATCTCCTCCTCTTCCCAGTCACATGTGAGTGTTCTCAATACATAATTTAGCGCTTGCTCTTGATATACAATTTAACAGCAACAGCACCATGGCAYACATAAATACCCTTCTACACCCAGAAATAAATTCATTCTGTGCCACTGGGCTCTAATGCACTAGTGCCGCAGGCCAGATTTGATTTATTTGCAAATTCATAACAAATGTCCTGACACCAGCATTTATCACCGGTCACCAATTAGGCCCTACGCACACTGCAACAAAACMCAGGGACAAACATATGACCCAGGCAGCTGCTAAAAAAAGTCCTCTGTCCTTCAGAGGCAGAGCCTCATTTTTCACTGGTTCCCAGCTCTGCTCCACGCTGAACAGGAAAGGCTTGTTCCTAAATAGAAACAATGCAGCTTGGCAGACAAGTCATCATTTCAGAGGGCCGTGACAAGCTCAGACTCTGCATCCAGCCCATCCGCTTTGTTCTCTGCTGCCATCCTCTCACGGAGCGTTATCTGCTGCATCCAGCTTTGTTAGGAGTAAGGAATTCATCCCAAAGCTGCAGGATGACATCCACTACAGTCTTATTACGGAAAATCAAAATACATGATGGAAGACTTAGTCTGCGCAACATCCTGAAAAGCTGACCAAGTTTCAAATAAAAAGATTCTACAGAGAAAAGAAACTACTTCAGGAAAGTCCATTTAAGGCTGTGCAACTTCCTTGGAGGTGTCAGAGTCAACTCCTGCTAAAGCACTTTCCTGTATTACATTTCAGACCAAGTGGAGGCCCACAACCTGCTCTAAACACACACAACCAGGGGTGTGATCACAAAAACATCACCCAGGGGAAAGCTGCTCATTAGACATCCCGACATAACTTCTCCCATTTCTAGGAATTAGATCTGTCTAGCACCTTTAACCCGCAGCTGAATAATTTCAGGAGAAAACCCCATTTCTAGAAAGCTGGAGGGCAACACCAAGCTTTCCTCTAGTCTGCATTTAATTAAGGACAAAACCAATCTATTTATCAGCTGAGGTAAAGCGTGACTGTCTGTAGAGCACAACATCCACACTGCACCACAAGCCACCCCACAACACTCAGGAAATGAGTCTCAGGGACTGGATGTGACACTTGCAAGCAACAGCTGTGGGAATACTTCCAGCTTTTGAGTCTCCACCAGCCTCCACCAAGCAATGATTTGCCATTAACCCCAAATGTGAACTCTCTGATTAAAATCTTTGCAAGGGCTGCGGTGACAGTTTGAAGAGTTCTTTGTAATAATTACAGCAGAGACAAGTGTTCCCCTGGAGACACGGGGCAGCATTCCCCCTCTCAAAGCCAGGCTGTCCATTAATCACAGGAGAGAGGCCACAGAGCACAGCATGTTGCTGGTTACTGATCTGAACAGCTACAACACTCCCAGGTGCTGTGCTCAGTCATCCCCTGGCCTTGAACGCCACAGGCCCAGATTTCACAACCCAGCTTCCTTCCTGAGGCCTCTGATACCCTGCACTCTCGTCCCACTGAACACCTCATCCCAGCTGAATCATCAAACAGGAGAAGCCACTGCTCTAGCCCTAGGGATACTGCAGTGACACCAGCCAGGCTGTCAGCAGCAGCTGACCTCTGACTTCAAAAGCAAAAAGTCCAAGAGGATTTGATTATTATGCACAATTAAAGGAAAAGCCAAGCACTCACATAATTTGATGATACCCAGGTAAAGGTTTCAAAAATAAATTATAAAATTATATTACAATCTGTAATGACATCAAGTACCTCCCAACTCGCAGTACAAAGGTCTGGAGCCATGGCAGGAGGTTGGAACTGGATGATTTTTAGGCTTCCAACCTGAGCCACTTTGTGATTGACAGGTTTTTAGGGAGATAAAACTAATTTTCAAAAAGTTCTGTACATGCCTGGGGCTTAGGAGAATGAGACACGTGAAAAACAGTATCTAGAAAGACTGATTCAGAAGAAAAACAAGAAAAATCGGTAACGCAGCTGAGAGCTCTTTAAGGAATTTATATTTGAGATCTGAATCACTAGAAGTAGAGGCACATCCACACTGAAGGTAAATGAAATACAAGAAAATAAACCTAAATCCAGCTTTAAGAACTGGGTTTAGTTAATACAAATTTATTAAGTCAAAATGCTCTATAACAAAACCTCCCAACCTAAAGCCAGCTAATATTACTGTCCACCTTTGTAAAGGGGCAAAGCCAAGGCAAACAGCAATGGAGTGATTCACACAGGATGCAAAGCGGCCCAGAAAAAGAATCACTTTCATGATCTTTCATCCTCTGATTAGGTATTAGGGAAAAATCATTCCCCGTGAGGGTGSGGAGGCCCTGGCACAGGTTCCCAGAGCAGCTGTGGCTGCCTCATCCCTGGAAGTGTCCAAGGCCAGGCTGGACAGGTCTTGGAGTAACCTGGGATGGYGGAAGGTGTCCCTGCCCRTGACAGGGTATTGCTATGAGATGAGCTTTAAGATCTCTTCCAACCGAAACCATTCCGGGATTTCTATGATCTGCCTTATATCTTCCATTCCATCATCTAAACCAAAATACTCCTTCAAACCTGCTCTTAGCCCCATGCTTGTACAGGGAGTAAGTTACAGGTACAGGGGGTAAGTTACAGGTACAGGGAATTACTCAGCAACAGGAACACAAAGGTGAATTTTCCTCCCTGCGTTTCAATAAATCCCTGAGTTTTTGGCACACACATACCATCCTCCTCCTGTGGAGATTTCTTCTTAAATCCTCCATTCTTCTGGCTACTCCCCCGAGAGCTGGAAGTAGCAAACCAGGAGGTGCTACCTGCAGGCAGGCAGAGGCCAGAGATTGTTTTAGTGGCACAGCAGAAATAACTTCGAGAAATTTCTTTAGTAYTGAAATATGGACACAATTCCTAAGGCACAGCCATCACTAACACTGGTGTGGGCAGTTAGGAACAGCCTCACACTTGGGACTGGAAACGCTCATTAAAGGAAATGTAGGTAATGGAGTTAAACCAGGTTTCGCAGGAATGCTGAAGGATACTCCAATAAAAGCCAAAAAAGGCTACAAACACTAAGTCTAATGACTCCAGCACTTCGTTAATCCCCTGAGCTCCTCATGGGAAGGTGCCACTGTTCATTCCTGTCACCAAACACAAACCTCGATCCCTGCAAACACACCCAGCACCCATATTCGTGAACAGAACAGCTCTGCTGCACTTTCAGGAATGCAGACAGAAGGTGAGGAAAGGTCAATTCTCTTATGAAATCAGACCTTTTCCCTTCCTCCTCCTCAGGACTCACCCAGGAGATTCCAAAGTCTGACTGGATCCTGGATTACGTGTTGTTTCGTCAGGACTCCACCAAGACCTTGAYGTGGAGGGGAAAGTGTTTGTGCCACGAGGCTCTGAGAAAGGAGAAACAGAAAAACAAGATGACTGGAAAAGTGCCGTGGCTGCTCAACCTTTGTGAGCCCTGAGACTCCTGAATTCAGGATTCCTGAACAGGGAAATACTGTGGGTGAGTGTCAGGACAGCAGCTGGGAACCCTGGATGGGGTTCCTGGTTGTGCACTTGTCACGTGACTCTGGAAATGTTTATAACATAACAAAGAAAGCACAAGTATAAATAGACACACACAGTCAAAACACTGAATATTTCATCTTTTTCTTCCCTCTGTTTTTTGTTCTAAAGGCATGTTGGAAATCAGATCTTAGAACGTAAAGATTCCCTATCATATTAAGAGGAAGTTTTTGAATTAGAAAAGGACTTTAAAAGAAAATTTTTAAGAAGGAAATTTTAAGGAGTTTTAACCCTCCTGCACAGCAGCAAGGTCAACACAGTTCTGTCTCTGAGGTAACCCAGCAGGAATCTTGCAGTGGATATTCACATTTAAGTGCAATTTCACATCTGAACTAACACTTACTAATTCTCTCACTAAACACAAGTCTGGCCCCTGTCTCCCCTCCACTGCATAGGCTCCAATTTCTAAACCAGCCAGGGACACTGACCAGGCTGAAACCCCTCACTTTTTTTTCCAGCTTGTGCTGGCTTAGGATGGCAGCCTTGGGATTGATGCTCTCTAGAATAGAACATCTTAAATTTAAATTGCTCCCAGAAAAACCTGGCATGAAAAAATGTCCCACATTGTTCTCTCTCCAMGTCCTACTTGCACCACAAGAAGAGTCTTAAATCCAGAGGAGGCCGCAAAGTTGATCAGAGGGACAGAGCACCTCTTGTACATGGAAACGCTGGGAGAATTCGGATTGTTCAGCCTGGAGAAGAGTAGCTTGGGGGTGACTCAACTGTGACCTTCCAGTGCCTGAAGGGGCTCCAAGAGAGCTGGAGAGGGATTTTGGACAAGGGATGGAGTGACAGTACAAGGGAGAATGGCTTCCCACTGCCAGAGAGCAGGGACAGATGAGATATCGGGAAGAAATTCTTCCCTGAAAGTGTCCACAGCCAGGTTGGAYGGTGCTTGGAGCAACGTGGTCTACTGGAAGGTGTCCCTGTCCATGGCAGGGGTGGAACGAGATAAGCTTTAAGGTCCCTTCCAATCCAAATAATTTAATGACTCCCTCAAGTCACTGCCCAACAGCGCTGACATGACGGACCTTCGGGACGGCACAACCCAAGGTCCTTCCCGAGCAGCCGAACGCCCCTCCCGCCCCGTTCTCCTCCTCTCCCGGTAGCCCCGCCGCCGCCCCGTTACCTGCAGGCCGCGAACCCCGCCGAGGGCACCGCCGCGGGGCCGGTGCCGGGCCCAGGCAGTGGCGGGCGGCGGCCAGAAGATACAGCGGCCGCGGAGAAGCCCCATCCGCAGCAGCAGCTGCGCCATGCCCGCACCCCGGAGGCCTCACGGGCCGCGCCGGCTGGACGCGCCCGGGACGGGCCACGGCAGCACCGCCGTTACCGGGATCGCGGCCTCAGTACGGCCGGAAGTGCCCGGTGAGGGCCGGGCAGCCATCTTGGAAAGTGGCCGGCGCGCGCCGCGCTGCCAGGCCTCAAGATGGCGTGCGGCGTCGCGCGGGGGCTGCCGGGACGGGTCGCGCCGTTACTGGGGCAACGGGGGGTCCGGCAAGGCCTGAGGCCCCGGGCAAGGCCCGGCCCCGGAGCCCCCCGGCCCGATCCCCTCTCGCCGCTCCTCGGGCGGGCTCCAGGCTGCAGGCGAGCCCCTGGCCAGGGCCGGCCCGGTCACGTCGCCTGGAATAAGCGGTTCACCCCCAACCCGGCCTTGTCCAGGCTCTGTAGCGTGGGCAGGGCCCGGCCCGGCCTTGGCCTGGTCCCAAATTATTTAGGCAGGAGGAGAACAAGCGCCTGGGAGGAGAGAGAGGGCCGCTGCAAAGATAGGAGAGAGGCTGCAGCCACCACTGGGGAGGCCTGGTACTGGAGTCTTGTGGCATGAGCACACAACCAGCCCTGCTTTGGGATTTTATCCCTCCTAATCCCACATAATTGTAATGCCTCGGAAAAGAAGGAACAAGCTCTGCAGTGTTAGATTCAACAGAGGAAAGAGACCAGCTCCCTCCCTGTGCAGCTGTTGCTGAGGAAGCTTCCCCTTCTGACAACCTAAGGTAGGAGGGAGCTCTGATAGAAAACAGCATTTATGTTTGCAGTGGGAGTGAGGGACTGAACTGTGCTCCAAGGGAGAGAGAGTGAACAAATACATAAAAATTTATATTTATTCTGAGGGTGGTGAGGCCCTGGCACAGGTCAGGCCCTGGCMCAGAGAGGCTGTGGCTGCCCCATCCCTGGCACGTTAATGTTCCTACACTCCTGGAAATCCCTTTGTGTAACTGATAAAACAGCTCCATTTACAGACACACAATTAAACTGGTGCCAGTTAATTCATAAGGGCTGGTCAGAGCTCAGAGAGGATATGGCAGCTGGGGGCACCTCCACCCACAGATCCCATCTGGAATGACGAGGGAGGCTGCACTGACTCCTGCCAGGCTGATGTAGGGAACACCCAGCTGGGTTCCTCCACACCTCCCTCACAGCTCAGCTCCAGTTTGGACAAACTCCCACCCACTGAACAATGAGGGCACTGGAACCTGAACAGGCCCAAACCCAGCAGAGACCCCCCCCGACTGGGCCTGGGTGGGCTCATTGACTGAAACAATCATGGCGTCCTTAAGGTTGGAAAAGTCCTCCAAGATCACCAAATCCAACCTTCAACTGAATTGCACCATGCCCACTAAACCATGTCTTGAAGTGCCACATTTTGAAGACTTGCAGGGATGGGAGATGACACAAGCAGTGTTTCAGGTCTGTCAGGCAGCAGCGACGCTCCCAGCCAGAAGATCCAGGCCTGGATGTAACACAGCTGTGCTGAACTGGGAGTACTGGTTATTTACAGACACACCACATAGCTGGAGTTGATACGATTTCTATCCTTCTTCACACTGTGCCTCAAAGGCAACCACATGATGGAGCACCAGGAAGGTTGCCCAGAGAAGCTGTGGCTGCCCCATCCCTGGAAGTGTCCAAGGCCAGGTTGGGTGGGGCTTGGAGCCACCTGGGATAGTGGAAGGTGGCCCTGCCCATGGCAGGGTTGGGACTGGATTATCTTTAAGGTCCCTTGTCACCCAAACCATTCCATGACTCCATGAAGGAGGCCTGGGGGTCTTTGCCTCGTTGATGCCAATACAATATGATGCCAGAAGGGAGAGTCAGGAGGTTCTGCCCTGCATGGGCAGTTCGGGCTGTGTGTGGCACACCTCCATGTGTGCCAGAGGTGACCTTGGGAAAGGTGGCTTCAGTCACTGCCCTTGGACTAGCAACATGCTCCTTTGGGAGTAAGCCAATATTCTGAGGGGACAGATATAACCTGATCCAGGCTTGGCCTCACTGGGATGTGCTCCAGCCATGACATCACTCAGTAATGCCACATCTATTTACTACCGGGGAAAGGTGCTGGATTGGAGGCTGAAATCCCTGATTTATCTCCTGAGCAGGTTAGGAGCAGGAAGCAGCATTAGCAGCCACATCTTGTTCTTTTCAGGCCAAGAGAAGTTGGTTTCCACTGCGAATGCAGCTCTGCTCAGTCTGAGAAGTCACCTCTCCTGTTTCCATGCTCCCTATAAGTCACTCTTGCCCTCCAAGGCTCGGGGAGTTCCTCAGCACCCTCAGCTTATCCCTGACTCATTTCCACATAGCACTTTGCCAATGGAGTAAATGGATACCTGGAATCAGGTGGCCACTGCACCATCCAGAGATTTCTYATCAATGAATCAAAGGATTAAATGCAGAGCTGAAGCTGCTGGAAGGTAAATTCAGACTTTTTACAGGATGAACGCCCCCCCAGCAGCTAAGCCAGGACTTTGCTCCAGCAGGACAAACAGCCCAGCTTGGAGGCCCTGGAGTTTCCCAGCATCCCTCAGCACAGTGCATCTCTGTCATGCACCAGATGGAATTTTTTAGATTACTTCCTTGCAGATGACAAATCAAGGTCGAGGGATAGATGCTGCCCTTCAGCACAGCAAGGCCAAGAATCCAGGAAAACCTTAGGATCAGCAACAAAGGATGTGCTTAAAAGACTACATGGTTTTCCCTCGAGCACAGTGACACTCCTCACCAGGAAAGAGCTGTTCAGCCTTTTTACATGAGCCAGTCCAAACCCATCACACCTATTCAATCCTCCAGGAACAGCTTGGGATCCCGGCGAGTTCCAGTGCTTCCTGTTGCCATTGCAGAGGACAGCATCGCACTGACACTGCTCCTCCCCGGGACATGGAGCCTACCCAGCCCCAGGCAAGCCTGGGACACAGCACTGGGGTGCAAATCTATCTTTGGGTCATCTCTAAAGCCCCGGGAGTGTAAGACAGGCAGGTGACAGATGGCTGGAGGCAGGGGATCAGGGGGACTCGGCCACCCCGCAGCAGCCACCGCGCCGTCTGCCAGCCGGGGCTTAGAAACCTCCGGAAAAGCCAATGCAGGGAAGAGGCCGCGATGCTCAGAGAGAGACAGGGGTAAGGGGCACAGCACAGGGAGGGAAATGGCTTGTTTGTGACTCAAAGCAGATTGCTCTGCGGGAGGGCACTCCGCAGAGAGCGGCTGGAGCGTGCGGAGCTCGGGAGAGGCCCAGGAGTCCATCTGTGTGCAGGAGGTGGCTGAAGTCATCTCCAAACCCTGCAGACCGGAGGAGGTCACTAAGCTCCGAGTGAGCAACTGTCACTCCACACCCCTGAAATCCATAAGCAGCCTGGAAACCTAAAGCCTGTCATTAGGAATGATAAAAACAGTAATTAGAGCAGGGCTGTCACGAGTTCACACCTGGAACATCAATACGAGGCGTTTACCCAGCAGCAGGAGAGCACTTCCCTCAGAATCCATCCTCCGCGGATGCACCAGGCACAAAGCTCCACGGACTCACTCTGCACACAGGTGTAAGTCCTGCAGGGAGCCTTGTAAATAGACTTTTTCCACCACAGCAGCAGCTCTGAGCTTTGAGGGATCCAAAAATGCTGCTGCCATGCAGGCACAGGACCTACAGCAGCTCCTGGGCCCCTGGCTCTGCCTGTCCTGATCCCAGTCCTGGTGCTTCAGCTGGGTGCACAGTGGGGTGCACTGAGGAGTTAAACCTTCGAAACACACAGATTTGGGGACAAAAAAGCTGTACCAAGGAGTTAAACCATCACAATGCTGATTTGGGGACGAGTGAGCTGTACCAAGGAGTTAAACCTTCAAAACAACACAGATTTGGATGTGAGAGAGCTGTTGCATGAGTTTAGCCTTAATCACATCTCATAGAGCTCTGAGCAACCATTCCACTGTAAAGTAGGTGAAAGCCCCGACTTTTATTTCTTGATGACATAACAGGTGGAACAGCGTAAATTAGAGTGTCCTTAACAACAACAACAACAACAACAAAGAAATACAAGGATGGCTTAAAAGCAGTATTATTCAGTACTGAGTCTGTGCAGAGGCAGGGAGGTTCCCGCTGCAGTACAGCAGCTGTACTCCTCACTGCCTTCCCAAATGGCTGCTTGGTTTGCCAAACCCATTTCTCTTCAAAATGTTAATAGATGACATTAATTAAAACATGAGCCAAGTTTAAAGTAAAGGTTTTTCTAATCAAAGTTCTTCTAAAGTTTTATTCTCTTGGCCTCTGTGATGTTGGCACCTGACTGGTCACACAGGATTTGCCCTGTACCAGCCATAAATCACACCTTGTCTCATCTATTAAAAATAGATTCCCATCCCTCCATCCTGAGAGGAGCTGAGTCAGCAGGGAGCTGCACCCACAGTAGCACAGCCCAGGGATTTTTGACTTTAGGGTTGGCATAATGGTTCCTTCCCTCACGAGGCAGTTGCTGAAGGAGCGAGGTGAGTTTGGTCACCTACAGGTTGCCGGAGCAGGCAAGGGGCTGACACAGGTGCCATCTCCAGAGTGAGACAGGGAGCAGTGCCGGAGCAAGGAGCAGAGGGTCAGGAGCTCTGTCCCCAAAGTCAGTGTCCTTTTAGCTCGCTGGGACAGACAGAAATAGGCCTGAAAGCACATTCCCCAAGCGGCCTCATTTCCCTGCCCTCACACAATGTTCTCTTTCCTCCTCAGCACCAGGGTATTTGTTTTATTTTAGGATTTAAGAGCTCATAACCTTTATCGAAGGATAAAGGTGCTCAACAATTGACTATAGTTTTTTTTCTTTAAAGTATTGCAATTAAGGAGCAAAAGCCAGCCCAGCGTAACAAACCCAGGCAGGTTAAACGTCCCCATCACACAAGTCTCACCCAGAAAACCAGCAGAAAACCACCAAGGAAATAATCCTCCCATTCCCCGTCAGCTTTCCTTCTCCAAGTACTTGAAAGTCCCTCCCAGAACCAGGCTGATGTGTTCAAATAGAAAGAGGTCAGGGTGACACAGAAAGGATTTAACTTCCTCCCCAGTGCTGAATCTCTGACCTGGATGACATTCAAGGTTGTCAAGGAAGCAGTTACAGACAACTATATTTAGGAAACGAAAACACGTATTTCCCCTCTCCTCTGCTCACCTGCAGTGTTTGCAGGCAGCTGTGACAAGAAGCTTAATGGAAAGGAAGCCAAAAAAACCTCAACCCCTTTCTTTTCACTGGTTTAGTACGTCTTACAGAGGAAGAAGATGGGTAGAGATAAAAAGACTAAGCCTAAGTGGAACACAGGACCAGCTTAACAGGCTCAGAATAAACCTCTCTCCTGCTGTTACTTAACAGCAGAGCTGGACACGTGCTTTGAGCCACTCCTTCCTGCTGAGCCCAGCATAGGGATTTCTCTTCCTGGGGGGCTGTGGCACCCCCAGCGCAGGAGAACTGTCCCTCAGGCTGCCAAGTGTGTGACCCGGAGCAGCCCTGAACGTGCCATACGAGAGATCCCGGTTACAGCCCCGCTCCTGGCACAGAGGGTTAAAAACCGGGACAATTCCCGATGAGGTCATGGGCAGAGCTGCTGCCTCCAGGCTTCCCCATCCTCAGCAACCAAAACAACACGTGGTGACTGTGGTGACGCAGCTCTGCCACCCACACCAGGGCCCCACGGCCACCAGAGCTGGGACCTGCTCCATGGATGGGATTCCTCCCTGGAATTCAGCTACCTTGGTGACAAGGAGGGGCTGTGGCAGTAGGTGTGGGGTACAAAATACACACACACAAAATCGTGGAATCAGGGAATGGTTTGGGATGGAAGGGACATTAAAGATCATCCCGTTCCACCCCTGTGACCAATCACCACCTTGTCAACTAGACCAGAGCAGTGAGTGCCACGTCCAGTCATTCCTTGGACATCCCAGGAGAAGGAAAGAGCGACCGACATTATCCAGCAAGAATGACCTGTTTAGATGTTTAAAATGGCTTTTTAGGAGACACCCTGCACATAAAAACCGCACAAAAGCCTTTTGGTGTTGCGTAATCAGCACTTGAAAGGATCAGAGAAAACAGGCCCAAAACCCAGCCTGGTCAGGAGCGAGCAGCTGTCCCAGCCTAGCCGTACCCTTGTCCCTTCGCTCTCTGGGGGATCACCCTGGGCTGGTGAAGCAGCCACATGTGGCACCGTCCCCAGCACCCACTGCCCCGACCCGGGCACCTGTGTCACCCCCTCACTGTCCCACTGGGCACAACTTCCAACGGAGCCACTTCAGAGAGCCACGGCCAAGACGGCATCGGGGGCTTTAACGAGGACGTGATTAAGGAACTGCACCCCAAACCAGGCAAGATGTGAGCGCTGTGCCCAGCGGGGGAAGTCCCTGGAGCAGAGCTGCCCCAGCACCCCCTGACGCGTTTCCAGGCCGGCACCTCGCCCCAACACCGATTCACGGGTACGCCGGTGCCCCGGTGCCAACACCGGCAGCACCGACTACCGCTCCGTGCCCATTGCCAACCAGGGAGTGCCCGTTCCGGTGATCCCACACACCCGGCGCAGCACGGCGGGGCCGGTCCCGGGGCTCAGCACAGGCCGCACGTCCCTGCGGGGCCGATCCCGGCTCCGATCCTAGTCCCGGTCCCGGGGCTCGGCAGAGCCCGCACGTCCCTGCGGGGCTGGTCCCGGGGCCAGTCCCGATCCCGATCTGGCTCCTGGTCCCGGTCCCGCTCTCGGGGGTCCCCGCGCCCCTCCCGCCCCCGGTGGCCCCGCCCCGGAAGCGCCGCCCGGCGCGCGCGGCCAATGGGCGGCGGCGCCGCCGGGACACGTCGCGCGCGGCCGCGCTCCCGTCACTCCCCGCGCGCCGCGGGGCGGGGGGGGGCGGGTGGGCTGCGGCTCCTCCCCCGCCTCGGATCGCCGTGTCCGCCAATGAGCGGCGCCGTCTCATTGGGCCAATGAGCGGCGCCGTCTCAGCGGCGCGCGGGGGATGGAGCGCGCGGCCCGGAGCCGCCACGGCGCGCGCCCCCCGCGCTAGGGCCGGACCCCGGGACCCCCGGACCCCCCAAAACCGCCCCGAAACGTCCCCGCAGCCCCCCCTCTATGCGGCGGGGCCGGCCGAGCCGCAGGCCTCGCTCCGCCGCGKGGCTGCCCTCGGCCCGCTGAGCGCCGAGCACCGGTAAGCGCCGGGGGGGCGGCGGACGGATGGCGGGGGGGGAGCAGCGGGGCCGGGAGTAGAGGGGCCCGAGGGGTCCGGGAGAGGGGCTGCGCGGCCTTGGGGGGCCACCCGGGGAGGCACCCGGAGTGGGGGGGCCGAGCGGACAGAGGTCGAGGGGGGCACCGGGAGGGGGATGGAGGGTCGAGGGGGGGCACCGGTGGTGGCGGGAGGTGGGACCCGGTGCGGGGAGGGGGCGGTGCGGGGTCGGCTCGGGCAGAGAAAGCGCCGCAGCGCGGGGGGGAAGAGGATGTTGGGTTTTTGGGGGGGGCGGCGAAGGAGGTGAGCGGCTGTTTGGGGGCCGCGGGGGGACACCAGAGGGGGCAGGGGGTGGGAAGGCGCTGCAGGAAGCTGGAGAGAGGGAGGATGGCTAGGGGTGGTGGTTTAGGGGGGGGCTGCCGAGAGAGCCCGGGGGCTGGTCGGTGTGTTGGGGTGCGCAGGCTCGTGGGGAGCCGTGGGAGGAACCCGAGGCTCCGTGTCGGGCCCGCAGCCCAGCCCCCCCCGCCCTCCAGCCCCTGTTTTTTGGGGTGAGGGTGTTTTTGTCGCAGGGGTGCGGAGGGGGGGGAAGCCCGTTTTGGGGTGAGCGCTGCGCTGGGAGGAACAATACCAAAAGTTGTCTGAAATGGTAATTTCCGTTTCCCATTTCATCATCCCCGGGTAGGCGTTAGCCCTGCGTGTGTGTGCGCAGGGCCGGGGCCGCACCGAGCCCAGCCGGCCCCAGCCCCCCGACTTTTATTTATTTCCCAGTTTAATCTTTAAATCGCTCCGTGTTTCTCTCCTCCAAGGAGCCTTTGTGTGCCGGGGAGGGGCTGCTCGACACCTTTGCCCCTTAGCAGAAAGGAAGAGAGAAAAAAAAAAAAAAGCCTCCCAACCCCAAACAGCTGCAGCTCGGGACGAGCCTCCCCCAGCCCGGGGATGGATTCATGTTTAGAAAGGCAAATGCGCTCGGAGGGAGCCGGGATGAGCCGAGCCCTCGGTGCCCTCTGCCCTTTCCCAGAGGGAGCAGCTGTCCGGGGTGTGCGGCTCAGAACGGGCCCTTCATTGAGGCACAGGGGCCGTGTGTTTATGGCTTGGCTTCTCCTCCAGGCTTGGGGATCTGTTTTGATATCCAGTTGCAGGAAAGGGTTCCTCCCCCCTCCTGGTTTTGTACACAAAGTGCTCTCTCACCACTGGGGACATGGCTCTATAGGCAGAGAGCRAATTCCAGGCAGCTCTTGAAGCAAAATTCCCTCCTGAGATGGCTTCTGAAATGGGATATACACCATTTTTTACCCTCTCTGTAGGCAAAGATTTTTAGGTGAAAACATCTGTACTGCTTGGTAGTGGCTGTGTGCTTTCCTGAAATTTATATAGATTTAAGGAACTTGGAGTTCAGTGTATTTCTCCTTTTTTTGTTTTGTTCATAAAATGGAACATTTTTATATAATGACTCCAATTATTTCCTTTTTCTGTGGGGGAAAACCACTCCATGGAGTCATGGAGAGGGAAAAGGAGATTAACTCTCACATGTTTCCCAACGGCATCGATACATTCTTTGTGTGTGCCCTCCCAGGAGCTCAATATTTAACTCGATTAGCTTAAAAAGGAGAAAAAGTTGGCGTTTTTACAGGCTGGATTTTCTGGCAGATTCCAGGTTGGAGCGCGCCGAGGTGGTTGTGGGGTGGTGGCAGGGTAATGTGGAGCAAGACCTACACTGAGTCCTGTGCCTCGGCCGGGGAGCTCTGGGCAGGGCGTTCGGTTGTGGAGCTGCGTGCCCCGTTCCGTGTCCGTGGGGAGCGCTCGGCGGGGCAGGCTCTGGCTCGGGGGGGTCCGTGCCCCCGGAGCGGGGCGAGCGCTGCGGCTCTGGCCCAGCCGTTCCGGGGCACGGTGACGCTCGCGGCCCTGTCCGCGCTGCCGTGGGGCTGTCGGGGTTTGTGCGGCTCGGCGCTTTCCACGCGGGAGTGCCCCGGGTGTCCCTGGTTCCCGGAGAACCCGTCGGTCCCGCGGGAGGTGCCGAACCTGCCGGGGCGCATCCTGCCTGGAGAGGGCTGTGCTGTGGGCCCGTCCGGGCGGGCCGCGGCTTGCGGCACCCGCGGGCCTGTCTGACTCAGAGCGAGGGCTGGGTTTGCGAAACTCGCAGCAAACCGAGCTGCCCGTGCAGCCAGCAGCACGCTGGGCTTGGAGCACAGCGAGCCCTCAGTTCCCAGCGTTTTTTTCCTCGTTCCTGTTGTAAATAGTGACCGAGGAGCCCCGGCCATGTCGACGCTGGCTGCTGCGGCCGGCTGGAAACTGGAGATGTTGCGTTTCGTGTTCCACACTTGGTTTTGCTGTTCAGTTCTGCTTCTGCTTTTGGAAATGAACTCTTGTCTCTTGTCTGTGTCTCCATTTCATAAAAAAACATGGCTTAGGGTGAATTTTTTTCTTTTTTTTTTTCCGTGGGCTGCTTTTTGTTTTTATGATGTTGCAACAGCGTTTTCTCGACTTAAACCTGCAGATGGTCCAGTTTTGGGGTTGGGTTTGGATGGGGGAGGAAATCTTAAAAAAAAAAAGCCCCGGAGCAAAAACTCTTTGGCTTAATTTCTTCCTTCATGTGTGGTAGGCAACCTGATAAGATTATTTTATTTTCCACTCGTGTTTTAATGGACTAAGTCCCCCCAAATGCTTGCGAACAAAGCAAAGTGTAGCGCGGCGTCGTGCCGCGTTCTTCCGCTGCTCAGCAGAGCAGACAAATGTATTTCTCTGGGGTCAGCGAGACTCGTCGTGTTAATCAATACTGTACCAGCAGTGCTCCCTTYCCAGGGAACCAGATGGGCTACTTACAACTGGTGCTGATTATTTTAACTGTGTAATTGTAACATGGCTGCGTGATGACAGTGTTTCCTGCAGATACTTCAAAGGAAGGTTCCCTACGAGTGTGTCTTTACAGCGTTTAATCTGTCCTCTTTGTCTTTATGTTGTGGCTTTTGGACATGTGTTTGAAGTACTAAGAGGGTTTTTTTCCTTACCTCCAGCTTTTCTATACATTGAAAGGAGGCAGTGCTCTGGAATGATGAAGTGACTCCAGTGTGGGAATAAACCCAGGGTTTTGGAGGCTCCCACAGTGGTGGGTTGGTTTCAGTGAGTTTTAGATCCAGGCAGTGACTAAGCCGAAAGCTAGGAAGAGATTTAAGTGGCTGTGAGGAAATAGCAATATTTTTTTAAAATAGTGCATGTGGCTTTGTTTTGGGAAAAATATGTTGTGTGGTGACTCGAGTCTTAACTGGGACAGGCTAATTACTCGGTGAAGAAATCATTCTCTGAGGGAAGGAAAGGCACAGGGCTGGAGCTGGTTAATTACATTGTGTAAAATTAAGGAGTGACGGCTTTCTTAGGAGGTCTGCCCCTCTTCCTGCCCCTCTTCCTGCCTTGTACCTGAATTTCAGGCTCAGCAGTTGCCTTACGGATTGAAATTCCTCCTGGGTATTAAGATTTAATGGTGGCAGACCCAGAGCAAGTAGTGGCAGGTACTGCTGCTTTTCAGTACAGCAAAGCAAATAATACTGGAAAATATTTACATGGGGGCTGTTATTCTCCTCGTATTTCCTTGATGAGCTCTAGTAAAGGTGCTTGTGTGCTCCCTCCATTGCCGGGGAGAATTCCCTGTATTTCGGTTGTAAAAGGCTGAGGGAGAGAAACCGGTGTCTCCATAGCAAAGATTCCAGTGTTCCGTGATCAGCTCACATATATTTTTACCCCATCTAATTTAAACCAGTCTGCACGACACTCACAGGAATGATTTGTATGCAGCTTTTAAATATTTTCCTCCTTCCTGCGTGAGGGATTAGCAGCACAGAGCTGCTTTTTCGGAGGGTTCTCAGCCAAGTGTTACGTAATTTGTGTGCCACCGATGCACGGCCATAAAAAATACTCCCATCAATGTTAAGGGAAAGCTTGTGTAGGCAATTATTTGAAATCACAAGCGTCCTAAGCAGGTTTGTGCAGCCTTAAAATCTGGGCAAAACGCTGCCTTTGGAATCCTGCTGGGAAGGGGGGTGGGAAGCTGTCAGCGCCCGTGGTCTGGAGGCTGGTTTTGAGCACATTCTACTCCACTTTTTAAGCTTTCCTGTGTGAGAACTGGTGTTTTCTGGTGTATTTTCTCATGCAACTGTTGGGTATTTAGAAACCTTAATTTCTCTGAGTCTGGGTGGTGGTGCTTCAGCTGGGGCTGCTTATGGGTGATGCCAATTTGTAATCTTTTACGAGAGTATGGGAAAAAAAAGTAAAAAGGAGCTTAAATGCTAATAACAGTGAAAAATCTGCTCGGCGTGGAGCGCGTGTGAAGAAAGCGGGTGCGCGTTGGGCTSTGGAGTCTCCGTTGGCTGAGCTGGGGGCTTTTAAAAATCTGCTCTAATTTTTATGCTGCATGTGGAATGGCTAATCCCATAAAAGCCTCGCACCTTTTGACAGATGAAACGCTGCTGTTCTTCACTTATTTGAGCAAAATATTTTTATAGATGGTATTAGCTCTGTGGCTCCGAGGGTAATGCAGTCCTTACACGAGAAAGATCTTGCTTTGATCTGACAGCTTTCAAGATCCACTTCCAATCTTGGAGTTCCATTAAGTCTGTTTGTAATGGTGCCCTCAGACTTTTTTTCTGTTTAYGTGACTCTTTGGGGTGTTAATGTTGTGCTGTATTTGAGTTCTCTTTAATAAACTGAAGGAATAATTGGGGTCAGGAAAGGAAATAATCGTGTTAGAAGGTGCAGTTAATTATATCAGGTATTTTGGGCTCCAGAATTCTTCCTCATGATTCTGATGTTTTCTTCAAGTTGTAGGTGGTTGTGAAATTATCAAATCATCAAACTAGGACAGTGGGGCAGGGTAATGTGTATACAGCTAATTTTGGGAGTGTGAAATGAGTGTCAGGCTTGATGTCCATGAGGGCTGTGGAGGAGAGGAGGGATGGTTTCCTTGGCGAGTGGCCTCTTCYCTCTTGTGTGGGGGGAGATGTGGTCTTCTTTGTGGTCCAGTGTCTGTCCCATGGAATCTACATGGTCCTGTGTCTGTCCAACATGATCTTTATAGTTGTGTGTACATGCAGTGGGATCTATCCACCATGATCCATGTGTTCCCRTGTCCCTTGTGGATGGCACGGGAGCCCCGTGCAGGGCTCGGGTGGGTGCTGGCTCTTGGCAGGAGCAGCCTCTCTGCTCCTCCTCCCTTGGGGCCCTGCCGGCATCTCGCCAGACTTCACGTCTGAGAAACCATCCTGGCTTTTCCTGCCCCTCTCCATGTTGGCTGGGAAGGCGTGAGCTCCCAAAGAGAACATCTGAAACTTCCTTCTCCTCGGGTTCATTCCCATTTTCTGGAGCTGACCGCGTGAGTAAGGCGCGCTGCTCGTTGCCGTGTAGCTGTTGTGAGCAGAGGCTGGAATTGCAGCCTGGGAAGGCCGAGGGATTGGGAGACACTTCCCCACGGTAACCCCACGGCGAGCGGGTGGCAGCGCTGGGGAGGGAATTGGCTGCTGGAGTCGGAAGAAARTGATGTTTTTTTCTAGGTCAGGGTTGAAGGCACTGTCAGGGTGGTGATGTGCAGCATATATTACTGTCTGCATTGTCCCTGCCATATGGATGTGAGCACACTGCCCTTGGCATTCAGGCATTGAATTATTTATCCTCTCCAAATCTGGAGGCAGCCTTTTTCCCTGTCTCGAAGAAAACCAAACTTATTCGATGAGTGTTTTTAAAATAAACCTTCCACTGTGAATTACTGCAGTGGCAGGAGCAGGGTATTGATTGTATGTTGTGTTTGGATTCGGAAACCAAAGGTTACAACACTGGATATCTTGTGGAAACACTGAAATATTTATTTTGCTGTTAGATGCAAGTGTGCCTGTGCTGGTGCTGGGTTTGTATGTGGCTAAAATGCCGTGTAATGAAATTGCTGGACTTGGAGAATGGAAAGGGTAGGAAACTTTGTAGTACGTGTAAAAGCAGCTTTGTCTCAGCTGTGTGTAAGTGGATGGATGTTTTTCCAGGGAGAAGGCATCTTCTTTCCTCTTGTGCTGTGTTGGATTTGCTCTGAGAGGAATGTTAAGGTGGCCCTTGTTTGGGTGGTGGGTTTCAGGTTCTCGCTGAGGATGTGGATGTTTGCTGGGTGTCACAGTGGGGTGGTTCCAGGTTGGGGGTACCCCAGGGAGGGAGGGCAAGCAAAGGCTGGAGGGAGCTGGCTCTGTAATTATTTTTAAGAGACTGACAGCTTTGCAGGATAGAAAAGGTCTGGAATAATTTACCTTTAGAGCGGCATAAAGCTGCTAAAACTGTGTCACAGGCATGGGAAAGAATCGGAGAGAGTCAAGAAGGGAGATGTTACCCTCTAAAAAATTCACCACGATCCGGAGGCAGCGTGTCCCTGAAGGCTCAGCAGCCAGAGGCTGGAGAGCTGGGCTTGGAAATACGGTGCTGCCCTCAATATCTGGATGTGAAATGAAAGGATGTGTAATTAGGAACTCCAAAAAAAAAGGCATTAAATAGCTTTAGAGGTGAATGGAAGCTTCATTATTAAGTACCAACTGCTTAGCTGCAGTTCATGGTGCCTCTTCCTTTCAAATCACGCACACATGAAAGTGCTCCCCGCCCCCAGCGCGGAGCCTTATCGGCTTATCTGGGCAGGAGTTCAGAGCCATAAAAACTATATCCTGCTTACACCTTCCAGCCGATCCTGTGACCTGTGCTGTGTAAACAAGTTGTACCAGGAGCTCCAAATGACTGGTARGTGGCTGAGTCTCTGCAGACTGGTTAGGTCCAGGAGGAGCCAAGATAAAGTTCCAAGAAGTTCCCCGTTGRGAATGGTCTCCTGATAGCTGCTCCAGGGAGGAGGTGGCAGGGCTGAGATCCTGCTGACTGTGGCAGTGACTGTATCCCAGGGAAAGCACTTTGGGATAGACTTTACACTCCGGGGCTGGTGTTTTCCACATTCTGCAGGAGGATGGCTGTGGCAGATTGTGAAATGTCAGCGTTGTGGTAACAACACCGACCGGTGCTCCGCGGTTGCGTCAGACCTTCGAAGGGCTGGCGATGTAAGCCTGTCTATAAATATACCCATGTATCTTTGGATGGATGAGATTAGCCATGGCGATGCTGGGAAGAGATGTAGGTAATGCGGGGAAGGGGTGTGTGGGGGGACACAAACATCCTGCTCCTGGCTGTGCTCTAGGGTTTAAATACCACCGGGTGCTCCGGTTACGGTGCTTGGCTGCTGCCCACCCGAGCTGTCTCCGTGGTTTCATCTTGCAGCTCGGCACAGGCAGATCCATTTATCCAAGCTGGACTGTAACGAGCAACTTCGGGGGTTTTGTGTGTGAAACTTCACCTTTGTGAGCAGCCCAAGGGTCGAGTGCGCAGGTTTGAAGATGAAAACCTGTTCTCCTTGAATGCTCACCTTTTTTATTCGCGTGGTTTCTTGTCCCCACATATGGGGGAATGTGCTGGATTTGGGAATTAGGCTGGCTGGTGGCTGCTCTGTGTTCCCTATTTCCCTCCTCGCCGTGGCCTGTCCCAGCACGYGCCAGGGTCCTGCCTCATGGCTGTTCTGGCTCCGAGCTCTCTGCTCCCTGTTTTCCCAGCAGTCTGGAAGGTTTCTGGCTCTCCCAGGGGATCTGAGGTGGCCTGAGTTACTCAGCTGCTCCACGGAAAATTCAATTCCCTTCTCCTGTGATCAGCACTGGCACYGGGGTGTTAAACTGGTTCTGTGGTGAGAGCCAAATTCCTTTGAGTTAGTCCAGAGGGGGAAGGGATCGGACAAGAAGTCGACTCTGTGGCTCTTTCCTGGTGTGCTGAGTAGTGCTCCTTGATTAGGGAGCTGGAGGCTGTAGTCTTAAAATGCTGAGTTTAATTTCCGTCTGCAGTGTGTTCTGTCTGTGAGCTTCCCCTGCTTCACCCGCCAGGATGTTTCTTCTCCCTCCTGTCCATCCGTCCCCTTTACCTGGAGCCTCATCTGATGGAGGTTCTGCTCTCTCCTTGGTCTTTGTCATCCAGGATTCTTGTCTCTAATTTTAGCCCCTCTGCCTTTTGAGGTCTCCTCCTGTCTGTTCCTGCCTTTCTCCTGAGATCATCCCGCATCTTCCTCTCCCTCTGGAGAGCTGTGCCTTGTTTTTGTGTGGTGGGAGGAAAGTGCTTAGGAAGGGAGTGAAGCTGTGGGAGTGTTGAGGTGAAGGATCCTCGGGCGTGGGGAATGCTGGCAGGGATGTTTGGGGTGCTGTGCCATGTGCTTACAGSGAGCAGCTCCTTCCCTCTCCTGTGTCTCCCTTACTGTCCCTGCTTGGATCTGCTCTTGGAATCTCTCTTTTATGGATTCATCCTGTATTTGTAAGACAGGGTTCTCTTCCATGAGATTACTACGAGTAGTAGTGCTGCCCAGCACCTTGGTGTCCCTGAATCTCTTGCCCTTTTGCCTGCAGGAAAGCTGCAGTCTGCCTGGTTTTCCCTGGATTCTGACTCCATGTTAGCATGTGTTTGCTTACTCTTACAGAGAAAATGACTTATCTAACAGGGAGGCATCTGACACAGTCAGCCAGTTCTCAAAGGGACGTGGAGCCCGTCAGGGAGAGTAGGGAACCTGGCCCTGGAGCCTGGGCATCCAGGAAGGCTTCTCAGCCTGGTGGGATCCACCTGCTCAGAGCCTCGGGAGCGGTGTGTGTGTAGCATAATCTGATTTGTGCCTGGAATATAAATCCTGGCTGTTGCAGACATGCAGCCTGGGGTTTTACAAGTTCTTTTGTGAAAACAACATTCAGCCCCTCCACTGCTGCAGCAAGGAGCTTCCCTGGAAACCCAGTCCCAGCAATTAGTGAGGTTTGCAGAGGATCCTAGCAACTGCTGCTGGGGTTCCACTGGCAGGGGTTAGGGGTTGTTTTTTAGACTGTTTGTAGTTGTATTCTGTGCATTGTATGGAGATACATAAATGAAACCACAGGAAGTTCCACCTCAAATGAGGAAGAACTTTCCATGGAGAGAGGCAGAGCACTGGAACAACTGCCCAGGGAGCGTGTGGAGTCTCCTTCTCTGGAGACATTCCAAACCCTCCTGGACATCTTCCTATGTCACCTGCTCTGGGTGACCCTTCCTTGGACTGGATGATCTCCAGAAGTCCCTTCCAACCGTATTCTGCCTGCATATCCTATGGAGAGAAAGGTGGAGGGGGCCATGGATCAGTTCTAAATGAGCTGATAATGGGAATGCTGCTGTGAGCTCTGCAGGAAGTTGATCCCCGGGGAAAGTGGAGCATGGCCGGAATATATTGGGTGGTGTGTGACTTCGGTGTTTGTGGGTAACCTGAGCTCACCTGTGAGGAGTTTTGTTACCCAGATACTCTCTGACCTGACTTGCTTTTGTCAACAGTGSCTCTGGATGAGTCGGGAGCGATGCTTTCCACGAGGGTGGTTATGTAAAACCTTAATACGCCGCGTTCCTCCAGYGCGGCTTTACAACGTGCGCGGGGCTCCGAGTGGAACTTCAAAGGAAGGAGTTTGCTTTATGGTTGAACCTATGAGCAGTTTTATGTGCAGGGTGGAGTGAACTCGTGGAGAAGATTGCAGTTTTCCCACTGTCATAAAAAGTTACGATCCTCATGATCCAAGCATTGTTCGGTAGGCGGAGGCAGGAGGCAGATGCAGAGGTCAGTGGGAGCGTGCACGGAGCGAGCTCAGATGTGCCAGCGCAGTGAATGCCCTGCTCTGTGTTCCCAGCTCTCCCAAACGCCTTCAAAAAGTGCCTTGTGCTCTTTCTGGGGCTTCCTAAGAAACCTGCACCTGTGTTACTCGCGGAACAGGCAGAGCATTTCCATGGGAAAGGAACTTGGCAGGGCGGCCGTGGAAGGCGGCTGAGGGGGGGCTGTCTTCCAGGGCAGTATTTTAAACCCTTCTTAAAACG
Source organism: Amblyornis subalaris (assembly GCA_018881555.1). Classification (NCBI taxonomy): domain Eukaryota; kingdom Metazoa; phylum Chordata; class Aves; order Passeriformes; family Ptilonorhynchidae; genus Amblyornis; species Amblyornis subalaris. Next base: position 5,885,256 of record JACAXG010000036.1, on the reverse strand, counting down.
TGGCGTTTCAGTGGCAGAGACTGTGAGTCAGTTTATAACCTCCTTCCTTTCTTTGGGCTTTTCTTTGGGGTATGAGCCAAGGGAGTTAAAAAAATAACGAAGTGGCTGCATTTTGATGAGCCTCATTCCAATTAACTTCCCTCATGCTCCAGAAGATATATTCCCTAAACTGAGATATATTCCCCAAAAAAGGACTGTTCAGGCTAAGCTGATGATGGTGCGGAGCGTAGGATCACCTTTTACAGCCTTAATTGTGGGCTTCTCTAAAAGAATTTCTGTGCCCTGTGCTGCCTTTAAACCCTGRTGGAGTATAAGATTCTCCCAGCTGTGGAGTCACCGCCCCAAATTCTGGGGTATAAAACATCTTCCASTTCTCAGTAAGTTATAGCTGATTAAAATAAGTCACTATTCCAGTTTCAGTCAGATCTCTGTAAATATAAACTTAATCTCTCGTTTAAACCATTTTCTGCTGGAATGGGGAGGTATAAATGTGCCCTTTGTTTGCAGTCAGGGAAATTAAAGGTTCACAACATTCAGAAATGTGCATTTTAGATCTTCRGAAAAGCTGTTCCTTAAAGAATGTTTCTATATGGAAATGGGCAAATGCCTTGGGTAAGGTGGGTTGTTTCCCATTCTCTCAGCTTGAAGAATTTTATTCTGATGAATACACTAAAACTTAGGGGGCAAAAAGAAAAAGAGTCTGATCCTTCTCTTTGGATGATCCATTAGCTGCTCCAGCTGCCTTTTATTTATTTTTGTAGACACATGTGTGAATGTAAACATTTTATCTGGAATGGCCTTGCAAATGTTCCCGCATTAACATATATTGTCATGGAGAATAATTTTCATTTAACTGTAATTTGCTTTATATTTTCCTGCCTGGTTGCCATGGAAACGCAGACGGATGTGGCAGGGACTCCTCACAGGAGCCAGGTTATGGATTGCCTCTCTAATGGACCTCTGTTAATCAYGCTGCAGCCTGCACTGGAGGAACCAGGGCTCTTTGCAGGAGACACTTTATTTAGATAAACTGTGAGATGACTGTGGTACCTCAGCTTAATATTCAGGGTTACCAAGGGTGTTTTTCCCTTCTGCACAAGTTTTTTTTGTCATAAGAAGTATGTATTGTGATTGTGGAATTGAGATATATTTATTTAAATTTAATGTTGGTTAGACTTGATTTTCAATTTTCATTTCATTTGCTGTAATAGCTTAGCTGGTAATGTTCTTTCCTGGGTTCAGTTTAAGATCTGAAACATTTGAAACAGAGCAGTGGAACATTTGTTATCCTTACCCTTGCGCAAGAAGTTGACTTGCTTTTGTGTTTCCTTTTGACTACCAGCAGGTAGAAAGGGGGTGAAGATGGATTTTGTTAAATTTATTATCTGTGGATTTTGGGTCTGTTTTGCACCTCTTGTTTTTAGCTGTCTTGTTCATGTCTGTCTGACACCACGGCTGCTGTTCTGAGCTGAGCCCAYACAACTTGTCCAGGRAAGGGAATGGAGCTGGGAAGGGTCTGGAGYACCTGGAATGGTTGAGGAACCTGGGAGGGCTCAGCCTAGAGAAAAGGAGGCTCAGGGGGAGCTTCTAGCTCTGGAAGTGTTAAAAAATGTGTAGATGTGGCACATGGGGACGTGGTTTAGGGGTGGTGTTGGCAGTGCTGGGCTCGATGATCTCAGAGGCTCTTCCAAACGAAACGATTCTGTGATCCTCCAGGATTATCAGTGCTCAGATTCTTGACATTTTAGGATGCTGATCTCTGCCTTTGTCCATGGCTTGTTGAATCCTTGGAAGGAGCTGCCTTCCAACTACCAAGATAAGAATAGAGGCGGCATGGGTTCAAACTGAACTCACCAATTAGCAAATGATTCATTTTTGGTTGATGAGGATGAGCTCAAGGAGAGAAAATCAACCACCCAGGATTCTCTGCTCTGTGCATTTTCATGGCAGAAACCTCAGATTGTAACTTGGAGACATGAATTTCGTTTGTCTCCTGAATCAGACCCCTCAGAATGAATTTTTGGGTGGGTTTTAAAGGGAAGTTAGGGAAGTTGGTTTGGCCCTTGCTTTGCTGCTGGTTGTGGTCAGACGCCCATGGCCGGTTACGTAAGGCCGGATTACTCCAGCACGTGGATGCTTCCCCATGCATATGGTCTCTCAGTTATTTCTTGGTACTTTGCAGAAGGAATTGGGTAACATTTTGTTCTGTAATGCAGGATGAAGAAACCCAGCATGTTTTTCTGTAATGGCGTATAAACAAGTAGTGTAACATCCTATTTCAGGCGTTYGGAGGAGGAAGGGCTTGCGAGGGGAGGCAGGGCTGAAGCAAAGCTTTGTTTTCTTAGACCTACACACCAGATTTTAGTAGTTTTGTGTTTGGTGGATGCTGTGAGTGTTACAAATGAGCTGTTTTTTGAGGTGTGTAAGCTCAGTTCGGTGTGTGCTGTGAGTGTGGAGGAGCCTTGGTTGTAGATGTTACCTTTGGTCCCCTCTGCATTTCTGTCTTTCACTGTGTGGTGTTGGTGCCCTTTTGTTGCTCACAAGGGGCAGATGTGAGTCACAATCCAAGGCCAATCTAATTTTAATAAAAGTCTGAAAAATGACTTGGCTCTATTCAGGACTTCTGGGTCTTGTGTAGACACAGTTGAGCATTTGTATTCCCTGGTGGCATATTTGGGATACCCAAATGCACCTCTCCAGGGGGGTAGGTCAGGCCATCTACATCCAGGCAGTGCCATCTCTGAGCTCTTAGATGGGACAGTCAGAATTTCTGACAATTTATGAAATAGTAAGCTCTCTATTTACTAATTACTCTCTAATTCATAGCTTTACCTGCATTTTACTCCCTTTTTGGACTCCCAGGTCCGAGGCAGTGATCCCAGTACACCTGCCAGGTGTTTCTCCCAAAGGTGTGTCTGTGAAGGGTTGGTGATGAATGGCACTGTGAGCACAGGTGTAGGTAGAAGCTAATGTGACTAAGTCACCTTTTGTGGCCTTGGAATGGACTCCTGCACCTCATAATTGGGTTAAACATTGCCTTGTGGTAGCCAGGAGAGCAGAGCGGCTTTGGTGGCTGTGGAGGTGTTTGGCTCACTCGGAAGCTTCACTTCGAGGATACTCCTCATCAGGAATTGGAGTGCCAGGACAAGGAGGAATGGCTTCCCACTGCCAGAGGGCAGGGTTAGACGGGATATTGGGAAGGAATTTTTGGTTGTAAGGGTGGTGAGGCCCTGGCACAGGTTGTCCAGAGCAGCTGTGGCTGCCCCATCCCTGGAAGTGTCCAAGGCCAGGTTGGACGGGGCTTGGAGCAACCTGGGCTAGTGGAAGGTGTCCCTGCCCATGGCAGGGGGTGGGACTGGATGGGCTTTCAGGTCCCTTCCAACTCAAACCGTTTCCTGATATTTTTCAGATTCATTTACTTGCATTCAGGTTCAGGTGGCAGCTAATATGTTACTTTATCAGAAGTCATAGAAAAGTGTTAATTGCAGATAAAAAATGATAAAGCCAAACTGTTGTTCTGCTCCCTTTGTCGTTGTGGACACTTGGGTGGACTTGGAGCCACTCATCCTGTGTTGTGCCATGAACACAGTGTTGAATTTATCTCCATTAATTGTGCCATAGATCTGGGAGGGAAGAGCACTTCTAACACGTTAGTGTTCCCCAAAAATGGTGCAAATCGGGATGAGCTGTGGGGTGGTAGGGAGTTTAGAGGAGCTGCCTTGTGCAGTCGTGGGAAAAGGGATTTCTTCGGGGAGTGGGTGAATTGTTTCCTTCTGCTCTGAGCAGCCTGTTAATGAGCTGCCCTCTCCAGGGTGCAGAGATGAACCTCCCATGGCTGACTCCAGCCTGGGAGGCTTCCACCACATTGCTGCCTTCAGATCCTTGGATCTAAAAATACTTCTGTGCTGCACAGCAGACTCCAGGCACCTTAATCTGTTCCCTTTAGGAAGGAGACTTGTGGTACTGGATGAACTACTGTGGAAATTGTATTTTTGCTGTGCAGTGTTACCAGTTTTCTTCTTCTAACAGAAAAATGTCGTGGAAATCATTGTTCTGGTTGGAATTCCCTCTCTGACAACAATAGCAGCGATGGGGTGGGGTGCTTTGGAATTGTTTAGTGAGGAAAAGTTTTGGAGGAGCAAGCTCTCCCAGGCTGCACAGGCTCCACCACGTGATTCCTCTTCGCGGCTCAGGCTCCTGCAGGAGCATTCCCACCGCTGGCTCTTGGGATAGTTCTGACCACTCCTGGCTCTTCCAGCACTGTTCTGCAGGAATGCTTTGTCTATTGGAGCTGGGTTGCTCTGCCACATTCCCCTGTTCAGCTGGGCTCATTTGGTTGTAATTTAGCATGTTTTCCTGGGATGAGGAGGAATGAGAGCCTGCCAGGCTAACACCCCAGAGCAGTCCTGGAGTCCCTGCTACCTCTGAGCGCAGTGATTCATCCCCGGGGCAGGCAGCTCGTGCCCTCCATACCTCCCTGGAGCTCCAGCCACACTCACACCATGTGCTCCAGCCTTTCTGGCTGCAGGCTCAGCTGGGATGCTGCTCTTTCCTGCCAGCCTTTGTTCCYAGGTAACTTTGGGAATATTTTAGGGCAGCTGTAGCACAAGGGCTGGTTTAGACATGGCGTGGAGGGGCTGGAGGTGCTGCCTGGTGTTGAACAACTCGGTAGCTGATTCTCTTCACGAGTTACAACTTGAATTCCTGCTGTTTGTGCCAGTGGGGCGTTTGAGGTCTGGGATCCAGGATGACTTGCAGCAAGGGTTGCGTAAGCGTGTGTAGCTCCAGCCTCGGCGCTTTGTTTTCTCTGTGTTCCAAGAGACGCAGCTTTTGCCTCTCCAGCTATTTAAGATTCAGAGTGTATTTTCCTCCTTTGATGTTTGGCTTACCTTGACAGGCTGGGAGAGCTGGGCTTGTTCAGCCTGGAGAAGAGAAGGTTCTCGGCAGACCTTAGAACCCCTTCCAGTGCTGAAGGGGCTTCAAGAGAGCTGGAGAGGGAATTTGGACAAAGGCCTGAAGTGACASAACAAGGACTGGCTTCAAACAAAAAGRAGGAGACATTTAGATTAGATATTAGGAGTAAATTTTTGGCTGTAAGGGTGGTGAGGCCCTGGCACAGGTTGCCCAGAGAATCTGTGGCTGCCCCATCCCTGGAAGTGTCCAAGGCCAGGTTGGATGAGGCTTGGGGCCACCTGGGCTAGTGGAAGGTGTCCCTGCCCATGGTAGGGAGTGGAACAGGACAGGCTTTGAGGTCTCTTCCAACCCAAACCATTCCATGGTGTTGACACAGGACCTCACCTGCTCCACCAGCCTCCGTTTTCCTGAGATGTGCTGCTGCTGCTCATTAGCACAGCTCAGTCACAAGCTGCTCAGACAACCTAAACCATTTGTAAGGAAACTGTCTTTAAAATATGGATGGCATTAGAGGGACTCAGGCTTAAAATTAGAAACTGTTTATGATGCACAGTTGTAGTTGTTTACCTTGAACCATAATTATCTTATTTCCTGAGTTAAAAACGTCACGTCAGCTTGCTGAAGCAAGATTTGATGACAAAGGAATTGTTTTTAGCCACCAGCAGAGCAAAGAACACTTCAAAATGTGTGTCTAAATATGATTTTATAACCTAAAGTATAGCACACTCAGGATTTTAAATTGGCTCTGGAAGTTGCGTGGGCTTATGGGCCGGCCGTTTGGCTGGGGATCAAGGGACCGGGTTTAATCCTGACTCCGTCCTTTTGTCCTCTGAGCGTTTTCCTTGCCACCCTCTGTGCTGTTTGTTTGGACGGCCCTGTGTTGGAAGGGAGGGATGTGCCCTTTCTCCGGGGTTTGTGGATGTTCCTGGGGTTCGGTGTCGTGGCACGGCCGCAGCGGGGTTGTGCTGCTGCAGGGGGTGAGGGTCCCCCACCCTTCCGGTGCGGGGCATGAGCCCGTTGGCCCCTTCTGAGCTGGAGAGCAGTGGGCAGAGGGACGTGAGGGGGTTTCTGCTGGGCTGGCAGGGTCAGCTGGCTTGTGGACAAGCTCCGGAGTGGCCTGAGGGAGAAGCTGGGATCCAGCGGCTGAGTGGGGGCAGAGCCCTCTGTGCTCGGGAACCTGCATCCCTCGGGCCCCTCCGAGCGGCTGGGGCACCTCAGCGGGCACAGGCATGCATTTGACTTGCTTATTTTATTATTATTATTATATTTCCTTTTATTATTCAGCAATGCTCTCTAATCTCATGTGGCTGAGATGGCCTGTGCCCTCCTCACGCCCTTTTCCAGGCTGGATTTCTGTCCCTGAGCGAGACAGCAGCTGCTCCTTCCTCACCTGTGCCTGGTGTTGCCAGGATGCTCCTTTCTCAGGAGAATGGAAAGTGGGAGGGAAGCAGCTTCTTTAATGATGACAACTGCTACTTAAACCTGTTCAGGGCTTAGAATAGAAAGGGAAAAAAATCAGTGGAAGCTGTAGGTGCTTTCAATGTATGTGGGATTTTTAAGGAATCTTTTTATTCTGACCTTAACTTGCCAGGCCCCAGACAATAGGGGAGGGATGCTGTGTGGAAATCAAGGAAATGCTTCCTTTCAGCTCTTTCTTTGCTGTGTAATTTGAGGTGGTTGTAAGGCACTTGCAACTTGGGAATTGAAGACTTGAGCACATTCTACAACTACATTTTTCATGTTGCTTTCTGGGGACCTCCTGGATTGTCCAGCCAGTTAATGGTGTCTGATCCTTGTAYGTACCTGGGTGTGAGGCTGCCACCTGCATATTCCTAAAATACCTGTGTTTGAGTTGTTGATCTGTCTGGTTGTGACATTGCTGTGACCACAGAGAATCTTCTTGGCTGGGGAGGTTGTATTCAACCTGCTCAAAATCCAACCAGAATCCACTCCATGGATGTTTGCTGGTTTTTTCCTCTTTGAGGGAGACTGTCTGTTCTTGAAGGCTGAACAGTGACTTCCTTGACTCCTCCTTGGCTAATTAGCGTGCTTTAAAATGGGATGCTTGCATCCTTTTCACCAATCAGCGTTCGGGAAGGGAAGGAAATAGTTCAGGTATTAATAGTAAGCTGTATCCAATTTGCCACGGAATTACACGGATGCAAATGTCTGGGACTGCAAAGGTGACAAGTGTGTCTGTCTGTCACTCTTTTCTTCCGAAAAATGGTATTTTCTTGATGTGTTAAAACCGAGCACAGAGTARGAAATGCAGACTCGTTTTTAAATAAAGTGGAGCTCGTCGTGGCCTAGTGGCATCATTCACCCTCCTCCTTCCCTTAGGAGAAGGTATGGARGGAACTCAGTGGGACTTTGTGGTGAGGGGAAGGATGTGTTTGTCCCCCCTCAGACTCGTATTTAGGAGGAATGGAAAGGAGAAGGTGCCTGAGCTATGACAGCAGCTGTGAGCTCACTCTAAATTATGGCTTTAATTGCAGACAACATTCATCCTTCTTGCCTTCATTGGGCTGGTGATGGTCAACATCTGGGAGCTTAATCCCCTTCCATGAAGTGTCCCAGGCCAGGCTGGATGGGACTTGGAGCACCCTGGAATAGCGGAAGGTGTCCCTGCCCGTGGCAGGGGATGGAACGAGATGATCTTAAAGGTCCCTTCCAACCCAAATCATTCCATGATTCCATAATGTGTCATCACAGATCCTGTCCTCTCTTAATTCACCGGATGTCTCCAAACAGCTTGGTCATTCCTGAATTTCGGCTTCTGTCAGCCCTAGTTCCTATGGACTGTGTTGTCCATGCCAGACTTTCAATACACTTAAAGGACAATTTGGTTTCCCAGGAATCGCATCTTTCCCTTCCTTTGTGCTTGTTGCAGTGGGACAAATTGAGCCTTGTGCTCTTCAGCCCACACAAGTGTCTTGATCTGTGTTTTTGAGGACAGTATCAGGTTATTCTGTATTTTTTATCAAGTGGCACAGACGACAGGAGCTTTAAAAACTGTAGATCTCAGCATACATCTCATCTGCAGGGCAAAATAAAGGAACTTTTAAGATCAAGAATATATCACCTACTTTCATTCTGAAAGCCATCAAATTAAATTTTACTTGATGTTACAGTTTTGTCACAATCAAACACACGGAAAGGTGGTTTTTTTTTAGGACTAGTGGAATTCTCTCTGCACTTTGGCTTTTCACTTCGGTAACTGTTGGGCTCAAACTGYTGTTTGGGCATAGTTGGTGTGTGATTGCTGTGGGAATATTTGTAAATTGTAGTGAAAGGCAGGTCCTGGAGATCACCCCAGGGCTGGGAATCTCTGAAGAGGGTGGGAACGTGACGGTTTGCTCAGCGTGTGTGTGCCTGGAGATGGCTGGGCTGGGAGCCCCTGATAGGCTGCAGGAGGCTGTTTATCTCAAATTTATGTGGATTTCTTGGAAGCAACTCTTCATCCCCCTTCAGATCTACAGAGCAAGCCTTATTTTCCTCCTCTTTCTAGAGAGTTCTGAGCTGTGTGGGGCAGTCTGGGGGTGCTTTTCAAGGCTCCTGAGGGAAATTGCCACAAATCTGATGATGTGTGTTTGCTGTTCATCCCTCGAGGGGCCAGGAAAGCTTTTGTGCTGCGGTGGGCACGGCTGTTCATGGCTCTCAATGGGATGGGGTGGGCAAAGCTCCGGAGACAGGGATTTCTGCACTCTTTCTGTATAGGTGGCACTTTGTTTTCTGCCCCAAACTCCATCACTTGTCATTGGGATTCTTACCCATCTTGGGTGCTGTAACCAGGCACCTTCCTTGAGGAAGGAACCTATGGATATTTATGGAAGACATATCTGTGGGGTTTGTAGTGCTGCTGCTTATGGGTTCTTCCCCCATTCCTCAGTTTCCATTTTCCCAGATTCTGGAATTGTAATGGGATTTGAAGTATTTTCCCCCATTTCAGCAAGTGAAAACTTCGGCTGTGCTGTGTCAGGCTGTGCAGGCAATCACTGATCTGTGCCTGTGGAGTGCATTAGAAAACACTTCTGAATTTCCCCTCCCTCCAAATTTGTTGTAGTCGTTCCCCCTTGATTCTGTATCGGAGGTAATGGAGCTTATCYGAGAGCGGGAGCTCCGTGGGTCTGGGGTGCTCCCCTGGGTATATTTTCACTGGAGCCCTCAGAGAGATGCCTCATTGAAATTCTGTCTCTTCCTGGAATTATTTTGAGGGAAGCAGATGAGTGTTGTGGAAAAAGGCTCTCTTACTCCCTAGAGACTTTTTCCATTGAAAAGTTGGTCTAAACCAGAATCCAAATCTCTTGATATCCTGTTACGCTGCTTAGTTCTGGATCACCATAAAATCTGAATTGATGCGAGTCTGACTTGGAGTCCAAATAAAACTTCTTCCCTCAAAGAAGCACTAATGGGGAGACACACACTTGTGGGGACATTGGCCTCTGGATTTCCTGGGATAAGACTTCAGCAGTGGCTTCTTTCCTTCTCCCTGTGAAATGGAGATTTAAGCAGAACCTTTCTGCATTATTGATCAAATTTAGAGATACCGAGATGTATAAAATCATTGAATCTTGAACACATGGAGACGCTTATGAGGGACACTGCATCTGCACAGAGCTCACGTGGTTTATTCCTTGGAGGAAGCTGACTCCCACCTGGCTGCTGGGACCAGTTGGTGTTGCTGCCACATCCCAACCTGTGGTGTGGAGAGTCTGTAGTTAATACCAGGATAGTGTGTTTTTCAGGTCACATTTTCCATCTTCAAATACTGATTTCTGTCAAGTTAGGAGATGCCCTTTTATTAAGGAACTTTGGATGACRTGATTCCCAATTTTTTCGATGAATTCTGGCAAAAGTTGCACCGTACACTCCAAATTTGAAGTCTTGTTTTGTGTGTGGGTGCAAGAATCACTGATTTGGGGAAGTGCTGAGGGCCCCATGGTCAGTGTTAAGATCAGGATTTGGTGGAAGAACTCAGGAATTGAAACATTTATGTACTTATTTCGGTGGAACTGTCTGTGCTTGCCCAGAGTTTCCAAATTGCTTCATGTTAACAGAAAATAGAGCATCCCAGGTGTTGAAAGACTGAACCTGTTTTAAACCAGGATCTGGCCACCTTGAGCACWTGATGATTTGGTATTTATACAACCATTTCAAGGCAAAGCAAGACCAAATATGTGCCATGGTGTGCTGCCTATGGTTCCAGCGAGCTCGGCAGGGTTGGAGCATTGTCCGTGGTCAGCCCTGCAAGTTCCCAGGAGGGACAAGGGCAGTGATGATACTTTGTGAAGTGATACAGTTTCATCAACTAAAGCTAAGAAAATGGGATGGATAGATGTATTTATTAATTATAATGTGGCTTTTGGAAGTGAAGTTGGGTTTAAATTGAAACGTTGGATTCCGTGCAACAGGAACGTTGTGTGAGTGACCTGACCACGTACAGCCAGTGAGGCTGTGCTGGGCATCTCCCACTGGAGTATTTGCTGCATTCCTAAGTGATTTGATAACAATTTCATTAAAAAATGGTGCCATGTTCGTTGTGAAAATTACTTGGCTCATATGTGGTCACTATTTCAGCGTTACAATACTTTATGTATGTTTATATGTGAGCCAAGGAATGAGTAAATTTGCTGTATGTGGGCCAGGAAGCAGCTGCAAATAGACCTTGAAAATGGTGTATCAGTCTCCTGGGACTGATTTCTGTAGACTTCTTGATAATTTTGTTCGCAGTTGATCACAGTTGTTGCCCAGAGAAGCTGTGGCTGCCCCATCCCTGCAGGTGTCCAAGGCCAGGTTGGAGCAGCCTGGTCTCAYGGTGGGTGTCCCTGCCTATGGTGGGGAGTGGAATGCAATAAACTTCGAGGTTCTTCCAACCCAAGCCATTCCATGATTCCATGACAGTCACTACTACAGTAGCACTGCTGGTTTTCCAGACAATGTAGTTGGAAGTTCAGCTGTTTTTCCCCCAGTTTATCTCTTACTGCTGTTGAAGTGCTAATTAGAGATGTGGCTGTTATTATGGAGGAGAGGATAAAAGGAGTAGAGGAATCCTGCTGGCAAAGGTGCTGTGCAAATACTGCCATTGTGCTCCATAGGGCTGCAGTTCCCATCAGGGGATCCCTCAGTGCGCCAGGACTCCCTGGCCTTGGAAAAATCCACGAGGTAGCTGTATGTTTGTATCTCCTTTGCTCTTCTCAAAGAAAAATGCCGGAAAACTTCCATTTTGCTCATCTGGAGAAGTTTACCTGCTGCAGGATTCCTTTCTTTGAGTCAGGACCCTGCGCCTTCACATCTTCCTCTGGGTTTTTGGGTTTATTTTGGCCTGCTCCTTTTCCTTGAGGTTCCCAAGTCTTCCCTCGGCCCAGCTGGAAGCAGCTCTGCCCTGGATGCAGCTGTGTGGCTCATCTGGACATCTTCCCTTCGGCTTTTCATCGGGGAGTGAAAGTTTCCCAAAACAAACAAGGTTCTCCCAGGGTTCCCGATCTGCACTGTGTATCTGTCCCAGCTGGCCTCAGGGTCTCTCCTGGATGGTTCTTGGAAGGAGCCGTCCCATTGGAAGGCAGGTGTCCAAATCCAGCTACATGAGAGAAGTTGTTTGTAAGGTGACAAGCAGTAATAAAATACAAAATTGTCACGAGTTCTGCAAGGGGAGAAATTCAGACTTTTTTGCTGTAGCTGGAGTAGGGATTGGTTGTTGTGTCCCTTGGTATGGTTTGTACTGTCTAGAGATGGGATGGGACGTGGGATTTTGGGGAATTTGGCATGAGCAGAATGTGGAGCTGGCAGTTCACCCTTTCACCAGCAGCCCAGAATAATTTCACTGGGACTGGGGAAGGCCCAGTGCTCCCAGTGTCTTGTGTTACTGCTTTCCATGCCTATGGTTCCTTCACCATCCCACCGAGCTCCTGCAGCTTGGGAATGTAAGGAGTGCAGGTTTTGGGCTTGGGATCTGCCAGCCCTTTCATGTGCCAGTTAATGAATGTAATTCCCCTTTGCCTTGGGTGCTGAGAGCTCCTGCTGGTTCCTGCCCGGCATCGGAAATTTCACTTTGGGAATTTGTAGCTGGAAAAACATCCTTGAAAGTACAGCAAGAGCTGGTCAGAAAAATCAAGTTAGAGGTTTGTAACAGATTCACTGCCATTCAGAGCAGAGGTGTGCTTGGAAAGAGAGTGCTTGTGCTGTGAATAATTCCACAGGGTTGTTTGGGAAGATGAATTCCCAGCACAGGAGCTCGTTCTGGCCCTGCCTGTCTCTGGGTTCATAAGCTGTGCTGGGTTTGGGGGTGACATACCCTTATTTTTAAATAAAATGCCTCTAAACTCACACAGATGATTACATAAACCTTGAAGCAAGTGATTTTTAAAAAAAAATATTGTCAGAAAGTTATGGAACAAGGCAGATGCTCAACGGAGCTTTCACTCTCTCTTTTATTCTTCTGTTTGTGCAAACTCGTTATCAGGAAGTTTATTTGTGGATTAAGCAAGGGTTTGTACTTGGTAACCTTCATGTGCTGAAATCCAGTGTGCGTGTCTTGAATAAAATTCACTTGGTTTAATTTTCTAATGAACCAATTCCTGTGTTTTTCAGATTACACAGCGTTTTTGCGACACACCTCTGTTGGATTTTAATATATGTCCTGTGAAGAACAGCTTTCAACTATGGAATCGGTAAATATTGACTTTGCTTCTGTCCAAAATTCTGGTTTATTCCCTAACAAGTGCCTGTGTCCATGTTGGACTGTTTGGTTTTGCCTTTTAAAAATGTTTTTATTTGTTTTCTGAAATTTTAAAGCAAAAATTGCAAGTTCCATGGAATATCTAGAAGGTACTAACCAAGAATATCTTGGRAGCTGTCTGTAGCTCTGAGATGTCTTTGTAATTCTAGATAATTTTGAACATAGCAAGTTTTCCTCTGACTTCAGTGAAATAAAAGTGAACTTTCCTGCGTGGGCAGTTCCTGCACAGGTTTGCCCACCAGACTGTGCAGCTTGTTGGTGCTGCTGAGTGCTGAGTATTAAATAATACCATGGTCCTCTTTCTTTCTCTTTGCTTTCAAAATGTCTTAAAAAAACCCCAAACTCTCTAAGTTTCCCAGTGTTATGTCTCCTTGTGATTAGTCTAATTGAAACAGATGGCACCTACGATTCTTTTTGGGCAGAGAAGCCTCCCAATCTGCTGAGACTACAGTTGGATTCAGTGTTAGGATTCAACTTTTTGGGAGCATTAACAGATGCAGAAATAACAGGCTGTCGTAGAGTGGAATTTAGGGGGAAAAATGAGATTTTTGCCTCCGTTTTGTGCAAGAGGGGCTGGTGCTGTCCTGGAAATCCCGATGGTGTGGCTGGAGCTGTATGCAGGGAGTTGTTCTGGCTGTTGTTTTGCCGTGCTGGTGGCTTGGTGTGTTGGAATCTGAGCAAAAGCTGGGTGAGCTCAGCTGGGCAGTGCCTGTCGGGGGGGATGTGGTGGCGCAGGGCCCAAGGTGACCCCCAGCATGCCCAGAAATCGTGTGGAGAAGGCTCCCRGTGGATAACTGCAGTGTGTGGCTCCTGCCTTGGGGCCCTGGGTCCTTGGCTGACCTCTGGGTTCAGGCTGCAGTGGGATTATTTGTGTTGAGGTTGTCAGCATGATGAGGGCCGTTGCTGGAGAGTTGCTCTGTGTCGTCCAGCCCAGCTCCATTGGGTGCCTTTGCAGGCTGGGAGGTGTCTTTTGTCCTGGATTTTGAGGAAAAAAAATTAAAATCRTTATGTTTTGTGTGGCCATGATAATTTCAAAGTATTCAAATGGAGACAAGATGTTATTTCAGCTTCCCCTGGTGAATATTAATAGCAGGAGAAGCCTTTCACAGTGAGACAGAGCAGAGCAGGCATTGGTGACTCTCCTGGTGCTGTTAGGTAATTAAAGTGTATCAGGTGTGAGCCCTTTTACCTGTGTGTGCAGGAGCTCTGTCCTCCTTCCTGAGAGCTCTGCAGGGCCCCGGAAAACCCAGCTCAGCCCTGACATCAATTATAAATCAGGCTGGTTGCTGTTTGCTGCCTGTTGTATTTCATAGCTGGGGATGAAGGTTTTTCAGTCCGAGTTTTGGAGTAAGTGGTGTTTGGCTTTTTGAATGCAAACTGTCCTTTTCAAACCAGGATGACTAAAACCCAAAATTCAGGTGTATTTGCACGACCCAGTTTGGAAGGGTTTGCATGAAGCGAGCCAGGTCATCAGTGTCATGGAATGGTTTGGGTTGGGAAGGAGCTTAAAGCTCATCCCGTTCCACCTCCTGCCATGGACAGGGACACCTTCCACTAGCCCAGGTTGCTCCAAGCCCCATCCAACCTGGCCTTGGACACTTCCAGGGATGGGGCAGCCATGGCTTCTCTGGGCAGCCACAGCTTCTCTGGGCAAATACTGCTCTTTTTGCTGTTGGCAGCAGGAACGGCTGCACCACGCTGGGCTTGTCCTGGCCTTCGGTGACTCCACTGCTCCCCAGCACTGGCACCGATGGCCGGCGCCACCCGCGTGTTCCCGACACCTTCCCAGGGAGGCAGAGGGGTCAAGACTTTCTCTTTGCTGGTGTCTTTGGCAGTGGTGTTTCAGGGAGTTGCTAATGAATATGCAGGTGTGGGATTAAAGGGATGAATGAGGAACAGAATTGCTTTCCGAGCTGCAGCCGCGCGTTCTGACCTCCTGAGAAGGGCACGATTGTAAAGCCGAGGCCTGGAGTGGAAAAGCAATTACAATACATGCTGCCAGGATTGAATTGTCCTCGGAAAGTCAGATGCTGCAATAATGGGAGCGTTGTTTTGGTGGAACGTGACTTCACTTAACTGCTCGGTGTTTTTCTATTAATGCTCTTAAACGTGTTCACATGCGGTTCTCAGGTTTTACTGCTCTGGGGGAAATCGAGCTCAGTATTCCACCAGGAAGGTATTTCTCTGCAGGAAGTGTTCTTCTGAGCTTGCTGCCTTTTTTCCCCGTGTGTTTCAATTCTTATCCCTTCCAGATTAGAGGGGCTGGAGGATACCACAATAGCAGTGCAGCCTGCATTGGTTCTTTAGCATGTTGGTCACCATGGAGCTGAGGAGAGTGACTTTCCGTGGGGTCCTGGAGTGTGGAAGTGTTGGGTTTTGGAGTGAGAAGCTGGTGTGTTGTGAAGCAGGACCTGGGGAGGGGAAGCCATGTGCAAGAGGAATTAATAGTCTGAGGGAGCTGGGGGTGTTGAGCTCAGTGGAGTGAAGGCTTCAGTGAGACTGTTACAGCCCCTTCCAGGGCCTAAAGGGGCTCCAAGAGACCTGGAGAGGGACTTTGGACAAGGGATGGAGTGACAGGACAAAGGAGAATGGCTTCCTACTGCCAGAAGGCAGGGTTTGATGGGATATTGGGAAGAAATTCTTCCCTGTGAGGGTGGTGAGGCCCTGGTGCAGGTTGTCCAGAGCAGCTGTGGCTGCCCTATCCCTGGAAGTGTCCAAGGCCRGGTTGGACAGGACTTGGAGGAACCTGGGCTAGTGGAAGATGTCCATGCCCATGGCAGAGTATTGCTATGAGATGAGCTTTTAAGTCCCTTCCAAGGCAAACAATTCCAACGTAGCATTAAAGCAGCAGAGTTGTGTGGCTTGTGGGTTTGCTGACTTCTGCTGGAGCCCTTTCTCTTGGAAAAATCCAGGTTTTGGAAGCTCCATACAGCAGCTGGGTGGCTCTCCAGGTGTGGGTTTGCCTGGAGCTTTTCACTGGAGCCATTTTGGGTTTGTGCTGATGTGGCTCAGCCTGGGAAGGGGAGGGAGGTTGGTGGGGAACATCTCAGGGTGCTGGTACAGTGTCGTCCTACCTGTGTGTGAGGTGGGTCTTCAGGGCTCTTAGGAGCAGTAAATGTTTGTGTGTCCGTGTTCTGGTCTCTTGGACAGCACTGAAGTCTAAATTTAACTTTTAAAGCTGTGTCTTCACTGCCAGCAGAGGTTAAGCAGAGGTGGCTTAACTGTGAGCCTGGAGTTCTTTGTGGGTCAAACAGGCCTTGAATTTTTGGACACAAAACCCTGCTGAGACCTACAGGAAAGAGCTTTAAATCCTTCCCCCTGTCCCCATGAAAAAGCTGCTTTTTCAACTGTAATCTCAGCACAAGCATTTGCTTTGAGTGGTTGAATTGCTGCTTTTACAGTTCTCTGTATTTTCCTAGAATTTGTTAAATTGCCAATGTTATTCACATGCCACTTTTGGCAGGTGCCACCTACATGCCCTCAATTTGAAGGTACCTTTCAGGAGCAGTGTAGGTAGGGAGGCTCCTCTCTTGCATGTCAGATGTTGGAGAGCGCAGCACTTCCATTAATTCACTTTCCCTGACCTTTCCACTGCTAATAAGCCAAGCTGGAGCACAATGAGCACCTTAATGAACAGACCTGAGCCGAGCAGGGGCTGCTTTGAAAAATGTCTCGCTTGACTCGTTCGTTGGGTGTAATTTTGGTCCGTTTATTCACCATGGCACTGACGGGAGCTCTTGGTAAGAGCAACCCACAACCAAATACAACCTTTGTTCTCCTTCCTCTCGTGTTTAGAGCTAGAGAAAGCCGTGTGAATAACTGCCTAAAAAGAAGGAAAATGGTTGGTTGGGCTTTTTCTCTGAATCTGCTTGGTTTTGAATAATTTTATTCTCTGAGGGGCTGTATGTTGACCACAAAAATCCTACTATTTGAAAGGAATATACTTTTGAGTTAGGATTTTGTAGATTTATATCAGCTAATGTAACGTACACTGAGAAATGTACATTTTTGGGTTACGATTTTGTAGATTAATATCAGTTAACATAATGTACACTTAAAAATCACAGTTGCATTTAGGAACAAGTTCATTACAGTGCACAGGATCATAATTTCCAGTAACTGCCAGGCTGTTATTTCACAGAGGAAGATTCCTGAGCCACCCACCCAGGTGACACAGGGAGGCTGGGTTTTTTGGGAAGGGATCTGTAGGTTTTTTGGCCAGTTCCCGTTTCCATCGTTGTGCAACGGCGTTCCTGGGTGTGACCTCTTGGGAAAGTAAAAGTGCTGGGGGGCAGGTTGTGGGGCGGTGAGCGATGGGTTTGTTTATTTACGGGTGTTTCACGGAGCACCAAAGCGTGTTCTCGAAAGTTGTGGCCTCCGCCCTGAGGAAGTGACACTGGCTGGGGAGTGAAGTGGCAGCGTGACACATGATATGGCTGAACTCCCTTGTTTTCCAAGGGTATCCCTTGTGGTGTGATTAAGTGCAGAGGATGCGCTTGGCAGCAGGAGGTGTGCAAGATGTTCCCATGTCCGGAGCTTGTGGACCAGAGGCCCACAGGGAGGAGCAGGCTCCCTTGTTGTACTCCGGCAATGCAGTTTGGGATGTTCTTGTTCGTGTAGATAATGGTGGTAGCTTTGTGTTTAGGGAATTCATTCCTGTCACGGGAATGCTGAGGGAGAGGCATCAATGACTTGGGTATCCCTAGTGGGGTTACAGGTGGGACAGTTGGTGTCCAACAGGAACAGGTCAGCTGCTGGACACTCTGTGAGGTGGGAATGAGGTCGGAATTGTGGCTCGGGGGTGTTCAGTAGCAGGAGACCCAGAGTGTGGATTTGTGGAAACCTTGTATGGAAGGTGATTTGGCTGAGCCACCCAAGGGTCTGACACAAACAGGGAGGTGCGGCCTGGTTCTGTCATAGCAGCATGGAAAAGTGGGAAATGGTTATTGCAAGCAAAGGCAAAAGTGGTGGATATGCTTCATTGATATTCCTCGTAAGGGGACTTCTGATAAAACCAGGAAAGGCTTCTGAAAAATAAGTCTAAAATGTTGCATGCTTCATCCCTGGAAGTGTTCAAGGTCAGATTGGATGGGGCTTGGAGCAACCTCGGATAGTGGAAGGTGTCCCTGCCCGTAGCAGGGGGTGGGGTTGGCTGAGCTTTGAGATTCCTTTCAATGCAAACCATTCCACATGGAATGTGGAGATGGGAAGCAGGCGTTCCCAATGTTTGTTTCCTTGGTTAAACTCTTGTCTGAGCTTTAATTTTAGAACAACGGGAAAACAAGGGCCGAGCTTTGCTGGCTCAGCCTAATTCCTTCCTGGCTTAACAAGATACTCGAGGACTCACTCAGGTGTTCCAGCAGTTTTTTCACTGCTGGCTGTTATCCCTGTTTTATGGTAGTTTGCTGGACTTCTCTGAAATACAAAGCTGAATTGTGTTTAGCAAGTTACTGTTTTAAGGAGTATTTTGATCTTGGGTTGTGACTGGACGAGCTGATTGTTTCCAGTTGCTGGAGACATGCAGGAGCTGGGAGAGGGGAATTTTTGGGTGTTTTGCAGGAACCTGGGGACATGGAGCAAGTGATGGGCTGTGCCCACCATAGCAGAGGCTCCCAGGGGCTGAAATTGCAAGAACCACTCCCTGTGCCCGGGTGTTTTGGGAAGCTGACACATCTGGCTTTGGCATCAGAAGTGGCTTTGGGTTGGTGGACAAACACTGAGAGCTCTGCTTTCCCTCGGAGCTGTTCCATCCATCGCCTGCCTTCCCATGGCCCTGGCTTGTCCCGGGAGCAGGCAGATGGCTGCAGGAGCCGCCTCGGGGTGTTTTGGGAAGGCACAGCCCTTGGGTGASGGCCGAGGCAGAGCAGCAGTGAGGAAGGTGGATTTCTGGAGATGTGGGACTGGCTGAGCCTCGGCGCTTCCCCGAGAGCAGTGTCTCAGCTGCGACGTTTTTAACTCTTGAATTTGGAACAGACTTAGCGGCTCACCTTTGGGGGTGGGAGCTTGGGAGGTTGTCAATACTATTGCCTGGAACCATCTGTTCCTACCACTAAGTAGCTGCAAAAATCAGTAATTCATTGCCTATTTTTTTTTTTTTTTTTAGAGGAGCTTGGGTGTAAATCTTCTCCCTTGTTATTTTTATGGGCTCCCTCGTTATGGAAGACAAGCATCTCCACGGTGCTGGAACTGACGTTCTCGCTTTAATCTTTCATCTAAATTTATTTGAAATTTAGATCCGTGTCGTTATCGATATTAGAGGTTACTTTGGAGCACAACAGCTATTTCTGGGGAACTCTGTGCGTGGGGCTCCCTTATCAAGCAGGAATGTGCTTGTGTAATGTCACCTTTCTGGATGAACCGCTCGGAGAGGAGCGGGGACGGCAGGCATGTGTACAGGTTATTTTGGGAAATCGCCACTGTAAATGGATGCTGTGTTTGCTTTTGCAAGTAAAATCGGTCATGGATTCTTATTTTTCATTTATTTTTGCCCGAGTGAATTAACAGCCCAAGTGGGCTGGCCCTGGTGGTGCTGACGCGGAGCTGGTGGTGGCTGTGGGGAGGGTGCGCTGGTGGCTCTCGTGGGGGAGTCGCGGGAGCGCTGAGAACAGCATCCATTGTAGGGCAGGCACAGGCCACTGCAGTTAGCCTGAGTTATCCCGGGCTGGGATTTCACCCCTAGGCTTAAACTGCAGAATCAAGGCCTATTGATACCACATAACCGTGTCAGTGTTTGGGGCAGGAGGTGCCAGGTGCTGGTGTTGTCTTTGGTGCAGTCACACGGTGGGTGGTGACACTTTTTTTTGTACAGAAGGACTTGGGGCCCTGAGCAACCTGGTCTTGGTGTCCCTGCCCATGGCAGGGGCTGGAAATGATGAGCTTAAACATCCTTCCCAACCCAAAGCACTCTATGATTCATGGCCTTTCTGCCTGAGGCCTGGTGTTTGTTGGAGATTTTATTCTCTTCYTTACTGTGTCACTGGAGTTCAATTTTCCAGGTGTTTATATTGGTGATTATCTAAACTACAGAGTGAATACCTGAGGGTTCTGTCAAGGTGATGTCCAGTTTTCTCAGCTTTACACCAGAGGTTGGGTTTTTTCTGATCTGAAAGAACAGCAGTTGGATTTTGATGGAGTTTGTGTGTCTGGACTCATCCTAGGGCACAATAATGTGAAAATTCAGCCACCAATTCCTTGTGTACTCTTAGAAAACTTCGATGCTTTCAGGCTTCAGAGGATTTTAGAGAAAATTGTGGTTGAAAAGTTGTCGTGTGCCTTGCAGAGAGGCCTGGACTCCATGGGGCAGAGCCAGGTGGTTTTCAGAGCACATTCCCTGTGAGTTTCCTTGGCTAACATTTAGCCTTAATTTTGAATTTACTGGAGGGCTTGACACCCGATTTGTTTCCCAGTTTGGTGAAAAATGGGATGGCAGCAGGAGACCTGGATGTGTTCATATGCATGAGGCACCTCCAGCTTGGAGGTGCCAAATACTTGGAGGAACTGCAAGAATGAGAAGAGCTGGTCAGCTTGATGGGTGTGGGTGGGTATGATGGGAGGAGTTCTGATTTTGATTGCTTTTATCCTTTTATATAATTTTTCAGCTGTTGAACAGTACAAGGATTCAAAGGTCAGCGTTGAATAGCTCTGGTTATTCTCTGCTGCTCCTAAACTTATTGCTGGTGTCATATGAGAAATATACTTTCCTTTTATGTTGCACAGTCAGAAGAAAATTATTTT
Organism: Amblyornis subalaris; assembly: GCA_018881555.1. Classification (NCBI taxonomy): domain Eukaryota; kingdom Metazoa; phylum Chordata; class Aves; order Passeriformes; family Ptilonorhynchidae; genus Amblyornis; species Amblyornis subalaris. The sequence continues at coordinate 5,864,873 of JACAXG010000036.1, read as the reverse complement.
GTTGTCTTCAGTAGTTTTTACCTCATTCTTGTAGTCTTGCCAATATCCTGTAGTTGTTTTTTGCAGGAAGCCTTTCAATGCACTCTTAATTGGAATTAACTTTTGTAAGAGAAACGCATGTTTGGGTTGAAGATAAAATGTAGGAAATAAATATTCAGGGAAATTTATTTTAAGTTAGTGGCAAGACGTTCATTGGAGAGCTTTACTTTGGAACTGGAATTTTGGAGAGGTTTAAGGAAAGGTTTAAGGTTATAATAGAGGAATAAACCAACTTTGCTCCCGAGTCCTGTCTATGARTTCTTCTGCAGAGGCAGCTCCCATCTCTGCTCTGGTGACCAAGGGTGGCCTGGGCAGGGCCAGGAGTTGGACTTRATGATCTCTGTGGGTCCCTTCCAACTCAGGATATTCCATGATTCTCTGATTATTTTGCGTAACCTCAGAGACTGCTAGTAAGTCTACTTGTTACTGTCTGGTAAATTATGTTCATTAACATAATTACACAGTTTAATGCTACATGGAAGTTACATGGAGTCAAAATCAAATGGCAAGAGGTAGTAAATAATTGGACAAAATAAAAACATGAAAACAAGTAATGAAGAAAAATAATCATGTATTCTTTTCCTGTCACCAGTCGGGGCTGCAGCTGGATGTAGCAGCTGCCCAGTCCTGAATCCTTTTTTCCTCTTGTTTTTAATGCTGCTTTTACAACAGTCTGAAGGAAATCTCTGTCTAAACCAACTGGTAGCAGCTCCTCTGGGCTTTGCCTTTGGCGAGGTGTCTCACAGCTGAATTCTTTCTTTGCTAAATTCTCCTCTCTTTCTCCTTGCAGTGTTTGGTTATTTAGTGCTATAATACAAGGGGAACCTGAATATATGAATTTAGCCAAACCCTCGAGTATATAAAGTAGAGAAACTTCCCTCGTTCCCTTGACCTCAAGCTTGCTGAGGTAGGAAAGCATTTAAAACACCCACAGCTCTATGTGCACATGCAGATGTATTTTTAAATGTCCCCTACTTGAAGGTCATCCACAATTCCAGTTGAAGTGCAGTTTGGATTTCCTGTAGCCAGAGACYGTCCTTGGGTCTGATTCCTGTGGTCTGCAGGGAGTGTGGGATGGGGACCCAAGGAGAGATTTCCATCCGGGTCCTGCAGGGTGCTTTGGACCTGCCYGAGTGGAGCGAGTCCAGAGAGGCCATGGAGATGCTCCAAGGGTTGGAGCCTCTCTGCTCTGGAGCCAGGCTGGGAGAGCTGGGGGTGTTCACCTGGAGAAGAGAAGGCTCCAGGGAGACCTYAGAGCCTGTTCCAGGGCCTAACGGGGCTCCAGGAGAGCTGGAGAGGGACTTGGGACAGGGTCTGGAGTGACAGGACAAGGGGGAATGGCTTCCTACTGCCAGAGGGCAGGGTTAGATGGGATATTGAGGAATTCCTGGCTGTGAGGGTGGGGAGGCCTTGGCACAGGTTGTCCAGAGCAGCTGTGGCTGCCCCATCCCTGGAAGTGTCCAAGGCCAGATTGGACAGGGCTTGGAGCAACCTGGGCTAGTGGAAGGTGTCCCGGCCCATGGCAGGGGTGGGACTGGATGAGTTTTAAGGTCCCTTCCAAGATGATCCAGATGATTCCATGACTCCATGAGAGGAATGTGGATGAACAGTCTCTGCCCACAGGAGCCTTCAGAGCTGTTTCACCTCTTTTTCCAGCCTTGTGAAATGGCACTGGGCTTGGAGCTGCTCCTGTGTGAGCCCAGGCGGTGAGGAGCCAGAGGTTTAATTAGATCTTCAGGATGGGTAACTGGAGCAGTGAGCTGGGCATAACAGCAGCATGGAATTCCAGGGATGTGTTCTTGGCCCAGTCAGAGTTAGTCCTCAGCACTGCATTTCCAAATGCCCCTGGACTCTGGAGCAAAATGATGTGAACAAAAAAGCTCAACTTTGATGGTTCACAYGCCAAAAGAGCTGCCAATGAAGTGATGAACTGGGGGTTTGATCACCTGTTGGTGCTTCTGTCTGTAATGTGGATACCTCCAGGACACTGCGCTAGGCTGAGTGACCCCTTTGCAATGCTGAATTAAATAATTATAATAAAGTATTAAAATTACCCTCCAATATAGTGATTTTCTGTGCTGTCATCATACAAATTGTATGTTTTTGAGCAGGGACACAGCCAAGTCCATCTTCTTTCAGAATTCTGTGCTGCCACTGATGCTTCTACCCTGGAGGATGTGGTGGCTTTAAGGTCAGGTGTCACTTTAAAGTGAATATTTTTGTGAGTGAAACATCAGGTAAAAACAAAAAATCTCCCTATGCTGAGCTTTCTTTTGCTCACAGAAATAGTTTCTGTACTAATATTTAATTTACAGTAGCTCCGAGGAGTGAAGAAAGTCCTGGACTCTATTTTTTTCTAGTCTTTAATACATTTCTTTGGAACAACTCTTGGATATAAACAAGGAGGACAGAGTGTCCTGGGCAAAGGAGTGAGACAGTTTGTGTTAAAACCATAAGTATTCATGGCTTTAACGTCGGAATGTTCAGCACTAAGGATCCATCAGGTACCTTGGAGTAGCCCTAGTTCCCAATTGCTCTTTTTCAGTCTTTTTTTCTCCTGGGATTCTTCATGGCTTTACTCCTTGGTGCAGATTTAGATGTTTTTATTCCTGAAAACCTCCCATTCCTGATGCTGCCAGCACAGAGCTCTGCTCCAGCTCGGGAGAAAGTGGGTTCAGAATTCCAGACACGCTCCTGGCACGGCTTCAATTAAAAGGTGTTGAAAGAGGCTGGATTTTGCAATTTTGCAAAGTTGGAATTTTTGTCCCTGTTAAAACCTTGGGGATCCCTGGGAAAGGAGCTTGATCCTGGCTTTTTCTGCTGGGTGAGGAAGAATTTATACCGTCATCCCCCTGCTTTGACCCAGTTATGAAACCTGTGCCTGTAAAGTTATTAATGTGGGGACTCTCAGTCATTCCAGTGTGAGAATTTGAGCRGTGGGAGCCTTCCTGGAGAGCCACCTCCAGTTTAGCCATTAAAAAAAGCTAGTGATAAATCTGATAAACTTAGTAAAATACATATTCCAGTGTGCCATGAACCRTCTTCATTACTCTGGAATTAATCAATGACTTGGACTTCTTTTTCCCCCTGCTCAGCCATACTTTCACAAGGTATAATTAAAATAAAAAAAGCTCCAGTTTTCCTTTTTGTTCAACTCTGCTGTTGTTGAACTATGTGTGGTTTGGACTTCAGCCCTCCAGAATGTTGGCAGAAGTTCTTGTCTGGAAAGAAATGGTAATCCTTTTGGGGTTGAAAAATGGGGAAGGAAAGATTGCTGTAGCAGGGATGATTTCAGACAGAATAAGTCAGTATGCATATATATATATATATATATATATATATATATGTATCAGTATGCACTAAGGTTTGTGTGATTTTTATATAGATATTCATAGTTTTGGTGGTTTTCATGTCAAATTTGATGATTTTTAGTTTATGGTAGCCAATCCTATTTTTTAAACTTTTTATATGAAGCTTAATGGAGTACCTAAAGTAGCACATGGAAGTCACTGCRATTTCACTATTGCATTTTAATTTAGCTGAAGTGTTAGAAAAGTGACCTAAAACTATTTTTCTTACGTGAATTTTGTCTCTTTTACCTTCTGAGCACCCATCAGAAGGCTACACCCATCGCTGTGATGCTGCCTGTGTCCTGTGGAATTATCTGTACAGACCGAAAGGGGAAATGTCCACTTCTTTCAGCTGGAGTGTGGTGGTCTTCTTTTCTTGGACGTGTTAGGAACACTTCTCCAGGAGCAGCACKGATGGTTTGTGTCTGCAAGGGGTGAATTCTGCAGATCAGGATAACTCCATAAACCTTCCAGGATAGGCTTCCTCTCATTCCCAGACAGAAACCTGGGCAGCAGCTCTCCSAGCTCCTCCTCTCAGAAGAGTCCAGTTCTTGGGGAAAGCTCTGTTCAGACCCAGGCTCAAGCCTGGAGTTACTCTCAGTCTAACTGTGTTAAGTCCCACRTTGTTTGTTCTTCTGCCGTTGTTGAGCTCTGTTTGCTGTCACTGCTCTGGCTGGAGGGACGTCTGTGTCACTGCGTACGTGCGGTGCCGGCGGCCCAGCCAGAGATTCCGGCTGCTCCCGAAAAGCCGTGGAGCCAGAGCTTGGCCCCTCCGGGGGCCACAGCACCCRAGCCCCCGGGCTTTCCCAGGGCTATGTGTGAAGTTCAGCTTGGGTTTGCAGGAGAAGGGTCGTAGCTGGGGTTTGTCCTGGTGCAGGTGAGGATTTGCAGCCTCTGAGGGAAGCAGATGTGGAAGCRATGGGGTTGGTGACGTGGCCACTGCGTCACACTGGTGCTTCCCAAATGGGAACGGTCTGGACTTGATTCGCTGTGGACATAATGCCCAGAAGTCTAGTTTGGAGCTGTTTGAGCAGTTTCTGCGAGGAGCAGGAGGTGCAGATGTTGCTGAGGGTTTGGGTTTAGCAGGCCCCTCGGTACCTTTGTGATTTTGGGCGCCGATGAAGGAGGGAGTGTGGAAGCACTTGAACAAAGAATGTCTCTGGAAGTGGCCACTGGTCATTCTGGCACACACTTCCACCGAAGCTGCTATTGTTTTTCTCTTAGTTAAACAACAGTCAAGCTCACGCTGGGGCTTTTTTCTTTTCCCTTGCAGTATAATGTTGGCTTTTATGTGTCCCCCGGGCCCACACCCGGCTGTGTGGTGGGCCAGCACACAGATGCATTGTTCGGGGTCCCGCATTCCTGGGAGATCAAATGCTCCTGCACCACGTCAGCTGCACATCTGCAACTGCTAAACCCTCGGCAGCCCTGCCGGATCCAGGTGCCATTCAATTACAGGTTAAAGGCATCGAGAGCTGCTGCTTCTCAGGCCTGTCTGTTGAATTCTGCCGGCTTTGATTCACTACAGCTGGTGAAACAGTCAGGCTTGGTTCAGGCATGTGTGGAAGAGAGCTCATTTCATGCTTGGAATTGTAATTATGTTCTTTTCTTTCAAGCTGCCAGTGGTAAAAGATGTCTTCCAGTGTGTATTATCTAAATAAGCTGTAGTGTTTCAATGTTTTCTTATTTCATTTTAAGAACGTGGCAAAATAAATTGTGCTTACTCCTCTAGTTTTCGTTCTGGTGCAATTAATTCCCCGTAGCTGCCGTGATCTGCGCTCGCGGGCTCTGGGAAGCTGCTGTGTTGCACTGCAGTTAAACAGCTCTGGGCAGCAGAGTGGTGTGAGTATGGGGGCACTGCCCTGCTCTGCCCAGTTGGCACTGGTGTCACCTGCTGTGTCACCTCACTGGTGTTACCTCCTCTGCACTCCGATTGCGGGTGGTATCTGCTGTCAACCCATCCATTCCATCCCTGTCATCCTTTGGAGCCGTAGCTGCTGAGTTGTAGGGAATTCTAATCTGGTTACTACATGTAAGCAAGAGACAGAGAGAGCAAACACTGACAGGATGAGGGGGAAGGGTTTTATGCTGAAGGAGGATCAATTAGATGGAATACTGGGAAGAAATTGTTCCCTGTGAAGGTGCGGAGGCCCTGGCACAGGTTGCCCAGAGAAGCTGTGGCTGCCCCATCCCTGGAAGTGTCCAAGACCAGGTTGGACAGGGCTTGGAGCAACCTGGGCTAGTAGAAGGTGTCCCTCCCCATGGCAGGGGGTTGGAACTGCTTGAGCTTTAAGGCTGCTTCCAGCCCTAATTGCTCCGGGATTCTGTGATTAATTCTCTCTTTATAGTAGCCCTTTCTGCCTCTGAGTTTTCCACGATGAGTGGATGTGTTCCCATGTGGCACTGCAGTGAAGTTCCAAGTGTACTTCTGGATGCTGTGGGTGTGAGGTTTTGGGCATGTAGGTTTCCATGTGGTGCTCTTGGGACTATTGACTGGATTTGGGGAGGAACAAGTACCCAGAATGCAGTTGGTTTTCATGGTGTACCTGCAGCTGATCTGAACACCCTTGGAGGTAGTACCTATTCCCTCTCCTTTCTCAAGAGAGGAGAATGGTGGAGTTTCCATCCCTGGAGGTGTTCAAGGAGCAACTGGATGTGGCACCCAGTGCTCTGGGCTGGTGACAAGGTGGGGGTTGGTCACAGGTTGGACTCGATTGTCTTGGAGGTCTTTTCCAACCTCAGCGATTCCATGATTCTGTATCATCCCAGGAAACAGTTCTTCCCTGACTGTACCGGATCTGTGGGAGGGATCCTTGCACGTGCTGTGGCCCAGGCAGGGGTTCCTTCAGAGCTGAGTTTGGGCTCTGGGCCTGGACTTTGACCTTCCTCACAGAGATGTTTTTCACATGCAGCTGTTGGAGCTTCTCTGTGAATTTTGGGTGTCTGGAGTCAGCACTTTGATCCGCTCTCCCTCGTCTCTGGAGTCTGTCTGCTCGTCTTGTGGTCTCGAGGAGAGAGCCCAATAGCCGTTTCGGTGTCTCCGTGATTGACTGGAAGTCACACTGGAGAAATCTTTCATGATTGGAAACCACTTATACCACGAGGTGGATGGTGATCACTGGGTATTAGTGGAGAGGTTCTACCAAACAATCAGGGAAAATTGAGTGGCAGAACATATAATTTATGACTTCATCCCGGCTCTGTGGGGGCAAGTCAGTGAGAATCGAAACACTGAAAGAATTATATTTGACAGATATTTTAAAGAATGACTCCAGTTAGTGTCATTTATTGCTGGAATGTGTGGACAGATCCCCAGTCAAAGCCCTTGTAGGGGCAGTGCCAAAACCAGATATGAAAGAGTGTGCAAGAAAATGAGAACATGGGATGTGGCCAAGGGCTCGAATTTTCTGACAATGGGCAGAAAGAATGTTCTGAGGGCTTTTTTTCAGACATTTTCCTTTGATAATAAAGTTTATGGATCCTACTTGGTGTTTGCTGAAACTCCTGCCTGAAGGGGATTTGTTGGAGCTTGGAAGTTGAGCAGTGAAGGTGCCATCGGTGCACAGAGACCAGTTAGAGAAAATTCTGGAACATTCTGGAAATTATCTCTAGGCTATCTTAATTTTTACCTAGCAGTGATAGATGGCATAGGTGAAATCCATTGCCCTGTGCTGGAATGTGCATCAAAAATACCTGGGCAGGAATTTTTCCAGGCAGTGGCAGGTAACGACCCTCGCTCCGAAGGAGGAAACGTTCTAGAAAAAAATTCTTCCCTCAGATGTTTTGTAGTGGTAATGCCTCTGGAAGTATTAATCTTTCCTGTCACAATTTGGCACTCACTCCAGTTCCCAGCAGGGGTTTCTCAGCTAATCCCTGTCTGGAAGATTTTCCCTTACCTTACATTAATTTCTGATCCCGACATCGTTTGAGGGTTTGTGTTCAGCTTAAATAAATACACCCCAGGCCGTCCTGTCAACTCAGGGTTGAACATCAGGGCAGTGGCAGTACCTGTCAGTGTTCCTGGAACAGTCCCAGTGCCATTCACCTCTTCTCTCCAGCCATCCCCAAAACCTCCATGCCCCGGACTCTGTCAGTGTTATTCCCTCACAGCCCTGGAGAAATTATTTGAGAATTTTGGTTTCTGTGCAGGGTTTTCTTGCTGTGAGTAGCTCACTTGGAGAGGAGAGTGGCAGATGTTCTCACTTTAGCCTGTGAGTGACAGCTCCTGAGTCAAACATCTGCCTTGCTGCTGGAATTGTCCCCAAATGCTGCCATGCTTGAGAGACCGCCTGAAACTCGCTGGAGCCAGCCATGCCCGTGCGCCCGTGTTCCGTGCTCCTGGAAGCAGAGGCAGCTGCCATCAGCATCGCTGCTCAGCAGAGGCAGCTGTGGCTCATGATCCATCCTCCACTTGCCTGGAGCACCTGAATGGCATCGGGAGGGGACTTCCCTGCTCCCCGTGCGGACGGGCTCATCCTCAGTGCCGCAGCCAAGGACACCTCGGTGTTAGACGTGATCCATCTGTGCCAGGACTGCCGATCCCGGAGAGTTTGGGGTTTGGCTTTGGTGGATTTGCCCCCATGGCACAAAGAATTGCTGTCGGTGAGTGCTGGGGAGGATTGCCCAACACAGTGACCCAGTTCCCTGGGTGTAAGTCCATGAAAATACTGGGATTCTTCCTTTATCCTTAGACTTTAACCTTTTAAATGGTTGTGTTTCTCCTGTTGCTTTCCTTTTAGACCAGCACCCCAGCCTATTCTGTGACCACAAGGATGTGAAGCTGCAGGCCTGGATTAGGGCTCCATGTTCCACAACACATCCCAATGTGGACTCGGTTATTCCAGGGGAATAGGTCTGCTGGTTTTCTTCCCAAGTTTTGTAACTAAAATTCTCAGGAGCTGAAGTTTCTGCCAAGTTTCTGCTATAGACCTGAGGAAAGGGGAGAAACCCCTTAGCTAATAAAAGACTTTTGATTACCTTTTTTGGCTTTAGGTTTGTACAAAAACAGTTCAAAATGAAGTTTTTAAAAGAAGTCATCTTAGTTATAAACTTTCCAGGCTTAGCCTGCAGATAGCCAACTTTGCTTGATTTGTGCTTGATTTTTTTTTTAAGTATCCCGGTGGAAGCAAAGCTCCTGTTGATGCAGCTGAAGGTGTTTGTGCTCCCCTCCAGGTTTTGTAGCTTTGGCCCTGCTTGGGGTTGACAGTGCTAAAGCTTAGTCTTGAATTCAGACCTAGTCTGGTACTTGTCTTAGCAAGTGTGATTCTGGAATTATCTCTCAGCCCTGCTGTGGCTGGGTGAAGGTTCTGATGGGCTTTGGGGAGTTTGTGGTGTCTGAAGAGGAGCCTTGAGACCGGGAGCTGGCAGTCACACTGTGGGGGGAGTGTGTAAACTTAGTCTAAAGATAATTTATGGTTTCTAAAGCTGCTGCTGCTGAGTAAAACTTTCCAAGGCTGGCTCTGACCTAGCTCTCATCAGTGTAAAACCGAGAACAGTCATCTCAAAGTAGCATTTTGAGTTGTGTTGAGGGGAAAGAGGAAAACTTTGCTTTCTCAAAGGCTCCATTGGCTGGAGCTCTGCAGCACATGAGCAGCTCTCTTCTTTCGAGCGTGAGCCGCGGGGTCACTGTTCCGTTACCTGAGCCGTGACGGGTTTGAACTCGGCTTGTTGGTTTAAGCTTGGCCCAGAGCACGGTGTTTTTTTGCTGGGTTCACTCCGCAGCAGCGGTGATGTCAGGGTTCTGATACCCCCCAGGCTGTCTCCGYGGCAGCGCGGCCCCGCTCCCTCCCGCGCTCCCGCAGCCGCGCGCCGGCACCGCCGGGAGAACTTTGGGTCACGCCGGGTTGAGCTGTTGGCAGCGACGCTCGCGTGTTGGCAGGAGCTTCCCCAACAAGATGCTGGAGAGCAGGGGAAGATTCCTCCTTGTTTTTGCAAATTAGCAAATGAAACCCTAAATAAGTTGCTAAACTCAGTTTCCTTCTGTTGGGTTAAGAGGAGGGGAGCGCTTGGAAACCTTCGAGATCTTAATTGGCCCGAGCGTGCTAAAAACACCTTCTTTCCACCCCAGGCGCTGCTTCTATCTTTCCARTACATTTGGCTCGCTCAGTGGCAAATCATTTTTATAACACTTAAGAAAGTGTATAGCTCCAGAAAAACAGGATGTGTGCCCTGCCTTATATTTTGGATTCACTTTCCAAGTATTTTTGGGGTTGCTGAAAGCCCAGCCCTGTTTTGGGGTGTTGGGGCACTGCCGTCGGTTTGGTGCTGGTGGGGCGATAGTGGCGGTGGTGTCCCTTCGTTGGGTGATTTTATATCGGGTTAACAGCTGGGTTTATTTGAGCACAGATACCCAGCCGGGCTCCTCAGCCCTTCCCTCGTGCCGGGTAACGGAATTTCCCTTTGCCAAGGCCAGTTCTCTATCAGCTCCCAGCCAGGAGCACGCTGAGGTCATGTCCAGATACTGTCCCCCTTCCCCTCCCAAGCTGGGGACAACGAGTGTCTCATCTCTTCCTTGGGCTGATAACGGCTGTTCCTCCTTCCCCCAGAAAGCTCTGGAAGTTTTTTAAAGTAGTACAGTATTGTTCCTGTTTTCTATGATTTTCTATATTAGATGGTTGGTTGGTTCTTCATGGTTTTGTCCACTTAATTTTGCATCCCTTTTGGCATTTAAAAACTTATTATTTAATTGAAGTTCCCTGTGAGCTTCAGAACTGAAGGATATGGTGGAAGTCCCATTCGTATCTCGATTTGGGCAAGAAGGGTAGGGCTTGAAAACGTGGAGAGAGGGTTGTTTGGGCATGGAAGGAGATGGCGGGAGAGGGAGGCCGAGGGGGAAGATGGAGAATGTCGCTGACAGTCAGTTTGAGATGGAGTTTATCTGATAGGACCAGCCAGCCGGTGCTGGGAATGCAAGACCGCTTCTCTGATGATTAAAATACCTGTTTGTAACTAATTTTCAGGGCGAAGAGCCAAAGTTTGGTCGTCTTCTAAAACTGTGAGGGTTTTCCTCTGAGTCAGTAGATGAAGTTACCTCAGAAGGGGCTGACGTGCACCTGAGGTATCCCAGTTCCTTCCTGGCAGGAGCTGAGTGCACATCTGTATATTTAATTAATGCAGATATCACAGGGTGAATCTGGAGATAGGAAAACCTTTTCAGAAGGATTTCTGTTTTGAGGTGCGGCAGGAGAATTTTTACTGCTGTTGTCTTCAGCTGATTATGGCAGAGCAGTGTTTGGAGAGGAGCTTGCTGGGCTGTGGGTGGTGGGTGCTCCTGTCTCTCCCTGCCTGCTCACCTTGCCAGGGACTGCAGAGAATGCTCTGCATTTCCAAAACCTTCAATCTCACCTTACATTTTCTCCCTAGTCTGTGTTTTATTGTTTTTAAATAGCATTTCACTGCTTTGGAGCATAAAAAACATTTTGTAATGTGGTTATCTCAAATACCATGTCTGAGCTCTGGCAAAGGTGATCCTTTTGGTCTCTGTCTCAGGAACTCTCCTGATACATTTCTTTGTCTGTTTTCCCCTTGAATTTTTCTGATTTTCTCACGTTCACTCTTCCGTAGGGCAGGGAGTGACAAGTTAGCCCAGATCTCGCTGTGCGGTGATTTCTGGCTTTTAGGGGTCCGTGTAGAGAGCGAGTCAGTTTTTACAGTTCCCCAAGGAAGTGATGTGCCGTTATTAAACAGAAACCACTGACATGGCACATTTTAGGSCTGGCCTGCTGACTTGGGATTGCAGCGAGCTTTAAAGGGACAGTAAATCACTTGTGACCGTCTGCAGCTGCCGTGGCCCCGGGGATGGTGGTGGTGGGGCAGAAGAGCCCACGGCCACCCACTGCTGCAGGTCTGGGGACACCACACCTGAGCAAACATTGTCTCAGGGCGGGTGTGTCATCATCCAGATCCTGTAYTGGTGTCCCCAGGGTGAGGGTACACGGAAGCTTCTGGAAGGGGGAGACTGAGAAACTGGAGAAATGGTCTCAGCATAGGGAGTGTGTCTGGTTGAGCACTTTGTAGAATCATGGAATGGTTTGGGTTGGAGGAGGCTTTAAAGATAATCCAGTTCCACCACCTGCCATGGGCAGGGACACCTTCCACTAGACAAGGTTGCTCCAAGCCTTGTCCAGCCATCTGTCAGTTCATCCTACAGGGATTTGGGTACCTCAGTTCCGGCACAAGCGCAAAGCTTGTATAAAACGGAGCCCCCCTTGCAGTGCTTCTCCTTCCCTATTCCCAAACTGCTCCTGGCTTTGGCAGGACACGCTCAGCCCCAGGCTGGGAGGCCGGGCAGTGACCGGGCGCTCACCTTCCCGCAGGGATGAGTGTCTCCTGCTYGGCTGCCTGAGCCCCTCTCTTCCTCCGGGCTGTGCCGGGGACCGGGGGGCTCGCTGCAGCCCTGGGCCCCATTTCCTCAGGAAACCAGGCTAAAAATACCGGAGCAGTGCTCTGGGAAGTGTTGCACATGGTCAGTCCTGAGCAGCCTCTGCTCAGCTTGTCCCTGAGTTCTGCACGTCCGTGAATCTCGTGTTAAATGTGTCCCTTTCTCATTCCGGACATTCCTCTCACATATACCCTTTCCAAGCCTGTCTCTTAAAAACAGTCCTCTCCAAATCCTTACTCCAAATTTTAGTGTCCTTTTTGGCGGTGGGAGAGCATCCAACTCAACAGGAGCTCTCTGTGGAGAACAGGAAGCTGCAGTTGGAGTCAGAAGGGTGGACACACAGGCCATTACGAGCTGTGCTTTTAATGGAAACCATACACTTTTCCTCATGGATGGTGGTGGGGTCTTCTTAAAAAGTCTTAAAATAGTCCATTTTAGTCAAATTGGGCTGTATTGCCCTTGGGTTCCTGGGAGGCTGCCATGGTGGCCCTGCACTGGGCAGGAGTTCCGTGATAGCTCTGTGGGGCCGCAGTAGCCCAGGTGGCAGAATTTTTATTGTAGTACTTTATTTTGCCTCTTCCAGTTGCTTGGCATAACCTGARCAGGGAGAGAGTCCAAGTTTTTAGGGATATAAAAGGCATTTAGGTATATACAGGGCTTGAAGCAACCCCAGCTGGAACCTATGTGGAAGGTGTCCCTGCCCACGGCAAGGGCTGGAACAGGATGAGCTTTGAGGTTCTCCTGAAACCAGTCTGTGATTCCATGATTTTTTTCTTTAAAAAAGCGAGTGGTTTATGCAGGCAAGAAGTCAAGGTCTAAAGTTGTGGCACAGCCTTGGTGCCATTGTCTGCTGGTCCCTGTCCTTCATCCCTTTGGAATGTCCCTGGTGGGAGCAGAGCTTCTCCTGTGCCGTGGATCTGCAGTACCATCACCTGAACCCCAAGCTGGGATCAYGGAAAGGTGTGGAAGCAAATGTGTCAGTAGGAAGTGATCTCAGTCAGGAGATGGGCATGAGGGAAGTTGAGTTCTGTGGCTGTTAAAAAGGTGATTTTTTTCAACTATTAATTGAAAAACTGGCTGAAACTCTGGCCATGTTCTCTCTCAAAGAGCTTTGCAACATCCCACTGAAATTACAGACAAATTGAAGCTGAAACATTGCATTTTTTCCACAAATGTGGCCAGGCTCCAGGACCATAAAAAGAGTTTGGAAAGGCTGTAAAACACATGTTAAACAATTTTTTACTTGAGGCACCTCTAGAAACATTTCTTTTCAAATAAATTAAATATTTAATTTCAAAAATCATCTTTTTTTCCCTAAAAAAAAAAGATACTGGTAATTAGGAGCATTAGAAGCAGGATGTTTCTTCCTTAGCAGATGCATATTAAGAAAGTGATACAGCAACAAATAATACATGAAATATAGTAAAATTGGGACTGTGTAAACCAGAGATTGGAATTAGGGATGTTCCCTTCAAAAGCAAATGTTTGACTTTACTGACATAAGCAACTCCTGTGGTGGTTTTTTTCGGTAGTTACTATGGAATAGATTCTAAATCAAAATTTTAAAAAATGATTGTGAGATTTAAAATCTGTGAATAAGTGGACAGCACAGAGACTTTGTTGCTTTAGGGTCTTTAACTCCCAATCTGGTCGAAGAACCTCACTACTTGATGCTGAGATGAATTTATGAATTAAACACTGTTGTATTTTTGTACAGGAAGGAAAAGTAGCATTATTGATGTCTATAAATGATGTATTTAATATATTTTAAGTGATATAAAATGATTTTAGAAGCGTATTTAAGCTGAGCATTATTTGCCAAGGAGGACAGACTTTAGAAATCGGCACAGAATGTATTAACACGACTCCAGTGTGGAAGCAATGGGCACTGCCCATATTTTTGAGTCTAGATGCATCTTTTTAAATTAAAGAAGGTTTGAAGAGTGTGCCTGCGAACTGGAGATTGAGTCAAGCTGTGAAATGCCAGCGATATGTCATGTGTTCTGTATGTATTATTTTCAGTTTTTACAGAGGAGGAAATTTTGATATTTAAACTTTTCCAAATGTCAGCTGGTTCTGCACAAAATAATCTTCAGTCTGAGCCTCACCAGGAGCTGCATGTCACCGGGAAACCTCCCGGGAGCTGAAAAACAAGGAAGTTGTTCCATCTCAGAACAAAGTCCCGTGGGAGAGGATGTAGTTGAGGGGTGAAAAGGAGCTCTGGAAGGTGGATGTGGGAGTCATTCACTCTCTGTGGAGACTGGAGTGCCTTGGACTGTGATCCAAACCCAGAACGCAAGGCCAGGTTGAATGGGGCTTGGAGCAGCCTGGGATAGTGGAYGGTGTTCCTGCCCATGGCAGGGGGTGGAATGAGATGAGCTTTTAAATCCCTTCCCACCCAAAGCATTGCATGATTCTCTGAGCTCCTTTCTTTCCCTGCTCCCTCCAAACCTGGCATTTATCAATGAGGGATCCGAGTCTTTGCATAACTCCCCAGGCTGGCCCTGCATCCACCCTCCGTGTTGAATTCTCCCAGAATGGCAGGCAGGACAGGGAGCTGTCTTTGGAAGTGTCATTGGCACTTTGCTGGGCTCCTGCCCGCACCTCCCGTGGGGGCTGTTGGAGCGTCTTTGGGAAAGCAGCTGGAGGTGTGTTCYCTGTGCAAAATGCTTCTGCTGTTGTGTCCCATGGGAGTTGTCAGACTGGGAATTTCTGTGTCCATTAGTCCCATGCTAGGAAAAATACTCGGTTCCTGCTGACAGCCTGAGGAATCATTAGGACTGGTGACTTCCAGTATTTTTCCTAAGCTTCAACAGAACCTGACTTAATCTTTAATGAAAACTAAAACCCAGCACGCTTGAGACTTTATATAGCAACCAGCCTGACCAGTTCCGGTGTCCCACCTCCCTGGGAGGGATTGCTAAGGAGCTGGTTGGTCTGGATGCTTCGAAGGACGGTATTTAAGGTGTAAATGTGGTTAAATTTTACACATGAAAGTGATGTTTTAGCCCAAAGATACTCTGCACACGCCCAGGAAGGCAGAGCTGGGCAGAACTTGGCTCACAATTCACTGTTTCTTTGTGAAAAAGAGTGAGTTCTGCTGATGGCTCTTCCTGACCTGTCTGATCTTTGGGAGTAATGCCAGGAAAATGCTACTGTACATTTTGTTATGGATGGGGGGGGGAGCATTACGTGCTTGTGGTTCAGCAGCAAGTGCTTTTATTCTGAGAGGTGGTTTCTCTGTCTTCAGAGGGAGGGTTGAGGGACTCTAAAACCTAAAAACCGGGTGGTGGCTTCCAGGTTTCTCCTTCATGCAGCCCCCAGGCAGCTGTGTGTGGGGTGGCATGTAAATTCCAACTGCTGAGAGGAGGGATGGGGAAAATTTGTGAAAATGAACTTTGGCTTCTGTTTATTTTTAAGACCTGCTCTGTTTCATCTCCTTGAAGTGGTGCATCTTCCAACCCTGAGTGCTGGTCACCCATCACAGCAGCTCAGGCTGGTGAGCGTCATGTTCACTCTGCTGTGGCCAAAAATTGCGTCAGGGTTCGGTAATGGGGGCAGACTAAGGAGATGGATATTGGGAAGGAATCCTTCCCTTCGAGGGTGGGGAGGCCCTGGCACAGGTTGCCCAGAGAAGCTGTGGCTACCCCATCCCTGTAAGTGTCCAAGGCCAGGTTGGATGAGGCTTGGGGCCACCTGGGCTAGTGGAAGGTGTCCCTGCCCATGGCAGGGGGTGGAACTGCGTGAGCTTTAAGGTCCCTTCCAACCCAAACCACTCAGTGATTCTATTGAAGAAACTTCCCCAAACCACTTGGTTCCTCCGACTGCAAGTGCTGGAGAGACAAGGAACCCATAGCTCCAAGGGAAACAACATGTAAAGACAACTTTCTGTGGGGTTATCTGTAAACTATGGATCGTTATAGGTGTGAAAATCGTGTAGAAATCCAAACTGGTCACCAGACGTTGCAGAGGTGTCATCAAAAAACTGCTTGGGGAAAACAGTTACGGATTTTAGAAAAGCTGCTTGGGGCATATCGTCATGTGTTGTGGGAAAATTCCTTGGGGAGCGGAGTGGGGCACCTACAGCTTCARAGAGCCAAGGCACTGCAGGGCAGGTGTATTTGACACGGTGAGATCCTCCACACGGTGTCGTGTGGACAGGATTTGGGTCAAGTCCTCAGTTCCAGGTGCAGTGGAGCTCAGTTCCTGCTGGTGTCTGGAGCGCCTTTATCCCACCAGAACCCTCCAGGTACGTGGGGTGATCACCAAAGCCCCAGACTGGGGGCTGCTCTCTGGGAAGCGCTGGTGAGGACGYGGCTGCCAGAGCTCTCCTGGCTGGAAGGCTCGGTCCCGGCAGGCTCCCCTGAGGAGGAGCTGGAAGAGGCTCCGGGAAAGGCACATGAGCGGGGCCGGCTGCCAGCTCTGCGCGGGGCCGGATCACGTCGGCTGCGCCGGGCACGGCACGAACCTCTCCTGGTTCTGTGTCCTGCCACGGGCTTTTCTCATGCGGTTGTGATCCCCTTTTACTCCATGGGTTTGGGGCACCTTGTCTGGGAGAGCTGGAGGGGTGCATACCCTGCGGAGAGGTAACACTTGAAGCCGAGCGGGAGCGACCCAGGCACGTGTGAGGTGAGGTGGTTGCAGCCTCCCTTCCTGCTCCCTCCAGGAAACCAGACCGGAGGAATTTTTCACATCTGGCAGTAGTGATGCATTTTTAAATTATTTTTTGTCAAGGCAGAGCAGCTTTACAGTGATTTGAATGTCAGTGGTACCCACCGGAGCGTTGCGTGCAGGGCCGAGGGCTGAGTAACAGCCTGGGTGGATCACGGTCCTTCCCAGTCGGGCGGATCTCCCTCCTCCCGGCAGCACGGCTGGAGCCCAGCGTGGCTCTGCTGCCTGAGTCAGTGCAGCTGCTCCAACAAGTTTGTGGTCCTGGGCAGCGGCGAGGCCGGTGGGGGTGGCTGCAGGGATCCAACAGCAGCGTTCCCATATGGCTTTCATGAAAAACACCTCATTTGAGTCTGGTTTTTGATCTGCTTCCTGCTTAAATGTTGAATATAGAAATACATTTATTGGGGTGGAGGGAATTAAGACCTTTTCTGCATGTTGTAATTTCTGTTACTAGTCTTGGTTTTCTGTAAACCCATTAAAAATGATATTTCATGTCAGCTCCTTCTGCTTAAATGCTTCCCATCCATTATGCCGGCACAGCCGCTCATGGGCCTGTCAGAACTGGATTAGAGACAGCAAATTTTATTTTTATTTTTAAAAAAGACAAAATTTTTTTTGTCTGGCTGTGTTTGTTTCCAGCTGAACTAGTTCCCTGCTGTGATGTGCAAGTGTGGCAGGTTGCTGAAGAGGGTGAAATCATTGGATGTGGTGGTGCTTTTGAGTGAAACCTTCAGTGTGATGAGGAGTTAAAAGTTGATTAAAAGTGGTCTTTAAAGGTGGTGCACTTATTAAACACCAGCTGTGGCTTTCAAGGTCTTGGCTCTGTGCTTTCTGTTGAATGAGCCACTGGGTGTGTATTTAAAAATACAACTAAAATGTTTAAGGTAATTGAATAAGTTGGTAGTGTGATGGCAGCAGAGCTCACCTGGCCCTCCTGGTTTTTGGTGTGCCATGGTGGGGTCACCTGTCTGGCACTGACTGGGGATGGTTCCTTCAGGAACACACCCTGGGAGTTACCAGGGCTTTGTCTTTGTCTATGCTTAAAAATCCCTTCTATAGGGAAAATGGATCAAATGGAGTTGGAGCTCCTGGAGATGCCATGACAGGAATCACCGAATATTTAGGGTTGGATGGGACCTCTGGAGATCATCCAGTCCAAGGCAGGGTCATCTGGAGCAGGTGACACAGGAACATATCCGGGTGGGTTTGGAATGTCTCCAGAGAGGGACTCCATGCCTTCCCTGGGCAGCTGTTCCAGTGCTCTGCCACCCTCCATGGGAAGAGGTTCTTCCTCATGTTGAGGTGGAACTTCTTGTGGTTTAGTTTGTGGCCATTGCTCCTTATCCTGTCTCTAGGCCCCTCCGAGAAGAGCCTGTGTTGTGCTGTGAACGTGCCGGCAGCGTGAGGCTGCTCTGCCTTCGGGGTAAAGGGATATTTTCCCCACATTCCCTACAAATGCTTGCCATACTTTGTCCTGGTTGGGCAGTGAAGTTGCTTCTTTGAGATGAGCTTAGAGTTTGGAAGCCGTGCCCGTGTGTCACTGTTCCTCAGCTGAGCCATGGTTGCAGCTCTGTAAACCTAGGTTTGCCGGGAGAAGCGATCCGTCCCGATGGAGCCGGAGCCCATGCGTGTACGGTGGGAGAACTGGGAAAGAGGAGTGGAGCATGGAGCACCCCCCGCTGCCCCCAGCCCACTCGCTTCCTCCCAGCCTATTGTTGGCATTCCGTGTATATTCTCCCTAGGAATTAGCTTGTCCCCAAATCGCGGTGCTGCGTACGCACCGATTTTCCAAGCTTCCCTGCACCTGTCTGATGCGCTTTCCAGCCTCGGCGTCACAAAACTGTTTGTCATTCAGGGGGGACAATGTCCCCTTGTGTGCCGGGCTCCCGGAGGGAGGGGCCGGGCGGGGGCACGGCCCTGCTGGCGGATGGGCTTCCCATGTGAAATGAGATGGGAAGACAAATTGCTTCCAGAGTGGCGTTTCGCACAGGCGGGAGCGTGATCCCGCTGCAGCGGCGGCAGCGCCCGCTTGTCACTCACATTTCCCTTATCTGGGTTAAATATAAAAGGGGGCAAATGGGGGTGAAGACAACACAGGGGAAGAGCTTTTCCAGGGCTCCGAAGGCTCTGCTGGCAAGCTCCACCCTGGGATCAGCCATGGGTTTGGATGGCCTGGAGCTGATCCCAGGCAGAGGGTGCACCAAGATCCCTGCTGGAGGGACTTCCTGGTCACTTGTGCAGGAATAACTTGGTGTTTGGTGGGGAAGCTTTCTTTGGAGGGTTCTCCTCTTTTGCCTGGGAATATCATGAAACCTTGTGTGTGGCTGGTCTTTATGTTGGTCTTCACGCTTTACTGTAAGAGAATCCAGTGTTTTCTCCATGTTGAGTATGTGTGTCTTAAAGAAACAACAATATGACACTAGTTTTCCTATTCTGATAAATAAATAAAAATGCACAGAATTTTGAATAAATCTGGGATTAAAAGTCAGTGAAGGTAATAGAAAAGTTGAAGTCCAGGCTCACCTGAATTATCCAAACCTTTGGAAAGCACAAGTATTCTCATAAGGTGTTTCCCAATAGTTAAGCTTTCAGTAAAACAATGCTTTCCATGACTTAGGGGATCTTGACATGTCTGACTTGCCGTGGGTAAAAGCAGGAGCAGAGTTCAATTGGCTGCTCCGTTAGGAAAGTGGGGAGAGAGCAGCATTTCTGTGCTCTTTGCTGTCCCTGGGAGTGAATCCCAGTCATGGGAGTGAATCCTACAGCGCTTAGTGCGGTGTCACTTTAAGGGCTGCATTATAGTATATCATTAGTGGCAAGTGCAGCATCAGCAGAGCAGCCGGTCGCGTTCCCTGCTGGCAACCCCTGGAACGCGGCGCGGGAGCCTCATGCCAGGATGCTCCATTCATGTCCTGTGGGATGCTCCATTCCCATCCTGTGGCCTGGCCACGCTTGTGGCAGGAGGTGAGTGAGGGCACCCCAGTTTCCCAGCTGGCTGCTGCGCCTGGGAGAATGGAGGGAGAGCTGCCAGGGCAGCAAAGGGAGAGATTGTGGGGAGACAAGGGAAGGAGTTTCCGCAGAGAACTTCCAGATGGAATTGTTCAAGTCCACGTTGGACAAGGCTTGGTGGAAGGTGTCCTTGCCCGTGGCAGGGGTTGGAACTTTAAGGTCCCTTCCAACCCAAACCATTCCATGGTTCTGTGGTGAACCAACATCCTGGTCTCCTGCTCCATCCCACTGGTGACTCTGGCCGTGGAAGCCTGGACCAGTGAGAGTTAAGGGAGTTACCAAAGTGTTACTTCTTGTTGGATGCGTTTGCTTTAAGGCTTCTTGTAGCCTTAACACACTCTCAGCCCTGGAAGATTTCTAAAAACAGGAGTGGATGTGGCACTTTGAGATGTGCTTTAGTGGACATGGTGGGATTTGATCAAAAGCTGGACTTGATCTTGGAGGTCTTGCAGTGGGAGTGGTGTGGAGGAGGTTGGTAGTTGCTCTCTGCTGTGTATGGTTTTCTTGATCCGGGCTAGAGGAAGGGAAGCAGCAATGGGGAAAGCTTGTGTTGCTTCTCCCAGCAAACTCTGTTTCCCGGGTCTGGGCAGCGGTGGATTCATGGGGCTGAGCCGGGAGTTTCTCAGACACGGAGATGCTCGAGGGAGAAGTCGTGTGCTCTGCCAGGGTGTGGGCAAACAGCTCCTGACCCAGGTGTTACCCCGGACACGAGGATGTGCAGCACATCTCGTACCCTGCTCTGGAGGGTGCTTTGCTGGGTGGCACAGGGAGAGAGGATGTAGCAAATACAATATTGGGAAAGATGAAAAAATGAGTGGGTGGCAATGAGAAGGAAGAGGAGGAGACAACCCAGACGATGAAGGAAAACAGGATCTTCTGTAAGAGATGGGAATACTGGAAGGAAGCCAGGAAGGAAGCCTGAGAAAATGGAGAGAGCACTAGGAAGGCTGGTGTTGGTCTGATAATTCCAGCAGGTATTCCTGGCATTCAGCGTCCAGAAACTGAGAGAAGCCTTTGAAAGTCTGGTCAAAACCAGGGATGTGCACAGGCTAATGCGAATATACCTGAGTTAAACTTTTATTGTCTTTGTTTTTTTTCCACATGAGATTTGGTGTGTGCTGCTGACTTGTCCAAGGAGGAGGGAGCTGACCTTGGGAAGGGCTTGGGGTGCAGATGGGTGTCACCATAGYGGGGAGGAATGATGATACAGATTGGAAGATTCAGGCTTCTCTGTGCTAAGTGATTTAATGGAATTTTCTGTGGATTCTTACGGGGAACTCGCTTTTGGAGATGGTGTGGGCAGAAAAGCCTTGTGCTGTGTGAATGGTGCCTGAATTCCCTCCTGGTCTGACAGCAGCGGGTGCTGGGCCCTGAGAGCTGCCTGGATCCCTCCAGCCCGGCTGAGCTCGGTTCGCTGGGAGAAGAGAAGCAGCTCCAATTCCAGCTCCTGCTCCGGCGCCGCGTTCATTGGTGGGTAAAAATAGCTCTGCTGCTGGCGTCAGTGCCAGGCCTCGCATCTGGCTTCCCCGAGCGGGGATCGAGCGGCTCCAGCCCCCTCCCTCCCTCCAGACAGGGTCTGCTGGAGGACACATGGCTGTGACGGCTGCGCCGGCCGCTCCCCTGCCCTCGCCGGGCCGCGGGAAGGGCCTTTGTGCTGGTGGCTCCTGCAAACCCTGCCTGGGCCTGGAATCGCCGCTGTGCAGCTGCCCCACCTTAATAACACGGGAATCAATCCGTGGGGGACACCAGAATCGTCTCCTGCGACCTGAGGGGTTGTCGGGAGCCTTTTGGGCATGCAGGGAAAAGGTGAACACCCGGCTGAGTGTGCAGATCGTGTTTTGCTCCCCTCTTGCGCAGGTTTGGCTGAGTAGGTGTTTAGAAACAGTTTTTCCGAAGTCGGCTGGTTCAGTGTCGTGATTTCTTTTTTTAGTCTTGCTTTTTTCAGCATTTAAGCTCTGGAAAACAGGGAGATACCAAGTGCAGGCAGGAATGCTCTCTTTGTAGACACAGAAAGAGACCGAAGCAGCCTTGCAAAATTGCCTTGGAAATTCGGTGGCGTGCTTGCAACTGCTCACCTGCATGACTCATGGTGAACAGTGAATGTTTTACATCATTGCCTACAAAATTAAATTATTTGAGCTCCAAAAGGTGTTGCAAAACTGTTCCATGCTCAGGCTCAGTGTGACCCCATGGGCTGAGGTGTGTTCCCAGCCTGCCCTAAACCCCAACTAACCCCTTTGCCAGCTGATCAGGGGCTCAGCTGCCATCTCACATGTGCCAGGAAGAAAAATTTGCCCAAAAAATCTGCCGTGGGTGTTTTCTGCTTTGATGTCAGTCTGTGATCGGTGGTACCTCATTAGTGGGGCTTGCTCTGCTCACCATGGAAGGTCTGCAGAGGATTTCCCTTCTTGTGCTGTGGGTAAGCCTGGATGGCTGCTGCTACCCAGCAGATGTTCCTTCTGTTTGCAGCCCGTAATTCCTAATCTTTCTCGTGAGAAACATCTTGAATGGAGCTTCAGGATCTGCTGAGCTCCTCCTTGTGCTGTCCCCAGACCTCCTGAGCACCAGGCCACCAGCAGACCGGGAATCCTGGCAGTGAACCTCACTGGGAGTTTCCCTTGCTGGTGCTTAAACCAGAAGTATTTTCTGTTGTAGTAACTGGAAAAATATTTTCAAGTTATCAACAGTTTAGTTTTCAAACAACTCGTGAGAAGCTCCCAGTTTTCTTTTCGGGGGAATTCAGAGCAGTCAGTGACATGCCTTGTGGAGTCACCTCTGCTGGAAAATGCCCTGTTTTAACATACATGCACGGTGTGTGTTTGTGTGCTTGAATCTGGGAATGCTGGCCTGTTGTTTCTCCAGTCTGCCTGTTCTAGTGCCATCATCATATTTTTATCATAAAACCCTGTTTAAAGCAGAGGAGAAATGAGAATGTCCACGAAATACGTAACTCGGGAGTAGTCAGAGGCACAGCCGGGCTGAAGGAGAAGTAGGGAGGAGTGAGGAATGTGCCCTGGACACCCACAGGTTCTGAATTTCATCTTTTTGTCCTTTTCAAGGCGCAAACCTGAGTGCTCTGTGTCCTGTGTGGTGGAGTTGGCATTGCTGGGTGCTGGGGAGGCCTGGGGTCTGAGACCTGTTTGGTGCAGGGTGGTTCCAGGTCTCTCTGTACAGTGGTCACTGGACCCAGTGTGTGTTGGAGGAGGGACAGGGCCACTTTCCACCTTTTTTTAAAGAATTTAGGTCAAATACTGCAGTTGTGTGAGCAAAGTCCAGACAGGTCATTAGTCTGATGTTGGGTCATCCCTGGGCCTTCAGCCCTGAACCCCTAGGGGTGAGTTGGAGTGAGAACCACCCCGTGTGTCGACAAGTTTTTCAGGTTTTAGGACTGCTTTTTGGGAAAATTTGGCAAGTACCTAATCTCCACAGCTATTTCATGGTAGGCTCTGAGATATTTTTTGGTAAGCACTTAAATAATGTGATTTTTGCTTGAATTTCTCACCGCCCCTTAACCAAAGTAGCCAAGCCTGGGCTGGGCTGCCTGGGAGCTTCCAGGCACCCTCATTTCCCATGTTCTTTGGTGGAGGCTGTGTCCAGCTGCAGAGTTTGCAGGTAGATTTTGATATTTTTTTTTAAATGAGATTTTATACCATAAAAATAAAAGCTCTTTGCTTAAAATTGTACTTAAAATTGTTTAGTATTGCCCTAGATTTTTAGAATATGGTGATGGTAAGAAAATAAACCTGTGTGGTGAGATGTGTGTTCTGCAGTGTTCTGTGTGCATCATGGAAAGCATCATCTTTCATTTCAGTCA
The DNA here is from genome assembly GCA_018881555.1 of Amblyornis subalaris. Lineage (NCBI taxonomy): Eukaryota > Metazoa > Chordata > Aves > Passeriformes > Ptilonorhynchidae > Amblyornis > Amblyornis subalaris. Next base: position 5,841,610 of record JACAXG010000036.1, on the reverse strand, counting down.
TTGATTAGCAGCTCCCAAACCTCCTCCATAGCCTGCAAATCCTGAATTCCCCACAGCAGAGTTCATAGCTCGTAGTCGTAGTGGCATAACTCAGCCTCAGCTGGTTTTTACTTTCTTTGTCTGGTCAGTCAGCTTGAAAATTTACCTGTCTGTAATGAAAAAACATAATTGTACCCTTTGTGTGAGGTTTTGCTGAGGTTTAATTTGTTTTAGCTCAGAGCTGAGCCTGTGGCAGTCTGTGCTGGGAGTGTATGGCAGCTCCTGCCGGCCTTTTCATACTCGCTGGCTTCCTGGGGTGCTTGTGGACCCTTCTCCCCGAATTATTCCATGTATTTCTGCTCGGGTCTGATGGTTGTGGCTACTTTGAGGTGCAAACCTTACAGGCTGCCCCGACCTCTCCCCTTCCCCTGGGTTAACGTGGTCCCTGCCCAGGTAGCGTTGGCCATCCCGGGGATGGAGTTGGCTGCTGGTGACTAACCCAGCTCAGGAATCTGCGATGTTTTGGGGGTGTTTGGCTTCTTGTTGGCTCTTTACCCTGGGCAGTGCCAGGCTCTCAGCCCTGCCCATGGCATGAGGCATCCCAGGCCCCTCACCACGCTCGTGTTGCGATGGCAGGGTGTGAGTCTGGGTGGTGAGGAACCAACGAGCRAATCTTATCTCCACAGCTCATGGTATTTGGGTTTTTATCTCCCTTCCTGCCTCTTAATTTACAGACCATATTACTCAACCCCAGGATTGGCTTTGGGAGCTGCTGCAGCTCGTGAGGGACTTCTGGGATGTGAGTGGTGCCCGTGGGGCACAGGGACCTCCCTGCTCTGCCCTCGCCAGGATGTGACAGTGGGGACAGGAGCAGCCTGGTGGGACTCAGGCACTCCGAATTGCCTTTAAAGGAGGTGGTGGAGTCCCCATCCCTGGAGKTGTTCAAGGAACAGAACGTCTGGTTGACAAATAGTGATTGGTCCCAGGTTGGACTCAATGATCTTGGAGGTCTTTCCAACCTCAGTGCTTCTGTGAAGAGTTTGAGTATTTAAACTCAAATGAGCATGTGTTAATTGAAGTGATGCTGGAATTAGAGGAACTCGAATGGAAAAGCAGCTGGTTGGTGTTTCTGCACAGTGCTGAAGGGAAGGCACAGTGGTATCAAACCCAAAGTGGTGTACTGGCTCACAGTGGTTTTTTGGAGCTGATGGAGGCTTTAACCTGCCCTTGCAGCAGCAGAATCCTTACAACTGGACTCCAGGATAATTTCTTCTGGAAACYGTGGGCTTTGGAGAGATGCAGTTGTCTGATTTTCATTTTTATTTATTTTTTAAGCAATGTCACTCCTGTGCTCCTGCAGCACATTTACCACGCCATCAGCTGCTTATAATTGCTTCCAACTGAAACCAAACAGCAAGCACTGTGGTGGAGGTAAAACACTATTTTATTTCAGGAGGAGATTGGGGAATCTCTGGGTAAACAACCCAATTCAGCTTCAAAGCCTTTTCAGCTCCGGCGCATTGTTCCTGCTCGGAGCCGCACTGCCTCGCACCCTAATAAAAGTGGAAATCAGGCGTGGGGGGATGGGGACACAGCAGAAAACACAAGCTGAGAACTGGAGATCAAAAGGACAAACAGAAGCAGAAGGCAGGGAAAGGGAGGCACAAAGAGTCACAGCTGAGTGTGCGGAGCCTGGGAGGGATGGAGGAGAGACAACAGCTATTAGAGGAGGCCGGGAACAATGGGCTGAGCGGGGCTCGGGTTTAGCTTTCATTTCAGTTTAACAAAGCTGCCTTCCACCAGTGGAACTCCACGGACGCCGTGCCCTTAATTCATCTTGAAAGTTGTTGGCTTGCTGCTCGCCGGSGCGCGGGCTGGAGACGTGCCTTGGCGTGGGGGCTGTCCCTCGCTGGATATACGGATCTCTCCGTGGATGGGCCCGTTGCAGGGCCACAGTGATGAGAGTTTTCTCCCAGTTCATACTGTGGCAGGGACACCTTTCACTTGACCAGGTTGMTSCAAGCCTTGTCCAACCTGGCTTTGGACACTTCCAGGGATGRGGAGTCCTCAGCTTCTCTGGGCAACCTGTGCCAGGGCCTCCCCACCCTTATTAGTAAAGAATTTCTGTTTGGTGAGAGTTGGAGTCGGGGGGACTGTGGGAACCAGCCAGCAGAGGSTCTTTGCTCTGGGAATGTCTCGCGCAGCCGGAACGTGCTCCCTGAGCTTCCCCAGCTGATTAAACCAGTTCCCAAACCTGGCAGCCTGCGAGCAAACCCAGCTTTGTTAGTAAAGCCTCCGGGCTTTCAGGGCAAGTATTTATTGTAACAAATAATTTCTACTGGCTAAAGGCTGAGGAGTATTATTTTTGTGGAGCCAGCAGTACGTGTTGCTGAGGTGAGAGGACTGGCTGTTGGTGTGGTCCCATTCCAGCTGTGCTCCGGCACCCCGTGTCCCCGGCATTCCGTGCCCCCGGCATCTGGGCATGCAAGCTCAGTCCTGCCTTCTCCAGCTTAGTGCTGGAAGCTGCTTATTCCCTCTCCYCATCTGCCTCGCTCCACTCGGAGCTGCGGGGGCTGACCTACGGCAGCCCCAGGTCCTGGGGTGCCCCCGGAGCCGGGAGGTCCCCGGAGAAGGAGTGGGGTTTATCCGGCAGATGGGGAGGCCGTTCCTCAACCTTGGAGCTGGGCTTTGAGAGGTTTTCATTCCTGGCCCGATCCTGGGATGAAGGCCGTGGGGAGGTGGCTGTGGGTGTTCTGAGCCTTCCCCCTGGCCGGAGGAGTTTCCAGACCTCGGTCCGATTGTGAAAAGAGTGGCTGGGCAGGTCAATGCTGCTGTATCCTGCTCCTSCCTTGCAGCCCGTGTTTGCTTTCCTTTGTTTGGGTCCCTTCTTGCTCCGACTTGCCTCCCTCAGCCGCGCTGGCTGCGGCTTTGTGGGGTGAACGCTCTACCTGGGTGCTTAATTAAAAGGAGGGAAGATGTATTCCAAAAATCCTTGGCTTCCTCGTTCGCGTGGAGCATGTTGCTGAGCTGGTGGCGGGGAGAGGAAGCGAGCACAGCGTTCAGCTGACAGAGCATCTGAATCGCCGGTTGGGGCCCGGGAGTTCAGGAGGGGGAGGGAGAGTGAAATGGATGCTGAAATCCTGAATCTGCTTCTTAAATTTCCTCTCTCCCTGGAGAGGGAGGGAGCGAAGTTCAGCGCGGCGTGTTTGGCTTGGCTCCCTGTTACCTGCTGTCTCCTCTGGGGTGGAGCGCTTGTGGCAAGGATAAAGGATGGAGGTTTATGGTGGGAGAAAGAACTTTTTCCTTCAGCAACATTTGCTTGTTTGTGGTGGAAGCGCATTAAAAAAAATAATCCAGCATTATTGAGGAGCGAGTGGGCGAATTGCTGCATCAACTGCCATGGTAACTCCTAAAGGGCTTCGCCCAGAGCTGTCAGAGCTGGATTTTTAGTGCTGGAGTGACTTTTAATGTAGAATCCTTTCCAGGCCATTTAATTATTTGGTCTCCTCATTTAATAACAAAACAACACAAAACCCCTCTTCTCTGAACTACCTTCTCATTGATGTTCTCCTCTTTGACCTGAATTCATCTGAACCATGGGGATGAACACTATGCACTGGTGTTTGTGTGCAAGGAGTGTGTCTGCTGCTGCTTGTGTAGCCATGGAATCATGSAACAGCTTGCTTTGGAAGGGGCTTTAAGGCTCATCTTGTTCCACCCCCTGCCATGGGCGGGGACACCTTCTGCTATCCCAAGTTGCTCCAAGCCTTGTCCAACCTGGCCTTGGACACTTCYAGGGATGGGGCAGCCACAGCTTCTCTGGGCAACCTRTGCCAGGGCCTCCCCACCCTCACAGGGAAGAATTTCTTCCAATATCCCATCTAACCCTGCCCTCTGGCAGTGGGAAGCCATTCCCCCTTGTCCTGTCACTCCATCCTCTTGTAAGTAGTCTCTTCAACTCTCTCTAGTCCTTGTAGAAGGAAGCTCGTGGTGGTTTCAAGCCCAGCAGCTGGTTGGAGGAATCTCCCTGTCCTCCTGCCTGGTTRCTTTGGTGTCTCAGTGCTCCTAGCAGTGTAGGGGCTGTTGGCTTTGGGACACCTCCATGGCCTTGGCACCGTGTTCCTCTCATAGGAGCCATCTCCTTCCACCCACGTGGCAGCAGTGTGAGGAGCCTGGGAATGTGGCACCCAGGACTGGGCCATCCCTGCTTTCATCTTCCATCGCTGGGTCTGTGCGAAGGACCTGTGATGGCTGGGAGTGTCTGTGAGGGACCTGTGATGGCTGTGAGGCCACTGTGTTGTGAGGGTCACTGTGCAAACCACACCCTGCCCAGTTGTCCTCATTCCTGCTGCTTTATACCCTGCTACAGGAGGAAAATCTGGGAATGAGGTCATTTAGTGCTCAGACACGGCTGATGGGGTGGCTTTGGGGAACCTCCCATGGATGGACTTGGCATGGGAGGTCCCTGGGCCTCACACTCCCATGATTGGGTACACTGAGAGCTTGGTGCTCAGAGATTTCGGGGTGTTTCCCGGCACAGGGTTCCTGGTGGGATGGGCTGTAGCTGTACTTGGAACCTCTGCATGAGGAAGCCCGGGATTCTGGTCATGGCCCTGGCAGCTTCCTCTGCAGCACCACCCATCTTAGCTTTGCTCAGCGTCCCAACGGAGTTTAAAATGGTTTCATCCTGAATAATTTATCTCCCAGAGAGAGAGAGAGACGGTGGAGGGAAGCGGGGAGGGGAGGGCTGAGCATGGGCAGGGACGGGGGCTCACCCCGGAGCAGCTTCGTGCACTGCCGGGCTTTGTTGCTCCCGGCATTTTCTGCTGAACAAAAGCTCTGGGTCCCGGGTAGAGGCTCCCGTGGGAGCCCTCCTGACCCCTGACCTACCCTCCTGTCACCTCCAGCACCTCTTTGTCACCCCGGGTGAGCCCGGGCGTGACGGTCCGTGGTGCGGCCGGAGCAGGGCACGGCTTTACTACTGGTTGTGAACTTTACTAAAGGGTTCCACACTGGAGGCAGGGCTGCCTCCCTCCCCACCGTCCCTACGTGCTGCCCTACTTCTCGCCAGGCTCAGCCAGCCCTTGCTGCAGCCCTACAAAGAGGTTTGAATGCATTAGTTTACATGGAATTAATCTCCAGATTCCAAACATGCTTTCAAGCTGGTTTGGCCTTATTTTCCTGCAAAAGGAGGCCAACTCTGCGTTGTAGGCAGGGGCTGTTGTAAGCGAGGGTTGAGCTGGAGCTGGGAGAGACCAGCACAGGCACCATATTCAGGCCATTAAAAGGAATTTTTGGCTCGTGGACAAAACAAATTGAAAAATCTCCTTCTTTGTCACCACATCAGCAGTGATGGAAAAACAGAGCAAGGTTGTGGGGTGATCCTGCTGGTAACCACGGCACCTTTCAGAAGGGATCTGAGGTCCAGGTTTTGAGAGGAAAATAATAAAAGATTTTCAATGTGACACAAGTGATTTTATAGAAGATTGTGGGTGAGGGAAGTGATGGGAAAATGTCATTGGGGATCAGGAGAAATTGGAACACTGAAGTGAGGTGAAGTGTTTCCCGCAACAGGTTGGTCCAAAATTCCCAGTGCTCCTTTGTCTGCCGGCCGGGGAGGGAACGAGGAGCTCCAGTGCTCCTGGGTTTTTTTTGGATAGCCTGTCATCCCTGAGAAAGGAACAGTTGTGTGGGGGTGGGGAGCGTCGTATTCAAAAGTGGGTGAAATGGAAAGGAGCCAAAATTCTGCAAATTTATAAGGAGCAGCAAACAGAGATTTCTTTGAGGAAAGGTCGGAGCGTTTGCTGTGAGCGCAGCCCTGGTAGGAGTGTGCGAGGAAATGGAAACTGTGCTCCACTCTGCAGGGCTTTTTTCATCCTTTAGCTGGGCAAAGATACACAAAGCTGCTTATTTTGGGAGATGGTGGAATGTTTCTGTAATAATTTCAGCAAATTTTGGTTCACATGGAGCATCTGGAAGAGCAGCACACCCCCAGCTTCATGGAGTGTGTTCGGGGTGGGGGGGGGGAATTGCTTTCCCTTGAATTTAATGGCTTTAAGCTGACAGAGGGCAAGGTTAGATGGGATATTGGGAAGAAATTCTTCCCTGTGAGAGTGGTGTGAGACCCTGGCCCAGGTTGCCCAGAGAAGCTGTGGCTGCCCCGTCCCTGGAAGTTTCCAAGGCCAGGTTGGACAGGGCTTGGAGTAACCTGGACTAGTGGAAGGTGTCCCTGCCCATGGCAGGGGGTGGAACAAGATGAGCTTTGAGGTCCCTTCCAACTCACACCATTCCAGGATTTTGTGAATTTGAAAGTGGTTTCACCCAGAAGAATCTATGCTGGGTTGGTTTTTCCTCAGCGTTTAGTGTCTTGCATCTGCCGGGTCCTCACGCCTGGCTCATGGATGAACATCCCAAGGATATCTGTCCTGGCCGTGGATCCTGTGGAAGCTGCACTGGGCAGAGCTGAGGAGCACACGGGACTCAGCCAGAGGAAGATGTTTAGAGAGGGAGCTGGGATGGTTCTCAGGAGGGCAAGGCTGAGCTGAAGGCAGGAATAACGCAGCAATATCCCCGCGGGGTCCTCGCAGCGCACCTGGGAGCTGCCGGATTGCTAACAGCTCCGATTAGGACTTCATTTTGGGCTGACAATCCTTTCCCCTTGCTGACACGGAGCRTGTAGAAGCATGTAGTGTTTGAAACACAATATGCAAAGCACCGTGTTAGTAACCGACTCCAGAACATTCCTGCGCTGCAGCGAGGCTGCCCACAGCCTGCGGATTTCATCAGCTCCTCTGAGCTGGCACAGCGAGGACGTGGAAGCGGTGAGCTGGAGTCACAGGAGAGCACGAGCCATTCCCTTGAACCATTCCCACAGCGCTCAGGCTTCCAGTGCCCGCCGGAGCCTGGGGGCGTTTGCTCTTTCCAAAGGGAGGGAGATCCCAACCTTCTGCTGCTTTGACCGGCGTCGTGCCGCCGGAGCCAGGACGGAACATTCTCGTGCCGGTGTTGGCGGGGCTCGGCTGCGCTTCCCGGAGGAGGGCGAGGGTTTGGCCGCGTGAAGCGGCCACGAGGCGCAGGGAGGTGTCGGTGGTGAGCGCTTGGCTGGTTGCCCGTGGGCAAGCAGAAACCCGAGTTATCTCCAGCAGATAAGCACCGGCAGGAAAACACGGGAGCCTGGTTTGTCTGTAAACAAGTTCTTTCGCAAAAATGTCTGCTCGGGATGGCTGGCAGGGAACGCGAGGAGCCGGGAGCGTGCCAGCGTCTGGCTGGGGAGCAGGGAGCGTCCGGCTGAGCACGGGAAGGAGACGCTGCAACAATTGGCTCTGCCACTTTAAACTGAGTTAAAACCCACACTGAGCTCCACAGTGCTGCTGGGCCCGAGCGCAGCCGCTCGCTACAAATATATGAAGAAAAAGCCACCAAAATAGAAAATGTCATCATCGCTCACGGGGCGGCGAGAGCCGAGCGCAGCGAGCGGTGGCAGAGTGGGACAGGAAGTCTCCTCCCCCTCCCCGGGTAGTGCTGATCRAAAGGATGTAAAGCTTGTTTACAACATGTATGCAAAATCTAGTTGGGAAGGAATCCGAGGGCTTTGCAGACTGGGGTGCACTAGGAACGAGTGATGTTGTGTTAATGTAGGTTTAAGCCTGCAGAGCTCGTGACCCAAAGTCATAAAATTGTGGAATATCCTGAGCTGGAAGGGACCCCTAGGGATCATCAGCCCAACTCCTGGCCCTGCATAGACACTCCAACAATCCCACCCTGTGCCTGAGAGCGTTGTCCAAATGTTCCTGCAGCTCTGGCAGCCTTGGGGCTGTGCCCATTCCCTGGGGAGTCTGTTCAGCGCCCCACTACCCTCTGGGGGAAGAACCTTTTCCTGATATCCATCCCTACCCCCYGTGACGCAGTTCCAGTCGTTTCCTTGGGTCCTGTCACTGGTCAGAGCAGAGATAGGTGCCTGTCAAGTCATGGTCGCRTTGAGGAGCAAAGCGAGAGGTGCCTGTCTCTGTGGGGTTGCATCTGGTGGGCTGCTTGGAATGCCCACTGGAAGCATCCTGCACTTCTGCTAACAAAGGCTGGTTGTCAGGGAATCTTCATAGGGCTCTGCAGGAACCGCAGGACCTGGTGGGGCTGCCGTCCGGGGGGTCGTCTTCCTTGGGATGAGTGTTTTGTGTATCGCTGATGCCTAAAGGTGGGAAAGAGTGTTTGGCATTGGAAAGATGGAGGTTTTGGAGCTGCTGGAATCTGGAGCTAAATGGCAAAGGTGTCTCTAGGCTGATKATGGGTCAGGGATAGGCTCCCTCGTGTTTGTGTGCACAGAATCAGGTGAGCTCTGCGCTCTGAAGTGGCTCCGTGCAGCCTTCAGCCTCCGTCTGCCTCGGCCAGAGGCCCTTCCTTACCTCACCGGGAGTCTTAAGGCTTAATCCATTGTTTGTAAAGCTCCTTAAGATCCTTGTTTGGGAGCGCTGGAATCTGGAGGATTAAAACYAATTTATTTTTGTGTATCTTGTATAATGTGCATCTCAAAGACTTTCCAAAGGAGGAGGAGTCATGAGCCGGAGGGAGATGGCAGGTCCGGAAGGTAAACAGGAGGGAGGAAGTGGCAGGGAAGAACAAAGAGGGAAAAAGCCAAAGGCTGGTTCCCCGTGGTGGAGACTGGGCTGTAAGGAGGGCGAGTTTCCAGCCCTGGAGGAAAGGACTGGATGTAGCAGAGCTGTCTCCCTCTTAATCCCACTTAAAGACCCATCTGGTCCGTGCTGCTGCCTCGGGAAGGGCAGTGGGCAGCTTTTCCCTTGCTGTGTCCATGCCCTTTGACTGGGAAGCAGGAATCTCACCTGTCCTCACCCAGTCYCTTTTGTCAGCTCTAAACCACCAAATGAGCTCATAAGAATTAATGTTGGTGATCTGGACAAGGGGAATTTTTTAAAATCAGATCTAGGATGGTCKGTGAACAGCCCTGCTTTCCTCAAGCCCTTGCCCTGGTGTCTGTTGGCACATCYGTGCCCTGCCCATGGACCTGTGGGGACATCAGGCAAGGTGTTTTCTCCAGACCTCCACCATGAGGCTCCTCACACCTGCCAGGAAATCCTTGCTGGCAGCGTGTCCCCATCCCTCCTGGCCACTGTGGCCCTCCCCAGTGCCACACCCTCTCTTCTGAAGAGGCTGTGTGTGCACACACAGGTAGAAGGGCTTTGTCACCTTCCCCATCCTCAGCCCTTTGTCCCGATACCCTGGCATGGCACTGCTACTGTCCCCCAGGGCAGCTGCCACAGCCTCTCCATCTCCAGAGCCTCACGTGCCAGGTGTGACAYGCCAGGGAAGAGGCGACCCAGTGCTTTGGACACAGGTGGTGCCTTGGCTCCCATGGGGAAGCAGAAACTGGTGATTAAATTCTTTCCCCAGGTGCAGGCCAGAGTGTTCTGTGTAGGTGTGTTGCCATCACGTGACTCTTTGCATTTTAAACACGGTGTTTTCCCACGTGAACTTGTTTGGGGTCACAGGACAGGAGTTGTAGCCAAACGTAGGACGGGTCTCCGTTGGGAGCTCACCATGAGACGTCCTGAATCCTGGTGAGGTTACAAGCAAGCGTTGAGGCATCCAAACAATGTCAGAGCACACTTGAGACCCTCAGGATTCTGTAATTCAAGCCCTATAATCCTACAGGACCTACAGGATAGGAGGGCTCGGCGGGAGCAGCCATCAGCTGGTGCTGGTGTGCAGGGGAGGCTCGTGTGGGGCTGGAGGCGGCTGGGCTGGTGCCGTGTGTTGGCAGGCAGGTGTAGGTGTGGTGCAGGAAAATTCCTGAGGTGTGGGTGTGCTGGAGCCATGGAGGAYGAGTGACCTGTGCCAAGGGCTGGGAACAGCCTGCACCAGGCCCTGTTCACCGGGAATGGTGCTCAGTGCTGTTGGGACACTACAGAAGGGGTGCTCTGGGACACTGCTGGTTTTATGTCTTGGCACCATCAGGGTGGGTTTATCCTAAACCCAGCATTATTTGTTGTTCACAGTCCCCCTGGGTTATGGAGCCACTGGATCCTGTGGGGAGCGGGTGGGACGGGCTCCCCGCGTGGCTTTGCGCTCGCAGAGCTAATGGGATTAACGGAGTATTCACTGGGAGAAGAAAAGAAGAGGCTGGGGGCTTCAATGGGGCTCAGAAGCCTGGTTTCACGCGTCGGGAGTGGGAAACACAAGCTATTGAGCTTAGCAAGGAGAAAGTTGGGAGCATCTGGTGGGTTGGAAGCCTGGCCGTGCCGACTGCCAGCGCCGGGGCAGGGTCTGGGGGGGTGTTTGCCTCCGAAACATCTGCTGCCCCTGGGTTTGGGGTGACCTCGCCTGACATCCATCCTGCTCCCCTTCTTCTGTGGGGTTTAAAATAGAGAAGTCTCTGCCTGCTGGAAGTGGCAGCTAAAGAAATTAAAATCAAAAATAAAGTACCAGATTTCTTGGAAAGGTTTCTAGTGGGAGAAGAGCTCAGGTTGTGTCTGTAGCTGCCCTTGCATCTGTAAATACTGGGCATTAGGCTCTCCTTTAGGGACTCTCTTGGTTTGAAAATACCTGCTATGGTTGGGCTGGATCTGTAGAAATGCAGGAATTTAGTTGGGAAGTTCTGTCACCTGTTTGCTGAGATTCTGCAGCCAGTCCTTAAGGCTTTRAAAAATTTTACTTGAACTATTCTATTTTTGTTGTTCCTCACCTCTCTCCCTTATGTCCGTGACTCTCTTGGCCTCCTCCACTATTTCCTCCTTRAAATCCAGTGGCTTCACACTCCAGCTCACCTGTTCCTGTGCAGCTGGGCTCAGGACCTGCAGCCCCAGGTGCCTTTGCTTTACCCCTCATGACCTGGCACTCCATGATCCAGCACTCCATGATCTGGCACTTGGTGCTGCCTTCCCTGCTTCCTGTCTCAGCTCAAAGTTACTTGATGGGAACTTGAAGTGCTGTTTGAGCTCTAGAACTAATATTTCCCTCCAAATACATTTTTCCTTTTGTTCTGCTTGATCTTGTGACTATCAAGTAGTTTAAATAAAGCTCTTTTTTGTCTCCTGCACCCTCAGCAGCAAAACATGGTAGCTCAGAACAGACACCAACATTTTCTCTTGCACAGCGGAGAAATAACCCCAAACTTGACTGAATTTTCCCTCCCTGGTGACCTTGTGCATCCCCCATCCCCAAACCGTTGCACTGTCATAAAGCAAATGGAATATTGTGCAATTCAGGAGAATTTTTGAATTCCTTGAGGTTAATCCATGGCACATGAGGAGCCTTGGAGCAGAGTTTTATGAAGCTCCACTGCTGACAGCGGAGTCGATAGCGGATATTTCAGATTTTGCTGCTGTCAGGTGTAACCTCAGCCAGTGCAGAGCTCCAGGGCAGAGCTGCTCCAGCGGGAGATGGGCTGGGATTGCTGTAGCAAGGGGCTGGGGCCTATGTTTGGGAGGGAATTGAGGCCTGTGTGCTGGTTCACAAGGGCTCTGTGTGTTCATGGGGATGGGGTGGGACATGGCTTGAGGTTGCCGGCCGAGCCGGGAGTGTCCGGACTTGCCTTGTCCTGCTGGGAGCAGCGGGTGGGTGCCCAGGGAAGAAGGGGTGCTGGAGGTACAGGTTGCATCAGAAATCTGCTACTGATCTGTTGTGATGGAGCAACAGCCAGTTATTCCTGGTGTCTGATCCCCTTTCTCTGCAGGGATCTGTGGGGTTTGTGCCCCACTGTTGCACTGTTCTCCCCATCCCTGGAAGTGCCCAAGGCTAGGCTGGTCGAGGCTTGGAGCAACCTGGTCTAGTGGAAGGTGCCCCTGCCCATGGCCAGGGTGGAACTGGATGAGCTTTAAGGTCCCTTSCAACCCAAACCTTCTGGGATTCTGTGTTTCAGCCCTGCTATGCTCCAAACCAACAGGCTGGAGAGATCCCTCCCTGCAATATCCCACCACGCTTTTATTGTCCTCTCCTTCTTGACTTCATTACATCTTGATCTCTGTAACCTGTTTAACATGTGTAAATACTGAAATGAGATTATCTTTAAAGAGCCCTTTATTAAAAAATGTACTGACTGTCCTAATCAGGAGAAATGTGCCTGTAGCTGCTTTTCTCTTTCCTGCATTTCCACAAGTAGCGAGGGCAGGCTGGTGAATCATCTCACCAGAGCGACAGCTTGGGCTGGAAACCGGGCAGGTTTCTCCAGACACTGAAGTGATGTGATGCTCCCCGTGTGGCACGACCTGTGGCTCTGGCACTCCAGCACGGTAAGGTGGGCTTGCTCCCACGGGAGGGTCCCAGGGACACGTGCTCTGGCTGTGTTTGCAATTTAAGCAACTCCAAACCTCATTAACCTGCAGTTGGTAGCCCTCGGTGTGGTGAGGACAGTGCTGGTGGCTGCTTGGCTTGGCTGACTTGGCACTAGATGTTTTAGGGGAGCTGTGTCTCCCTGCAGTGCCAAAGGATTTGTGCCTGGTGGGCATTGGTGGCTGGTCTCTGGTAGATCAGGAGGGCCCAGTGAATATCCTCATTCCTTCCCCTCCCACACCAGCTCTGGGTCCAAGCAGGTGGAGCTGACACAGGACCTGCACCCCAGTGTTGTGTCCCTGGGTCTGATCTCCCTGCCCAGGGCTTCACCCCACAGCCCTTCCCTGGGGAGGGGTTTAGAGCGGAGGAGGGTGGGGTCCAGCTGATGTGGGGGGCTGGCAGGACGCAGCCTTCCTTGGGCACAGGGGTTGTACCCAAAAATGGCTTTGGGCCCTGCCATGAGAATGGCGCGTGAGGGGCTCCATTGCAACGGGCTGAAGCTGCCTCTGAGTGCGTGATTTAATGAGCTTCAGTTATGGGAATTTGATGTTTGCTGCGTAGAGCGGGGCCAGGAGGGCAGGGGGGCCCTGGAGAGGCAGCCGAGGCCCCGGGGTCACCTGAAGAGCAGCCAGGGCTGCTGTGCCAGGGGTGCTGCCCCATCCTTATCACTGAGCACTGGTGTCAGTCCTGCCCTGGGCAGCAGAGCCCTTTCCCTGAGGCCTCRCAGGCAGCTGTGCCTGCCCCTGCCTGGGATCCTGGCTTTCCCTAAGGGCTTGCTGGAAAGTCCGCACATCCGTGTGCTGTTTATCGCAGGGTGAGCAGGGTGGTCTCACTGCTTTTCCATCGGTGTTTATTGCTGGAGCCGAGGAGCCTTTTCCGTACGGTTCTGGTGGAGCCTTCAGCGCGTGAGGATGATCAGAGAAGGGTTTTTTTTCTCTTGTAAAATATATTCCAGCTCCAGTTTGTAATGTGGCAAGAGGGGGAGCGAGAGAAGGGAACAACAGCATTAGCGGATGTAGAAGTAGCTGGAATGAGAAGCTTTTGTGCCATTAATAACAGTCCTGGCAGGCAGCCAATGCTGGGAGTGTGGGATTAGCCTGAACAATCAAGACTGCAGGATCAAAACAAGGAGGCAGGAACAGCGAGGTCACACTGCTGCCATCTGCGCTGCCGCAGTGGTGGGAGGGAGCGGAAGAGGGGGATGCGCTGGAGGAGCGATGCTGATAGCGCAGGCAGTGGGGGGCCACCGCCCCCAGAACCGGCCCCGCGCCCCTGCCAGGGGCTCCGGCCTGGGGGCTTCACCTCCTGGCTCTCCACAGGCACTTCCCGAGCCCATGGAGGGGAAGGCGGCTGCAGCGTGGCCGTGTTAGGAAATGGCTTCTGAAAAACCAGCAGCGGCTCACTGGGGCTCGGCCGAGCGTCTCCAAACGGCGTGGGAGGGTTTGGGATGAGGGGCTCCGTGTGGCAGTGCCGATGGCTCGCCCCGTTTGTGACTCCATCTGGTGACCTGGGGGTGGGGAGAGGTCAGTGGCCGGATTCGGCCGCAGCTTTGTGTGGGTGAAGCAGCCGTGTCCCTGCCCGGCGTGGGGGGTGAGCCGGCCTTTCCGGGGGCTCCACGTGCGAGTTTGCATCATCCTTCCAAAGGAGCGACTGGAGATTGCAGCTGAAAGGTGATTTTTGAAGCAGATGGAGGCAAATCTTGTTCTGCTTCACTCTGGCCTCCATCAGCCTTTGCTGAAAAACCTTCCAAGAGTATCAGAAGCAAAAGGATTCGCGTCAGTTGTGCCGCTTCTCCTCTCTTTCTCTCTGACCCAGTAAATCTCGCTGTCCTGTGAATGTAAATACAAAAGCTGAAGCGCGAGAGAAGCAAAGCAGTGTCCCACAAACAGCCTCCCAGCTCTTGCTAAAAATATCTCGGTGCGGTGCAGTAACTCCCAGGCATTCTTTTGTCTGACTGCTTTTGAATTCCCTAATTGAAGTTGGTTGGAGGGCAGTGCACCAGCTTCCTGAATAGCTCAGATGTTGATTGTGAGTTAAAAAACAAGAGCAAAATTGTTTTTCCTTTGTGCTGCCGCGCTTTTATTTACCTTCCCCCTCCCCTCCCTCATTTTTAATCTCTGTGTTTTTTTACTTGCAATTTTATTTTGTGAGACAACCACATTAAATCTGGCTGCGGGGAAGGGGCCGGGAGGCAGCGAGCAGGAAGACAGTTTTGGCTACGTGATGCCACGTGCGCCGCGGAGCCGGGGCTCCATCGGAAACGTCCGGGCTGGCGCAGAGATGCCCTGCAAATGGAGCTTAACGTAGTAGGAAGTGTTAATAATATTCCTAATTGCCTACTAATAACTAAATCTGTGGAATTTGGCAGCAGTTGGGATATGGTTTTCTCCTGCAATCTGTCTGTTCCCTCCAGAAAGAACAGAGTTGCTTCCCTGACACACAGCAGCAAATCTTGAATTCAGTGGAGGTACTGGGGGAAGTTTTCCAGGTTCCACGTGGTCTCAAACCCATCCATGGAGCCTTTGAGGGTGCTTCCCTGTGTGAAAACTGCCGTGTTTTGGTCCAACACTGCAGATGTAACAAAGAAAGATTAAAACCAGGCTGTTTGCCTCCTTTCTGCCTTTTTTTTGGTGTTATTTTTCATTTGGGCCTAGAACCTGAGAAATCCAGACACATTTCAGGCACTCCCAAAAGACTGACGGAAGCATACATGGTGTGTACAGGTGGCTCTCCTGGCCATCCAGGAATGGTCCTGAACTCCCGTGGGGACAGGGAGGAAAAGTTTGTGTCCAGTAATTTGTAGTAAGTCCCAGCCAGTCCAGGAAGCTCCCCAGAATATTGGCATAAATGAAATCAATTCGAATATTTGGGTATATATTGGGTAAAAGGGATAAAGGTGCTCCAGGCTCTGGCAAACAGACACAGACATTGCTTTTACCTCAGTAAATGAAAGGTTTGAAATTGTGATGGAAGTTGGAGAGAAGCTGATTCAGATGCTGCTTCGGGAGCCAGAATTTATTCAGGCTCTCCGTGGTGGGAGACATTTCGTAGCTGCTCAGCAGCAGCAAAAAAACAAGTACAAATTTTTCTGTCTTCAGGGATAACTGCAGTGAGGCACGTGGTGGGAGGGCTGTGCTGGGACCGGAATGCCTCTCTGGAATACCTCCCCATCCCCCTGCACGGCACCAGACCCCAAAACTTCCCCGGCACGTGGGGACCGGGCCTGGGGACCCTTGAGGGAGCCGGGCTCATCCGGCGCTTTCCTTGGAAATGGAGCATCTTGCTGGTTTGCCACACACAAAAATGAGATGCCACGGGGGGTGAGCGGGCAGCCTCTGAGCTGGGTGTGCTGCTCCTGCTCTGTTGTAGCAGAAAACCAGGAGTGTGAGTCTGGAGGAGCCTCTGTTGRGAAGAGCAGAGTCCTGCCTGAGCTCACCCTGTTTTCAGCACAGTGATGCGAACCAGGTGCCAGATTCCATCCCTCTTCCTTGGACTCTGGAAGTAGGAAACACCCTTATGGATGTGCCATCCCTGGA
The DNA here is from genome assembly GCA_018881555.1 of Amblyornis subalaris. Taxonomy (NCBI): domain Eukaryota; kingdom Metazoa; phylum Chordata; class Aves; order Passeriformes; family Ptilonorhynchidae; genus Amblyornis; species Amblyornis subalaris. The sequence continues at coordinate 5,825,816 of JACAXG010000036.1, read as the reverse complement.
AGTGTCCAAGGCCAGGTTGGACCTGGTCTAGTGGAAGGTGTCCCTGACCATGGCAGGGGATGGAACGAGATGAGCTTTAAGGTCCCTTCCCGTGCAAACTATTCTGGGATTCTTTGATTGTGCAAAACCTTCCTTCCTGTCAGTGTCTGCTGCTTGCAGGAAGTCTGAGCATGGCCACTGGGGCTGGAGCTGGACTGTGGGGTTGGAGCAGAATTGTGGCACTGTGATTGTGTCCCCTCCGCTCAGCTTTCAGGTTAATGTTTAACCTGTTTGGGTTTCATTCCCTGGGGTTGTTTGGTGTTTCAGGGCACTTTGTAGGGCTCTGAGCAGCCCCTTGGAGAGGTTGGGCTTATCGGCTGCGCAGGAATGTGAAGAATTCATTGGGAGGAAGATGAGATTTCCCATTCCCAGTGGAAGGAAACCAAGCCTGGGCAGGTGACACGGTGATGTTTTGTACACACGGCAGCTCCCAGCTTTGGGAGCCTCTGCTCACTTTCCACCTGGCCAAAACATTTCGCTCTGTGAACCTTAGAGGGGAGAGAGTTCCAGTGGAAAAGTTGACGCAGCCTTATCTGCGGCGCAGCCTCTGCGATAGAGGAATCCGAGCCCTGGCTTATGTCAGGCTGGAAGCTTTCCCCTTCCCTTCCAGCAAACTGCATTCCGTTGCCTTGGAGCCGCTCCTTCATCAGGGGCACATCCTTCAAGGAGCGTGGTCAAGAATACGAGTCTGGGTTCATTTTAAATACATGTTGAATTCCCCCATGGCTGTCTTTGTTAGCCCACTGTCTTGTGAATGGTCCTCCTTGGAGTGCCACAGCGTTCCCAGCATCCCTTCTCCAGAAACTTCAGCCCTTGCCTTCAGTGTGCAATTATTCTTGCARGAGTCATTCAGGTCATCCGTTCTCCTCGTGCAGTAAGTGACGCTTCTACCCATGACTGATGCTGAACATAGTCCGGGGTCACCTTACCGAGCGCTCGGTGCCCGAGGCTGCCGTTGTGGTGCGTGTGAACAGGCTCCCAAACTTCTGCCGAAGGTTCATTAGCAGGGAAAAAATCCTGGAACTGAAGTTGCCAGCAGTGCCCAGACCTCCTTGCTGGCACGGTGAGGCCGTCCYGGCTCAGCCTGGCGAGGAGGGAACCATAACCCCCATAACTGACCCCAAACTGCGGCTCCAGGGTCAAGCTGACATCTGGCACCGCTGCCAGGAGSGGAGGGAGGGGGAACGCTGGCTGGAAGGGAAGGAGCTGGAGGAGGGGAAGGGAAGGGGGAAGGACAGAGCCAGCTCCTGAAGCTCCAGGGTGAGACATTAAGTGGGAGAAGGGGCAGGATCTAATGCTCAGTGATTTTTGCGAGCGGCCGCGGGCTGKCTCGGGGCTAAGGGCAGCTTGTTTGCAGCGGGGCGCTGCAGATAGCAACAACAACGGGGGCAGTTAATTGCCATCTCTCCATCACGCCTTGGTCTGCATTTGTCTCGGGGCAGGATGCGTTTGCAGATGGATTTTGGAAGTAGCCGGGGATCAGATGTGTTTTGTTCTTTGGTTTCGCTCGCTGTTGGTGCTCGGTGACGCGGAGCTGCCTCTGCCTTCAAAGGCCATGGTTAATGTTACAATTTCCTTCCTGCTATGAGCTGCTGTTTTCTTTGCTCACACCTTTCTGGAAGCCTTTCAGGCTACAATATTCCCTACTTGGTTTTGTATTACAGGAGTCTTTTTCTGGAAGGGTTGAGAAAAATCTTTTCACTTYAGGTACATAAAGGAATAATATTCTGTTCACCTGCTAAAACCAGCCCAAGGTTTCAGGAGGCTGAGCCTGCTGTGGTGTGTTCTGGTGAGGGAAAAACCTTCCCCCAAGTGGAGAAGCTATTGCTGCTGAAGCAGAGGTTGAGGGTTGATGGTGTGTTGTCCTTGTSAGAATCCTCTCACCTGGCTCTTGGAGGATGAGGACTCCCCTGTGCCCAGCTTCCATCCATTTCTTCATAGAAAGGGTGCTCAGGCATGGGAACGGGCTCCCCAGGGAGGTGGTGGAGTCCCTATGCCTGGAGGTGTCCAAGGAGGGACTGGACATAGTGCTCAGTGCTCTGGTCTGTGTGACAAGGTGGGGATCAGTCACAGGTTGGACTTGATCTTGGAGATCTTTTCTTTTCCACCTTAAATGATTTTGTGATTTTGGAGTAGCCTTAAAAACCCCCATCCTGTTGCACACTCTCTGTAGGTGAACAGGGCTCTTGTGCCTCTGACAGCTGCCAGTTTAATGCTCTGGTGTTGCATTTCCTTGCAGGAAGCTCAACCTTACGAGGCAGATTAGGACTGAGAAAATCCAGGTTCCATTAAAAACTGTTGGAAATGAGTTCCCAAGTTGTTCTAAGGTAAATCAATAATGCCCGTAATCTCCCTGGCTGGACTGAGTGACCAAGCCAACAGTTCATTTAACCACTTTTTATTTTTTTGTAAAGCACTTTTAAAATCATTCCTGTTGATTCTGACTTCTCACTCTGAATCGCTGTTATGAAATTCTCGGGCAGTGTTTGGTTTTGAGTGGTGCCAAAAGCTTGGTAATTCCCTCAGCCCCGTGCCTGGGAACTGTAGTCACTGCAGGGCTGAGCCTGCATTGGCTCCGAGGGAGCCACAAAATTCCTGCAAGTGTGGGAGCAGTGTTGACCTGGAGAAGGTGTTGCACTAGTGGGTCTTGCTGATTTTTAATTTATTTCTAATCAGCTTTAATAAGCAACTTGTCCTTTGTCAGAGAAAATATTCCAAACTTGAGAATCTTTCCAGCTAAATGTGAGAGAGTTACAAATGGTGCTTTTTTGGTACGAATTTGAGGCAATTCAGTAAATCTTTATAGTAGATAACTGCATTGTGTCACAATCGTCATCCTTTTGATKCTCTAGTAGGTGCCTTGCAACAAAGTTTATCATCTCATGGAAACTCAGCCTTATTTAACAGCACTTGAACTGCCAGATACTGAAATAACGTCTTGAATGGGGTAATGCTTGGCTTGATATAGGGCTGTGATCTTGGAAAACCTGTAATTCCTCCTCCTCCTCCCCCCCACAGTGGTATTACTATCAGATTTTTCTCTTTAGCTGTGGCACAGAGAAGATTGAGTTGCTGGAACATGATCTATTTTGATTACTAAAAATCTTAGCGCTGCTAATTTAGTCAGTTGGTACGTTACGAACGTAGGGTCTGTGTGTTCAAACTGTTCTTGGGTTTTTTTACTTAATAAGTTCTCCAGATAGTTGCCATGGAAATAATCCTGGATTCGGGGAGGATGTGAAGGCCCCGAAGATGCCGGCACGGTGGCAGCCGCATGTGGTCTGYGTGTTCCAGGCTTGGCTCCTGGACACAACCCGATGTTGTGACTGGCTCTGGGATGGGAACCAGCTTGTTCCTCTCCTGGCTGTCCTGGTTCCCCCTTTTGGAGTTTTGGGCAGAATCTTCCTGCTTTTTATAGCACAGAAAAGTTGAAAAGACTCGCTGCTGGTTTTCAAGGTTGTTTTTCTGTCTTGTCTTTGCGTGAATCACTCTGATATGAAAAGGTTTGGCTGCTGCCTTTGCCTCACCTGGGTCTCTGTGGCTRCTGGGGGTCTGTGCCAAGTTTGGGGAGATTCCCCTTGCTCCACTCCCGGAGTGCTGGGTGCCATGGCAGGAGCCTCCCCCAGGCCCCTATTTGTGCTGGAGAAGAACAAACCTGCTTCCTCTGGGCCTGAGTTTTCTTTTCCCACAACTTCCTTTTCGTGCAGATGTTGTGTTTTTGGTGAAATCGATGTGTGTGGTTTTCAGACACYATCATCAGAATGTGTTTTGTGTGGCTTAAACCAAACCTGGGCACTTCTGGCTTGGAGTAAGGCAGCCAGTCCTAATTGCAGGAAAATTCAGGTTTTTTCCTGGCTTCACAAGACTTGAAAATTGCTTTATTATTTAAGCTGGAATTGACTTTTGTTTGAGGCACAAGACGGGTATTTGGGCTGTGTGCATGCTTTTGATCTGTGGGGCAGGACCAAGCACAGGAACTGCCAAAGCAGCAACTCRTCTTCTGGTACCTGATTTGTGCGGAGCGATGTCCAAGGGAAGCATCTCTTGCAGTGACAGAGACCCTGAATCACAGAATCACAGGCTGGATGGGTTGGAATGGACCTTAAAGCTCATCTGTTCCACCCCCTGCCATGGGCAGGGACTTCTCTCACTGGCCCAGGTTGCTCCAAGCCCCATCCAACCTGGCCCTAAGCAGCTGAAGTTGAAATGTAATTGCTTTGATGTTGATATCGTGCCAAGTGAATGACGTATTTCCAAAGTCTGAAGAGTTGTTGTGGTAGATTTAATTTTTGGCAAATAGTGGAGGAGGTGTCTTGGTGAGTTGTAGTGACAAAGCCTTGGAGAGCTGTTTTGATGTGTGGTGGGCCAGTACAGTGGGACACTGCCCCTTCCTCGGTGGTGAAAGAGAGGTGAATCACAGAATGGTTTGGGTTTGAAGGAACCTTGGAGCTCATCTCATTCCAGATGTTGTCTGTGCACTTTAAATTGTAGCTGCAACAACAACCTATGAGAGATTTTCCTTTTTCAATGTGTGTGTATATAGATACATATATGTGTAAATTTTTTCTTTTCTGGAGAGCTGAAGTGCCCTATCTCCTCCCCCCCTCTTATTTACATCTATTATTGAGCAGCTCTTGCTGGGATATGTAGGAAGCCATGCAGTGCAGCCTGCCCTTCATGTGGCACGGAAATGGAGAWGGAGATCCCAAGGCTCTGCTGCCATCCCACCTCTCCCCCCCAAACACATCTGCCCTGGATCRCTCCATATCTCAGTCCAGTGACCAAGAGAATCTCAAAGGCAGGTTTAGAAAAGCCAAGTCAGCACCTTAACAAAGATGACTGAGGCCCCACCAGCTCGCTGTAGACCCCACCTCCCCGTTCCTATTCCTATTCCAGGCAGCAGCCCTGCATCCTTTTACGCTGCGCTGGGTGTATTAAATTAGGGAGCGGAGTGACAGCTGGGCAGGAGCTGGGAACAATGCAGATAAAGTTGGCTTTCAGCGCTGTGACCCTCTCCAGGCTGCACGCCAGGAGACTATAAATAATTGATAGGAGCAGCCACCCTGGCCAGCACGCTAATGTACCGCGCGGCTCCGGCGGCGAGCGGAACTGCGCTCCCCATTACATCACCCGGGCTCTCCGACCGGCAATGTCATTTCTCTGCTTTTAAATAATAAATTGCACTGGGAGTTGAAACACTCCTTCGCCCCATTCAAGCCTACCAGGGTGTGCAACTACACAAATGAATTTTACAGATGGTAAAATAAATTTTGTATCAAGCTAAGGAAAATTCCTCGCGGGAGGAGTTCAGCCCCATGCGCTCGCCTGAGATGGGTGATGGGTTTAGGGGATCAAAGGCAGCGGTTGGTGGTGTTGGATCTGGCTCGTTATCTGGAATGACTTTGAAGCTTGACTTGGGGTCACTGGCCTAAGTTCATGGGTGGTTTCGGGGGTAAAGGTCTCCGGTGTCGCAAGTCAGAAAATCCCCCTTGGCTGGGGCCGTGTCCGTGAGCGAAGGCGTGCGAGCGGCGCGCGCCGGCTCGGCTTCCGCTTCCAATGGCTGGAGCCTCCCAGAAGTGAAAACAGCTTGATGTAACCCAAACCCTGAGATCGTTCCCTTGAGTCTTTCTGCAGCCTCCTGCTTATCCACAGATAACGTGAAGAAAAGCTAAACATTTTAGCTTTGGCTGCTTGTAGAATCAGGGAATGGTTTGGGGTGGAATGGACCTTAAAGCTCATCTCATTCCACCCCCTGCCATGGGCAGGGACACCTTCCACTGGGCCAGTGTGCTCCAAGCCCCATCCAACCTGCCTTTCCAGCCTATTAGGAATTGGTCAGGTTGTGGTGCCCAGTTCCTAATAAATTAGTGAAGAATTAATAGAGAATCAAACAAGAGAGCAGTCAGCTCTTAGTATGGAAAAAATGAGTGAAATTCTGGGAAAACTGGGAGCAAGGACCTGCAGTGTGTGACCTGAGCAGCAGGACACAAAGGTGAAAGATGCTTTGCTCAGCACTGAGTATGAAGTAGGGTCACAGAATCCTTTACGTGGGAAAGACCTTGAGATCATCGAGACCACCCCTTCCCCAGCACTGCCAAGGCCACCATGTCCCCAAATGCCACATCCACATGGCTCTTAAATCCCTCCAGGGRTGGTGACTCCACCACAGTCACAGGTGTTTGGGACTTCCAGGAATTATCTGTCCTGTGAGTACATCTTACAAGTCTAAAAATGTGTGCAGGGTGACTGAAAAGGGTGGTTTCTCATCTTCCAGAGAAAGGGACTTAGGGAATGATGATTTCCAAACCAGGAAGTGAGCGATGGCGCAGAGCTGCCTAAGGAAGCGTAAGCTGCTTACGGTGGATTAGATGAGTGCCTGCTTAGCTCTGCAATTAGAGGGGGAGATGGTGTGATAAATCATGAGTAACCAGCTTACCTGTCCCGTGATGTTGTTTATCTCTGGGCACATGTGCGCCAGTTTCCATAGAGTGGTGGAGCATCTGCTTTTAAAGGCATAGGGCTGGAAAAGAGGGTGAATGGATGCACTTTCTGTACAGTTTCTTGGAGTTTCTTTGCTGCCCTTGAACGTCAGGTGTGCCCCTAGAGTGAAGCTCTTTCCAGAGGAGCCCAGATGCGTGTCAGCAGATCAGGGTGACACTGCAGGGCTGATTTGTGCTTTCCAGGGCATTCTGGGCTCCTGGTCCGAGGCCACGGCCTGTGAGGGTGGTGGCACCAGCCTCTGTGTGCCCTGCTTGAGGTGGGACAGCCTGTCCCTCATCTTACCACTGCCACCCCCAGGCTGCCCTGTGGTGGGACCTCACAGGAGGCAAGGCAGGCCATAGGAGAGGAAGGTGTTTTCCAGGGCTGCTGAGYTGAGCAGCATCTCAGCATTGCATGAGCTTCTGAGAGGACCCTGTGGTCTTCAGCTGCCGTGGTGGTGCTTGTTCTCTCCAGCTGTGGAGCAAGAACAGCTCTGCACGGGTCTGGGGTGTTGCTGACATCGATTTGTAAATACTCTGGACACAGGAAAGCTTTTATAGGGCATAATGTGTGAAATATTGAAACTGTTCTGCGGTCCTGCTGATGGCTGAGCTCTGGGTGATCCCCCTGTGTGCAGCTCCGGTCGGTCCCTGCCAGCCTTCAGTGCTGGGAGGGCACAAGTCCCAGCACCAGCACTGCTGAGGTTGCTTTTTCCCATCCCAGGAACTCTGCCATATCCTCCCTGGATCAGCAGCATCTCCTCTGCCTCTCCCAGGTGTACAGCTTAGCAAACACATTCAAAACCCTGCAGGATTTTGGCCAGCTCGGCTTTGGAGAACTGGTTGATGGGAGAAGTGATTCTTTTCCAGGAAATCCACACAGCCCGTGCACAATGGTGTTAACAGTGTGACCTGTTGGAACCGGTCGTTTCCTGGGTGATGGTGACAGGTGACTTATGCCAGCTCTCCGTGTGGAATGGTGTTCCTCGAACTGAAATACCCGTCTGGAATTTTAGGGTCTCTCTGGCGATCTGACTCTGAAGGCTGGGAGGTGAACAAACCATGATACAAGCTATGGAGAGGGCTTCCACGTTAAGGAAATAGATGATAAAGATGCCAGAGATTGATCATGGAATCCCAGACTGGTTTGAGTTGAAATGGACCTTAAAGCCCATTCAGTCCCAYCCCCTGCCATGGGCAGGGACACCTTCCACTGTCCCAGGGTGCTCCAAGGCCTGTCCAACCTGGCCTTGGGCACTTCCAGGGATTGGGCAATCACAGTTTCTCTGGGCAACCAAGGCCTCACCACCCTCACAGGGAAGAATTTCTTCCCAATATCCCATGTAACCCTGCCCTCTCATCACAGAGGGCTGAGGACTCACAGGTAGCCCCAGCCCCTGCTCCTGCCAGCAGGACAGCAGAGAGCAGAAGATGCTGCTGCACCTCCATGCGTCGGACGTCCATCAGCTGGTTCCCACACTGGCTCACCCCACTGGCCCCATCCTCTTTGGCCCCTGTGGCTCCCGGGAGCTCCATCCTTCCCTGCAGCTCACCTTCCCGAGCTTGGGAAAGGGCCTGTGCTATTCTTAGCACCCCGGCAGAAGATGCACGCGGGAGCCTTTGATGGAGGGAGCAGGAGTAACCATGGCAGTCTCCCGGAACGGGGAGCCGTGGATTACAGACATTAAAAGACATAAAGCGAATAGCAGGATTATCCTTGGTGGTGGTTTTCTAGTGAGCAGAAGGCACTACCTGACTTCCATGTTTAGGTGAGGCACTGTAAATTACCTGCAGTTAAGAAATAATGCTAATTAAATTCAGATGCAATAACGATTAACACTGCTGATCTCAATGCACTGGATTTCCTTGCGGCTCTAATTGACAGAGAAAAAACCCTGACCCTACATGGGAAAAGGAGGGGGAATTCTTGCTTCTGGCTCTGTGCTGGATTGTCTTCCTGGTGCAGTTGTCAAGTTTGCATTTACCCTTTCCCTGCCTTATTTTTATTTTCTATGCAAGGCACTTCACAGAACCACAAAACCATTGAGGTTGGAAAAGACCTCCGAGATCATCGAGTTTGACCGATGCCCACCTTGTCACCAGCCCGGAGCACTGGGTGCCACCTCCAGGCCTTCCTTGGACACCTCCAGGGATGGGGACTCCACCACCTCCCTGGGCAGCCCATTCCAAAGCCTAACAACCCTTTCCATGAAAAAATTCTCCCTGATGTCCAGCCTGAACCTCCCCTGGCACAACTTGAGGCCCTTTTCTCTCATCCTGTCCCTTGTTCCCTGGGAGCAGAGCCTGATCCCCCCCGGCTGCCCCCTCCTGTCAGGAGTTGTGGAGAGCCAGAAGGTCCCCCCTGAGCCTCCTTTTCTCCAGGCTGAGCTGCCCCATCTCCCTCAGCCACTCCTGGGGCTCCAGACCCTTCCCTAGCTCCATGTCCTTCTCCTCCCTTCATTTTCCAGAGGAGAGGGGAAGGAGCCGGGTGGTTTGGGCCTCTCCCGCAGCGTTCCCGGGGTTCACTTAGCATGCGAACGGTGTTCTCTGCACAGCAAATTCTGCTTTCAAGTTCAGCGAGTGCTCAGGCTCTGCCTAAATGGGCCTGCTAAAGATATTTTTTGACATTTGAAAATCCTATTAAGGCAGTTTCTCCGTCTCCCCTCGCTCCCTCCCCGCTGCCAGCTCACCATGGAGGCTCCGCAAAGGTTTCTTTAGGCGGCCGGGTCACGTCCTGCACAACAGGCCTCGGGAATATGGGTCACAACGAGACGAGGGGAACAAAAACTATATTGTCCTCGTGTCTTACGCTGATGGCTGATTGAGGGACTCCCTGAACGGACAGTTTAGGGTCTTAATGAGGTACCAAACATGAGGTAATTCAGAATATGCCCCTTTCAGGCCGCCCGCTCGACGCACGGCCTGCCAGGAGCGGGTTCCTCGCGCCTGCTCCTGCTCCAGCTCCTCTTTTCCAAGGGCACGGGCCTGGCAGCACGTCCTCGGAGCAGACTTTGCCACGGTTCCTGCGTGACTCGCTAGTGAAGCCCATGAGCACATTGTTGATTTTCTTATTTACAAATAATTCTCTAAGTTGAAGCTGTTACTCATTGACTTTAAACCCGGGGCTGGAGGCTGGAAAGGGTCCCTTCAGCCTTGCCTTGTATTGYAGCTTCTTCTCCAGGCTTTGTAAAATTAAATTTAAAGAAGGATTTCTATCAAATCCTCGTTTTCTGGGAAATTCCTGAAACCGAGAGCAGCCTGCAGTGGGACAATCACCAGTTGTGCTGGTAGGTGTGTAATTACCCAGGTTTTGGGGAGCGGGGATGCAAACAAGTTTGCATACATTGAATTACAGGCGGTGTTTTAATAGTATGTTTTTTAGGTCTTGGCTTGGATCCAGAATTTTTTCGTGCTATTATCCTCTATTTACAGCTTTCAGAAATCAGCTGATGTCACTGCACATATGTTTAGAGCCGTTGCTAAGGTGATTAGCTCCAGAATTCAACGCCTACGCAGCGCTGATGAAAGGCTGAGAAACTGCTCGGCAGCGTCTGTTCGGAGCTTTGTCGGCTTCAACTATTGAGAACCATAAAACAATATTACCCAATTTTAGGGTAAATACGTTGGCCTTGACTGATAATCATGCATCAGGTTTTACAGGAGCAGAGGCTTTATCTGGCATGTTTAATTAAGCCTGGGAACATTTTTCACGGGGAAGGTGTTTAGAATTACCCAGTTCCTCATTTCCATGAGCCCTGTGCAGGGTTGTGAGTTCAGGGTTTCCTTTGCCAGAAGGTGACAATCCAGGGCCAGACCAGATGTCTATTGTCTGTCCCGTGGGCAGGGACACCTTCAACTAGACCAGGGTGCCCCAAGCTCTGTCCAGCCTGTCCTTGGACACTTACAGGGATGGGGCAGCCACAGCTTCTCTGGGCAGCCTGTGCCAGGGCAGCCCCACCCTCCCAGGGAAGAATTTCTTCCCACTATCCCATCTATTCCTGCCCTCTGGCAGTAGGAATCCATTCCCCCTTGTTCTGTCACTCCAGGCCTTGTCCAAAGTCCCTCTCCAGCTCTCCTGGAAGCCCCGTTAGGCCCTGGATGGGGCTCTAAGGTCTCCCTGGATCCTTCTTTTCTCCAGGCTGGACACCCCCAGCTCTCTCAGACCCTGCAAGACCCAATCTCTTGTGGGAGTCTGTCCTCCAGAATAGAAATTAAAATAATTTACTTGCTTCTCCCCTTGTAGACAATGATATCAAGTTACCTTTCTCACCAGGACTGGGATCCTCTTACCTGCCCAGCTCCTGCTCTGAGAGCAGCAGCAGAATACCTTTATTCATGGCAGAGAAGCCATGGAATACAATCAAGTGGCCCACAGCCCACACCAAAAGTGGGCCACCAGGTAACATTTCATAGGTGAAAACTCCATTTTGGTTTAAATCAGTGCATTAAATATGTGTGGAATGTCTTCTTTGCAGTCCGAGGTACATTGGTATCCTTAAAAAAATTCACAGATTCAAAATCTACCGTTTAAACTATTGAAAGATGTGGAGATACATATATATATGTATTTTTGCCCCAGTCATCTAGTGCACAGTATGTATCATAGATGTTCACAAACATTTTTTCCCTGGGAGTTTGCTGCTCTCCCACTGATTATTTTTTCCTTTCCTTTTTTAAAGGAATCTGGCTAAGGCTTGACCTAGTTTGGCTGTCATCACACCGTGAACAGTGCAAGCCTTCACCTAACATAGCTCCCTATATTTTTGTTCTCTAGGCTGTGCAAAAATAGCCACACACAGCCAACAGCTGGGGGAGAGCAGCAGCGTGGGGTTTGCACGGAGCAGGGCTGGGAAGGCGCTTTGGCATCAGGGATCTCTCTGGGAGCAGGCAGAGACTGGACCTGATCAGTGGGATGGGAGCCCTTAAGGGGGGTTGTAAAAAGGAGGGAGAGGGACTTGGGACAAGGGCTTGGAGGGACAGTACAAGGCAGAATGGCTTCCCACTGCCAGAGGGGAGGGTTAGATGGGATAGCAGTTATCTAATCCAATCCTAATTCCAGGAGGCCTTGACTACTAAATTGCACTCTTTATATAAAACTTYCACACTTTCCCAACCTTGTTATTTTCCTAGGGTTCATTTCAAGTGGAATTTTTTTGCCAGGCTCTTGTTTTGCAAAAATGGCATTAAAAATGTGATGTTTGGGGGGAGTTTGGTTCTGCTTTCCTTGTTCCAGACTGCCAAGGAGCACTGTCCTGTCCCTTTGACTTGTTCACGGAAGCATTGTCCTGGCCTCTTGGCTTGTTCAGAGAAGCACTTCCCTGTCCCTTTGGCTTGGTTCAGCTGCTGCAGGCCACAGGACCCAGTGAGAGCATCCAGGATGCCCAGAGGGCATCCTGTGCCTGCGAGAGTTCACTCCATGGACCCTCCTGGAGGCTGGGATCTGTTGTGGCCATAGGAAAGCTAAAGAAGCAACAGATAGCTGAGGTTTTGTCATGGARTTATAGAATGGTTTGGGTCGGAAGGGACCCTAAAGATCATCTAGCTCCAACCAGGAATTGTACATTAAATAAATAACCCAGCAAACCAACTCCATACTGTCACTGGTGAGTGGCTTTGCATGTTCTGCTCTCGTGGAGAAATCTCTGGATTCTCCCCCGGTTTGGAGGACCTGAGAGCTCTGCCCTTACCCATGCCAGTCCTGTACCCAACATCTGCACAAAGAGGGAAATGTTGTGGTAGTTTCACTATTTCTAGAAAATTCTGCTGTCCTGCTTTTAACCTGGCTTCTTTGGAGAGTGCTGGGCTCTCTCCTGGCATCCCCTGAAACCTGCTCCCGTGGTTTTGGGACATGGAACAGCTCCCACAGAGCCTGTCCCACGTGTGGGTGACGTGGGGACCTGCATGTGGGGGGGTACAGCCACGTACACCCTCCTGAAGATTGGAGCTTTCATTCTGGGAATCCAAATATAGTTCCGTGTGATCAAATGCTCACAAAGAAATGGAGTAATCCATACTTGGGACACGTCCAGGGCTTAAAATTCCTAACAGCCTCTTTCCCGGGCTCGGCAGCATGTGCTGTACTGAAGGCGCTCTGAGAGTCAAGGTCTTTGCTTCTGATGGTTTAATTTGGACAATGAGCATCACTTAACAGCCTCGTTTTACTGCATTCGTCTCACTCTTACTTTCCAAAGAGTCCTTGTGATCCATTCAGGCTCCTCCCTTTGGATGCTAATGGACTTCTGCTGGGATTTTGTTGTTCTTGCGAAGCACCAGGGTCCCATGTGCAGGGGCTGGGGCTGGAGAACGCTGTGCCCCGAGACAATGCCCTCATTCAGGGCCTGACTCAAGGGGAGGGGCAGTTCTGGTGGCAATTAGTGTGCAGAGCCCGTCCTAATCGATGCCTTCGCTGGGTGTCCAAAGTGCTGAGCTGGTTCTTCCCGGCCACACGTTCCTGCACTAAACTAAATGTGTTCCTCGGGCAGGGTTTAGAAAGCAAGGGAAAAAAATCACCCAGTTCACATCTGAGCAAGAGTGGAGCATCTGCAGGAATCGTGGTGGGAGAGAGTGGCGCGGTGTGGTGGCCACAGCTGGTTTGGACTGGCCTTTCTGGAAGTAAAACCTGCTGCAAATAGTGCTTGGTCCTCACATCCTTCATCTGTGGGGGGACAGCAAAAGGTGCTCCCATGGGATGTGGGTGTTGTGAGGGTGGGGAGGCCCTGGCACAGGTGTCCCAGAAAAGTTGTGGCTGCCCCGTCTCTGGAAGTGTCCAAGAGCAGGTTGGATGGGGCTTGGAGCAACCTGGTCAAGTGGAAGGTGTCCCTGCCCACAGCCGGGGTTGGAATGAGATTAAGGTCCCTTCAACCCAAAGCATTCCAGGATTCTGTGGTTTAATTTGCTGTCCTACACCCTTAGCAGAGGACCCAGTGAGCCATGTTTTGGTAGAACTCCAGTGCCAAAATATCCAGTATATCCCAATATTGTGGGATGTGCTGAGTGCATGGGCTCAGTAGGGCAGGGAAGCACGGCCTGTCCTGCACAGCTCTGGTGTGTCCTGGCACAACGTGGCACCTGTAACATCCTGCATTTTATAGAAAAACCCCGGATTGGGAGCCGCGTGGTCTGTCTGTACCCCCGTGTGTCCGTACCCCCGTGTGTCCATACTCCCCTGGCTGTACCCAAAGGAAACAATCACACTTTGTGTTTCACAGGCTGTTTTTAATCTCTTGGCTCAATCCCAGTCACAAGGCTCTGAGGTGAAAGGGCTTAGAGAGACCGACATGAATCAGGACTGTCCCCATCGGCACCGGGAGGTGGCCGCAAGGGATGCAGACCTGGAATAGCCAAACCGTGTGATGCGATGTGCCAGGAAGTGCAGGAGGCTGCTCTGCTGCCCCTTGGGAATGGTCTGGAATGCAGCAGGTCCCGTGGCAGGAGCAGGAGGCTCTAGAGATTCATCTCTGACGGCTCCTGGTGGTGGAGTGTCACTGGACGGTGGCGTTTGAGGCAGTCGAGGCTGGTGKGTGACCCTCAGGAGTTTGTCACTTTTGCTGTGTTGTGGGAAGGGCTGTTTGACCTCTGACAAGTGACAGATTAGCTGGGAAGTGTGGGCTGGAGACCTGGCTCATGAGTCCCACCACAGTGAGCTCCCACTCTTGGGAGCATCAGTATGGAATCCTATCGTGGAATCATGGAATGGTTTGGGTTGGAAGGGCCCTCAAAGCTCAGCTCATTCCYGCTCTCTGCAGTGGGCAGGGACATCTTCCACTATCCCAGGGTGCTCCAAGCCCGGTCCAGCCTGGCCTTGGACTTTTCCAGGGATGGGACAGCCACAGATTCTCTGAGCAGCCTGTGCCAGGGCCTCACCACCCTCACAGGGAAGAATTTCTTCCTTGTATTTAGTCTGAATTTCTCCTCTTTTAGTTTAAAACCATCACCTTTTGTCCTGTCACACCAGGCCCTGCTGGAAGGTTTGTCCCCATGTTTCTTATGGGCCCCTTTAAGTACTGAGAGGCCATTTTAGGGTTTGCTAAAATGAGTAAATAATACAGTTGTTTGTAAAACATTGGCAGGTATAATTCCTACACAGGGGCTATGTTCAGGTGTCCTTTAAACCTGAGCCTGCCCTGACTGCCTGGGGAGGAACTGCCTCAGGGCATGTCAGGGTAATTACATGTGGAGTTTTCTTAGGACTGGGGGTGCTGGAGGTGCTGCTGGAGATCTCCAATGGCTCGACACTCCCACACCAGGTGAGGGGCTGGTGCAGCAGAGTAGGTGGATGGGGTGGGATAGGCTGGGTGCCATGGGGTGGGATGGGCTGGGTGCCATGGGGTGGGATAGACTTTCCCCGTATGGCACCAAGGCGTTAACATTTTCCCTGGAATTTTAAGTAAATCTCTTCATGTGCAGGCTGGGTTGTGACTCACACCCTTGGGCTGATGGCAGCAGCAGCAGCGTGGTGAGCTCGCACTAAAATGAGGACAGAATTCAGCTTCTTAAGGCTGGTCACGTGTTAAAGATGCAAAAGGATGTAAAGATGCAAAAAAAAATAAGGATGGGAGAGAAAACCAGYGGGTGAAGTGCCCTTATCCAGCGATTCATGTCCACCCAGCATAATGAGGGATTGGAGAGCTGCTTCCAGCTCCAGACCTGCAGCATTCCCTGCACACACATACACACACACACCTATGGGCAGTATGTTATGTCCCAGAACTAGAAGCAGGTGCTTTTTAACGTTAGAAAGTCAGAAAATTGTTCTCCTCGTGGTGTGAGGGTCTTGCCTCTGCTCGCTGAGAARTGTTGAGTGTGTCTTTAAAATGGTAGAGAGTGGAAATGGTGGTGTGGATGATCTTTGATTCCACTTAGACCATGGAAAACTGTACTGCTGATTTAAAAAAAGGAAAAAAACCCRAAATACCAAAAAATGAAAAGCAAGCTGAATTAAACCTGCTGGTTAATGCTGTTCCTGTAAAACCGTGTGGCCAGGTCTGGTGAAACAGGGATGTACGGAGCAGTTYTGGAAAGTCTGTTTGGGGAGGTCTGAGGGGAGAGGGAAAGAGGAGAAAATACATTAATGGATGACTTGACTTCAAATCCCTGCACTTTGACTTAACTTAGGGAAAATAGGTTGTGACAGTGTATGAGTCATACAGAAACTGCTTGAAAGTAGAGGGGGATATGAAAATACCTTTGGATTTGGTCAGTGCGGTCCTGTCCCTACACGGATGGGCAGTGAGGGAGGGGGGTAGGTGGGAGTGGCACACAAAGGTCCCATGGAGGTTGTAGTAAGGCGGAGGTCTTGGAGGTCTTTTCCAGACTCAGCGACTCCAGGATTCTGTATGCATGGAGCACGTAGGTAGGTTCCATGAGGAGCCCCTGTTCCCCTCACTGGTTTGTGGTCTGTTGCTGGAGTGGGAGGAGAAGGAGGAGAAGGAGAAGGAGAAGGAARGCTGGGGAAGCCCTTGAAGGTCACCACGCTCCCAAGCCTTGCAGAGCGGTGCAAGGAGCCCTTGGCCAGTAGAAGAACATGAAAGAATTCCTGTGCAGATCTGTTTATATTGACATTCTCGAGAGCGTGAGGTATGAAAAGCTCCAGGAATCACTGGGGAGTTCAAGTGTTGTGGATGTGCAGCCGGATCTTTGCTTCCAGAATCAGGGAGGGAGGAGGGCGCAGACGGATGCACGGGCTCTGGTGCCCTCCTGGCGCCGGCACACGGGGCAGAGGAGCCCGTGCAGTGAATCAGCAGCCCTGGGTCGGGACACTGTGCCCCAGGCTGTGCCTGCAGGGAGCCGAGTGCTCCCGTGGGAGTAGGTTTGTACAGGAATCACATCCCAACCGGGCTCTAACTCCCATCACCCCAGTGCGATGCCAGGCCAGAGCCACCTTGGAAAAATCTCGGGTTCTTGCTGTGAGGTCCCTTTTAAAACAGTGCTCACACGACAGGCTGCTTACAGGGAAAATTGAGCTGCTGCTGCAGCACCTGGTGCATCCCGAAATCCCTGACAACTGCCTTGGAAAGCAATCTCAAAGCCTATCTGTCTTGACAGCGTCTCTTAATGGCTTACTAATAATGCCTGAAGATTTGCTGGAGCTCTGCCACAGCCCTGCTGTAGAATCACAGAATCACGGAATGGTTTGGGTTGGAAGGGATCTTGCAGCTCGCCCCATTCGACCCCCTGCCATGGGCAGGGGCACCTTCCACTAGACCAGGTTGCTCCAAGCGCCATCCAGCCTGGCCCTGGTAGGCTCATAGTGCTCTGCTCTGCTCTCCTCCAAGCTGAGAACCTCTGTTTTCSATGATGAAACTAAATCCCCCCTGAACTGGGAGCCTTGGAAGGTGTTTTCCAAGTGCCCTCTGGGAGGCAGCCAGAGCAGGCAGGGAGGGACCGCCTCGATTCCTGGCAGGTGTAGCGTTCAGGAGTGCTTTGTGTTGTGGTCAAGCCCATGGGTTCATTATCCTGTACAGCCATTTCGTCATGGGGGACATGGGAGCTGCTTGGATTTCTAAGAATTAAGGTTATTGTGTGAATCCACAAGCAAAAATTTCAGCTCCATAAACATATTTTGCTATGGCATGGGGTTTGTGCCTGTCAGGATTGGGAAGAGGTCATGTAATCCAGACATACAGCACTGGATTAAATTACCATGTGGTACAGGGTATTAAATCTCAGAGTTTGCTCTCATTTTTGGAGGGGAGGGGAATTTCTGGTACAGACCAGCATCGCCGCTAAGCTGAAGGAGGTTTTTAATGTAATATAAAATAGGAATCAGAATGCTCAGTACACACGTGGGCTTTGGTCATCTCCTAAGAAGGTTTGTGTACAGCCCTGACAGCTCTGAGTGCTCCAGAGTGTTCTTAGGGAAAAGAGAGATGTCATGCCAGGGGATGTTCAGGTTGGACATCAGGAGGAATTTCTTAACAGAAAAGTGTGTCGGGTTTTGGAATGCAGTGTCCAGGGAGGTGGTGAAGTCCCCATCCCTGGAGGTGTTCAGGGAACAACTGGACATGGCACTCAGTGCTCTGGACTGGTGGCAAGGTGGGGATCAGTCACAGGTTGGGCTCGATGGTCTTGGAGGTCTTTTCCAACCTCGATGATTCTGTGAAAGCAAAAGGGATTGGAAGCCAAGAGCTTTGCTGGTGAAATACTGGGATGGTCAGTTTTACTGTTGGGAGAGCRTGTAGGTGCAGCCAAGCACATGAAGAATCCTTGGGCTGAGCAGGGAGCAGATGCAGCACACGAGGCTGGATTTTATATTTACGAAGTCCCGACGTGCCCAGCGCTCCGGCGGCCAGGCAGTGCCAGGCTCTCCTCCCGGCCCGTCCTTCTCCCGCTCCCCCGGGCTCCGCTGACGCCGTGTTAATAATTACTAGAATGTACTTTCGGGCAGGTTATTTGTTTTCCCTCCTCATGATGTGCAAGAGCGGATAATGAAATTAATTTGCACACTTGGTGAGTTTGCAAAGCCGGCTTCAGCCACGTTGCCACGATACTGCGGCGGTGCCGGCGGCTCCCGGGGCCGGTGTTTGCACAGCCGGGGCAGCCGGCTGCTGGCGTGGGCAAACAGAGCTCGGAGCGAGCTGGGCGTACCCAGCCAGGAGAAAAGCTCTCTGCAGAGCCAGCACGGAGCGTGCGGGCAGTAAAAGCCCTTCCAGGCTGTAAAACCCCTTTCCAGCCTGTAAAACCCCTCTCCGACATGGAGTGTTTGATGCTGCTGATTCCAACCAGTTTAGTAGGTCAGCAGCCCGAGGAAGAAATGCCAGTGTTGCTCCTGCTGGTTGTGGAGCTCATGGTGGGATCACCTGGGGCAGCCCAGGAGCCAATTGGTGAATTTAGGTGTTGTGTTGATCCTTGTCTTTAAGCCCTGAGTCCCGTTATCCCCCAGCCCAGGCGTGTGGTACATGAACCTCAGTGTTTTCCGGGAGCACCAAGCACTGCTCCTTGGAGCTGGCGGGGCTCTGCCAGGCTGGTTTCGGTCAGGAGGTGGCTGGTGAGGCTGCCCAGTCTGTGGGATTCTCTGGAGAGGTGGCTGGGCTTCCCTGTACAGTGTTTGGGAACCACAGCTCCAACATTCCCATCTCCCGCACCATGTGCTTGGCCGGGGGGTAAAATCAGTTTGGGACAAGACAGAGTTGAGTTGTTTTCTGTGCCCTAATTCAGCACACCAGGAAAGAACCGAGCCAGGAGCACAAAGCTGTGCCAAAGGCCGACACTCCTGTCCTGCTCCCAAGGCCCCCAGGGCCAAGCCCCCCACAGGCACCCAGCAGCATCTGCCCTTCGGCGCCGTGGGAGCTCGGCATGGCCGTGTGTTCCTGACCCAGGTTCTGCCAGGGTTCCAGCCTGCCTTGTGAGGAGGTTCAGTCCTCAGATCACAGGAGAAGCTGGCCGTGCTCAGCTCTTGAGGCTGTCGTTCCCCTTTGCCTGCTGTGATCCTGCTGGGAGCATGAGCGCTGTGTGCCAGGTGCCAGCCACGTCAGCCTGGCGCAGACCTGGGGGACCGAGTATAAATAGTACCACTCCGGTTGTTCCCTTCCTACCTGTATCCTCATGATCCCGCCCCAAGGCTTGGCTCCGTGCATCCCTTAACATGTTACTTTGGTGTGGCTGCAGCCTGGCTTTGGGCTGCTCTTGGGGCAGAGGTTGCCTGTCACTCCCAGCTTCTGTTTTCCCCCCAGGGTCACAAAGCCTGGCTTTGATCCCTCCCTTCTCCGAATTCTGCTCCCGAGTGCCACGTGTTCACACCGGGCTCCTCAGCCTGGGGGAGGCAGGCGGATCCAGCAGGCAGCTGGGAGACAGACCTTGCTTTTTAAGGAAGACAGACCTTGCTTTTTAAGGAAGACAAGGAGGCGGCAGAGAATCTGTTGGGTTTTTTTCCCCCAACTTGCCACACGTATGTGTTGTCTGAGCTTTGCCTTTTGGAAGATGCTGGGGCTCCTGGGTGAGCGTGGTGGGGCTGTGCTGGGGACATCCACAGAGCCACATGCTTTTCACCACAGCACGTGTCTGGTCAGCTGCTCCAGGTATTCATAGAATTACAGAGTCATGGAATAGTTCGGTTTGGAAGGGACTTCAAAGCTCATCTCATTCCACCCCCTGCCATGGGCAGGGACACCTTCCRCTAGCCCAGGTTGCTCCACGTCCGGTCCAGTCTGGCCCTGCACACTTCCAGGGATGGAGAATCCACAGCCTCTCTGGGTATTCTCAGTTTGGCTGTTTTCAGCCAGTGTTGAAGCAGCAGCTTTATAACAAATTGTCTTACCAGAGGCCTCGTGTCACTTCATTGGGCTCAAAGTCAGGAGGGGCTCTCAGATTAGTCTCTTTTGGGGGCTCATGTCCTTAGAGAAAAATCTACTAAAGCAGGTCCATTCTTACAGCTCCCATCGCTCCTGCTCGATGGCATCTTGAACAAGAGCTTTGTAGAGAAAATTGAGTTTCCCATATACAAGAACATACCCTTCTTGGTAAATGCATTCCTGTGTCTTTATATACAAGAGATCTCCTTCAAAAGCTGTGTGATTTGGGAGATGGAGCTGGAAGAAGGAAAGCTGCAGGTTTGTGGAGAATTCACCTTGCTTTGATTCTTTGCAAACCAGCAGCAGGGTTGTGCCGTGCCCAAACCTTCCCTGCCAGCCCCTGGCCCAGGATGGCCCCTTCCCCTCGGCTGTGACGTGTGTCCAGCCGGGGTCCTGGCAGAGAGCTGAGCCAGCCCTGAGCCTCCTGGCAGCGCCATGGTCCGTGTGTTGGACCGGGAACGGGAAAACCGGGTGGGAAGTTTGGCTTCTGGAACAAGACAAGCAGAAGTGATGAAGGTAACGGGCACGGTGCTTCTCCCCATACACCTGGCAGCGGAGGGCATGTGGTTTGCTTGGAGAYGCTCAGGATTTGTGTGTTTTCCACGTTGGCTGCGGCACACAGAGCCCCACGGAAGCACAGCAAGTGCTTTCCTGTCACACAGCTTGTTATGTAGTGATGGGCTGTCGTCAGCAGCACAGCTCCAGCCGGAGCTCAGCTCCCAGCTCGAGCTGAAATAATCGGGAAATCCACTGTTGGTATCGGCGTGTCGGAGCCCAGGGAGCCGCYGTGGCCTTTGGAGTGGTACGAAAAGTGTGGTGACAGCTCTGCCGGCTGGCAGGGAGCACCAGCAGCGAGGATGAGGGGAGCCAGCTCTGAGTGAGCCCACAAATGTGCAGTGCAGCCCTTCCATGCACCCGCTCTCCTTCCCTCCCTTTCCGTCTCCTTCCCTGCCCGTCGCTCCTGCCTGCACGGAGCTGTGATTCCGGCCGTAGCCCGGTGCCTGTCTGGCCTTGGCACTGTGCCGAGCTGCTCCGTGGTGCGTGGTGTGCTTGGGAGAGAGGCTTCCCTGCCGAGTGCTGCCCTGGCACAAAGCTGGAGCGTTACATGGCCCAGACTTCCCCTCATCTCCTCAAGTTCCTTCCACGCTTCCAGAATTCCGGTTTAATGTGAAGTGTGAATCAGTCTTTTCATAGAAACATGGAATGGTTTGGGTGGGAAGGGACCTTAAAGCTCATCTCCTGTCCCATGGTCAGGGACACCTTCCACTACACCAGGCTGCTCCAAGCCCTGTCCAACCCAGCCTTCTGTCCACGTCTATTCGGTTCTTATCCTGTCATTTAAAAGCTGCCAGTAACATAGCAAACAAATCCCAGTGTTGCTGCAAAGTGTTTTGTACATGGATCAAATACGGGTCTGGAATCTGGAAGCCACTGGCCTCAGTGGGAGAGGAAAAAGAGGAAAACAAAACTCCTGGGTTTGCAGACCCCAAATCAGGGGAAATCAGTGAAGTTCTGCGCTGGATTTTCCCCAAAGCCTGATGCCTTCAGGGCCCCTACATGGGATTTGTTCTGTCTGGTCCTTGCTCCTGAATCCACCAAAATATTCCTGAGATTCCCACACTGGGAGGAAGCACAAGGATGCTGAGGTGGAGAGAGGGTTCTTGGGAAGAATTGTGCAAGAATGGGGAGAACCAGGAATATTTTGCTGCCATTACCATGGATTTTCCTGCTCACAGCTGGGAGAAGATGTTACTTGACTGTTGCAACATCATGGACTGAAACCAGATATAAACACAGACATCCCAAAGCTTTTGTCCAAATGCCCCAAGGCTCAGGCAAGGATTTCACTGGGGGGTAGCTGGTGTTGCAGAGCCCTCAGTCGAGGGTCTCCTCGACTTGAAGGACCCTGTTGCAATGGTCATGGCACCTTTTGTAAAATATTTTTGGTTTCTTTCTCATTTAATGAACGTGCTTGGTCGTGTTCTCCTCGGGTTTAAGTCATGTGGTTAATTTGTAATTAAAGCTGTTTCTTGTCCTAGACTTGGACATAGTAATGCCAAAAATGGGGCAGGACTGGATTGAGTCTTGGTTGGGTTTTACTGGGGGATGTGTGTCCRCTGTGTGTGTGTGTCTATGCACGTGTGTCCATGTGCACATGTATGTACAGAGATGGACACTGGGAATATGGAGTATTTATGGAATTGAGGCAGCCCAGACCCCCAGGGCTGGGTCTCTGTTCAGCTGTGTCATGTCAGAGCCAATTCCGAGTGCCCAGGGGCGAACAAAGCACAGAGCTGTCGGTGATGACRCCATGGAATAGTGACACTTTCGCTCATTTAAATAGCCAAAACTGACCCCAAATGCATCCCTCATCCTACTCCCTTCCTCAGCCTTCCCGTTTTGCAGCTGAGCAGCAGGTGGGGCTTGCCTGAGCCGCCACGAGCTTTCTGTAGGAGCGGTGTTGGTCCTGCAGCCTCCCCTTGGGACAGCCTGGGTGCCAGGAAGGGGAAGATGGACCAGGCACAGGTGGCAGTGCAGAGGAGCCTCGGCCTGGCCGAGGAGGGAGCGCAGCGAGCCAGCAGTCCCTGCCAGCCCCGCGTGCCCGGTGCCACCGCGGGGTGGGTGACGCAGGTCGCTGCCAGGGCACCGACAGCCGCTGCTGCTTCAGCTGTCGCCCTTTGGTCCATGATGGTTACGGATTGTCTGTGCTCACTTGTTTCTCAGTGTTGAAAATCGGGTCTGGCTCGTTTCTGGGGCTCGGCTGATGCTCCTGAACCCCTCGAGCTGCACTTGGAAGCCACAGGCACAGCTCCGTGCCGGGTGCGGAGGGGCAGAACCCGGCTCCCCAGACCATCCTGGGAATGGAGCCGGTTCTGCAGATTTGTGRTGTTTAAATTTTTCCAGGATAAAGCAGCCCCAGGGAATCCCTGTCTTTCCCAGCTGGGGGGACTTTAGGCCACAATCACATTCAGGTGAGCTGCAGGTGAAGGCTTTGTCCTCCTTGGACCTCTCGGCTCATCAGCGTCGTGTTTCTCCCTCATTTTCTTTGTACGGGGTAGTTTGGGCTGCATTTTTCCTCCCATGTGCAGCAGCACTGGGAATAGCTGTGTGGAGTTGATCGCTGTTCCAAGGAGGTTGATGTGCAGGAGCTCTGGYAGTGACTGTGTTGGCAGATGTGGTTACAGCTCTTCCCCGGCTGAAGCCTGGTGGGTGTCTGTGCAAAGTGGAGAGGAGATGGGAGAAGCACAGAGTCCTCCCTCTCCGGCAGGTTTTGGTCTGAGCTGGTGGTCCAGAGCCATCCCAGAGAGGACAGGAGCGTCACAATCAGCTTTGCCACCCTGGCTAACGGTGGTGCAGTGGGGCCATACTCTGCTCTAGCCTTCCTGTAACACTCCGGCTGCTCCAGAGGTTTCCACATCGCAGCTAATCCCGCTCCCAGACCGCAGCCCGGAGCACTGACTCAAGCTACAGTTTTGTAACTTGGCCAGGAACCAGATCATCGGCAGCATCCTGAAATGGAGCAATACCAGAGGCAGCTGCGTGCAGATAATTGAGGGAAGGAGTTGTGGGAAACACTGCTCCCGGAGAAACCACACAGGCAGAGTGGCTGCTCGTGGGTGCAGGCCACTGTCAGGGCTCTTCTAGTTTGGACTTCGTGTCTCCTGAGAACAGTCCCAGCTGGAAGATTCTGAATCATGGTGTGGTTGGGCAGAAATTTCCAAATATAATCCTGTTAAATAGCAACACTTGGTGCAATAGAAATACGTCAAGTTGTCAGAATTTGAGAGCGTTGACCTCTTGCCTGGGGCAGGAGGAGACACTGGCAGGTCACAGGTGTGGGGTTGTGGTTTGAACTGAACCCCTTGGTGGGGGTGGGTCTGTGTGGTGGCCAGAGAACTGCGGAGGAGCTGGACATTCACAGTGCCTGGTGAGGTCACGAGCAGCATCTTCCCAGTGATCCTTGGAGACGTGGGTGCCCGTCCATGTGCAGGCTGAGCTGCCCCACTGCGGGTCCTGAGGAACACCAGGAAGCTGCTGTAATTCAGTAATGTTATTTATTTCAGTTTAATTGAAGTAACTTAGGCTGCAGGATTGTTATTTTTTATTATAGGGAGAGTGGTGAGGCCCTGCACAGATTGCCCAGAGAAGCTGTGGCTGCCCCATCCCTGAAAGTGTTCAAGGCCAGGTTGGACAGGGCTTGGAGCAATGGCACCCCATGGCAGAGGGTGGGACTGGATGAGCTTTAAGGTTCCTTCMATCCCAGTCTGGGATTCCATGATTTCMATTTAGTAAGTTTACTTGGCTGGTGTGTATATGAGAGAGCAGCAAGCCTTGCCCAAGCCTGTCATTGCAGGACATCAGGAAGTCAGGATATGCGAGGTAAGGTGGAGTAAATATTTGGGAAAGGTGAAAGAAAGGACAGTTACTTGGAACCAGGCAATGATTCTGAGAACAGGAGAGGAAAAGCCGTGCAAAGAGGTGAAGAAAGATGTGTCATCTCTAAGAACTCCTGATAAGCAGCGACATCCACTCTCAAAAGCCAGGAACAAACAGGTAACGGGTTCCCCAGGGTAAGGAAAGATGTGGAGTTGAAGGTGAGGACACGGCAGAGCTGTGGGACAGGGTGAGCCCGGCTGTGACACCGGGTGAAGGCGCTTCCCCCCCAGCTGCACTCCAGGAAAGGCAGGCTCTCCATTCCCCTTGCTTTGGGTACTGGCTGTGAGAATTAGCACCTCGCACTGCCCTATCTCAGTAATAGCTAATCTGGGTGGTTACCCATTGTCAGGTGCTGAGGAAACCACCTGTGTTTGCTGTGTGGGCTTGCAGGGCTCCTGCTGCTCCTGGCCGTGTGTACTCACCCTGGAAAACCATGGACTTTGCTCTTCCAGAGCCGAGCCGGAGCACAAAGAGCAATTGTTCCTTGTTCCCCAAACTGCACGTCCTGCTGGTGCTCACAGGCAGTTTCAGGGACGAATTGTGGGTCGTGTTGGCCGGACAGGTGGAGGATAAATGATGCAGGGCAGGTGCTGGGACACATCCGTGGAGCAGCCAGAACACACGGGCAGGGCTGGCTTGAGGGTGGGATCACGGCATTTGTGAGAAGCTCTGGCTGCCTCATCTCTGGAAGTGTTGGATAAGGCTTGGAGCATCCTGGTCTAGTGGAAGGTGTCCCTGCCCATGGCAGGAGGTGGAACTGGATGAGCTTTAAGGTCCTTCCAACCCAAGCCATTCTGTGATTTGATGGTTCTGCATGTTGCAAGACCTCAGCTCTTGGTTTTCTGCCCTTCTTTCCAGTGCTGGGGCACATGTGTCAAATGGTGGGTGTGAGTTACTAATCTAAGGCAATTTTCAAAGATTTAAGACACCTGTTTCTCTGGGACAGGGTCCTTAAAAGGAGCCTGAGGTGTTAAAATTTTCATTTTTCACAGCCTTGTTCCTATTCCAGCCTTTTCAGACCAAACAAACGTGTTGGATCTGTGCAAATACTGTCTGGGGCTCTAATTGCATTGGGGGGTTTGCACGGGCAGGAGCCTCCAGCCAACTCCCTTCTAGTCTGGCATTTAAAGAAGGCTCCACAATCTTTTTTACTCCAAGCTGGCAGGGTACAGGCAGGCTCCAGTGCACAGATCGTGGGCATGAGCTCATTTGTTGTGGCTTCAGATGGAATGGCAGGAGTTTGGCTGCCCTGCAGGAGGGCAGGGATGGAGGGCTGGGTCCAGGGAAGGCTGTCATTCCCCTTGGAGATACATCTAGAAATGTTCTTTATTCCTCCCTGTAARGGTGGTGAGGCCCTGGCACAGGTTGCCCAGAGAAGCTGTGGCTGCCCCATCCCTGGAAGTGTCCAAGGCCAGGTTGGATGGGGCTTGGAGCATCCTGGTCTAGTGGAAGGTGTCCCTGCCCATGGCACAGATGCAAATGTTGGGATGTTGCTCACTGGGCCCATGAGGCAGGAGGGGCAGGGATGGGGAGTTTAAATGTACATGGGATCTGTAGGGTTGGTTAGTGAGGAGCCTCCTCTCCTGTTGGGCCTGGTGTTGGTGTTGTCTGTCAGGGGCTGGAGTCTGTCCGTGGGCTCTGTCCGTGTTCCCTGTGCCTGTCCCAGTTTGCCCATYGCCCTCACTGGGAGCCTGGTCCTGGCTAAGGGGTGCCACTGCTCCCACGCTGCCTCCCAGCTGCCCAGATGCCCTGGGGTTGAAGCCAGCAGTGCTCTCTTCTTCCTCCTTCTCCCTCTGAGGGCCAGATTACCACCCCTTCCTTCCATCCCTTTCGGGATCGTTGCCGTTTGAGGTCCTTCACAGAAGTGTTTGGTCTCAGTGTGTGGCTTTGACTTGGTGTGCCCTGGGCGAAATAAAACCGTTTTCAACTGGTTCCTCTCCCCGGCGAGGGACCAGGGGAGGACAGTGGGTGGGTGGGTGTGCCTGGGGCTGGCTCTGCACAGCCCTGCCATTCCCAGCCAGCCTCATTGCACATGGCCCCAGCCCCGCTCCTGATTGTGCTCCTAAGAGTCCTGTTCCTCCGTCCTCTGGGAGGGTGCTTGGGGGTGCCGGGGGGGCTCTGACCCCCATCCAGGGCAGGGTGGACCAGGAGGGCCCCCAGTCAGGGGCAGGATGACTGGTCTGGGTGTCGTCCCTGCTCTTCCAGCTTTCTCCCGGCTGGCAATACTCCATGGGCTGGGACCACCATAGTCTTCCCTGCTGGATCCAGCCATCCTGAACCAGTGGGAGCTGCCATGCCTGGGCTGGTCCATCCCAGGGCAGGCTCCCCCTCTCCATTCACCACTTTCCCGGGGGATTGTGTGGGATCCAGGCTCTGCAGCAGTGGGGTCTGCTGTGGCCAGGCTGGGGGGCTGGTGTGCACCGGGCCGGCCGCGCGCGCAGCCAGGGCTGGCCCCTGGCCAGGGGTAAACAGCTCCTTTGTTTTCCTGGAGGAGTACGAGGGATTATATTCCGTTGAGCTCACTCGGTCTCCCACTTCGTATTGTGCAGCCACATGTAATCAGCTCCTCGGAGGAGCTGAGTTAATTGTTTGTGAAATAGGAAGGGTGCTGGTTGTCTCTTGTAGGGAGGCGAGCTTGAGAGGGGGGTCATGGAAAGGGGTTGGCTCGTCCAGCTCCTAAATTAGGAGGGATTGAAGCCGAATTGTCATTCTGCAGCCCTAGATTTGCCACTCTGCAATGCTCTGTCACGAGCTGGGGACGGCTCTTCCAGCCGGGGATCTGTGCCTCCCCTCTGACTCTTATTAAACGTGCTTAAAAATGAAACGAACTTATTAAACGTGTTTAAAAATGAAACGAAGGCTGCGGCGCTGTCGGTAATTGTTGTGCAAATGTGATACTCCCTGCAAGCTGTGGAACAGGCCAGGGCTGTGTTTACCCGGAGAGGCAGCCGGCTTTCCAAGTGTAATGAGTCAGCTCTGCGAACAGAAGGGGCGCAGAATTAATCTGGCATCCGTCTGGCCTTTTCTCAGTTAAACAGGTTTTGGAAGCTCCACGTGAATAGGTGCCTACCCCGGTACAAGCAGCCACAAAGACTTGGGAGTGGGCATGATTTTTTTGGGAATAAATATGCAGCATGTGGGTCGTGGGGCGCTTTGAGCGAGGCACTGGCGGTGATGTGGGGTTGGGGTTTGGCTGCTGGCGGGAGCAGAGCGTGGCCGTGTCCCRCTGTCAGCAGAGGTGAAGCTCTTGGGTTTAATATCCGTTGCAAGCTGTAAATAAATTTCCGTTACCCAGCACTTCATCTGAATTTCCCCCCTCTTAGATTTGCAGTGAATATTGAAGGAATATTGTCCTCTTCTCCTGCCTCCCCATAGGCACACGTTCCTTTCTCCTATACCTGCACCTTAATGAGCCCCAGTAAGTGAAACCGAGGGGAAATAATTCTTAAATTTTCCCAGTTGGCTTATAATGCCTGGCAGAGAGGGGTTCCTGAGGCTGGGAATGGTTGGAGCTGCTCCTGGAGACAGCACTTGCAGCACTTGGCGCCCCATGGATGTGCAGCATGGAGGGGAAACTCCGGGCTCCGGTGGGGTGTGCCAAAGCTCAACTGTCCCCATGTCAAGTAGGGGGACATGAGGAGGTCTCAGTTCCCAAAGCTTTGTTGCTAAAATAACAACCTTCCCACAGCCCAGGCAGAGGAGCTGAGTGGAGGATTAGCTGCCTTGGGAAGCACAGTCTCCTGCTGGAAACACCAGGACTGTCTGTGCCTGGTGCTTTGGTCTGGGAATTGCTGCTGCTGCAGGTCTGGGATGGGGCCTCTGAACCACCTTTTTAAAAAAAAAAACAAAACAACAAACCAACCCAAAGTGTCCCAAAGCCTCTGAACTGTAAACGAAACAGAAATTTTGAAGGGATTTCTGGGGAACTTCTGAATACAAGACTCCTCTCCTCTCTGAGACAATTTCCTGAAGTTGTAGCTCTGCAGAGCTGCTGCTGTAAGACGTAAATGGGTGTGATTTAGAGCTGGCAGGTGACAATTACTAGGGGAAAAGTTCCTGTTTGTGCCATTCCAGCCTCAGGCTGAGGAGCCTGTTACTGTCAGGGTTGTTGGGGGTCACTCCTCACAGATACCCTGTTGCACAGATGATTTCCAGCCTCTGGTCTCGGGAGAGGAGATATTTTCGTTCACCTGAAAGGGCCTTGGCTCCAGCTGGTGTTCCTGATCCCCGTTCCAGCTCATGCCCATTGTATTTCACATGGCAGTTGTCTTTCCAACCCTGTAACCAGGCAACACACGAGGAGCAGGAGCGCTTTGTCCTCTCCAGGTTGGCTTTCCCAGGCCAGGGTGCGGAGCGGGATGAGGAGCCGTGACCGCTCCGGGAACACTCTGACCCCTCAGCGCTTTCTGCTCTCCTCTCATAATGGCAGCGTGTTCAAAAAGTGCATTTTTTATGTAGGTTTTGTAATTTGTGTTGGTCCTGTGAGTGTCTGTGGCAGACTGGGGGAGTGGTACTGTCCCTGCCCTGTCCCTGTCCCCATGTCCCTGCGCTCCAGATGGAGCCACAGCTGCAGGAAGCTTTATGTGGGCTTGGAGTGACGCTGTGGATGAAGAGCAGGAGGGATGTTGCTCTTTGGTGGGACGTGATCCCTTCTAGGCTGTTCCTTGCATATGAAACAAGCCATGTTTGTAACTGCAGGTCCCAGTTTGGAGTCGGCCTCTTCTCCCAGGAAACAAGCGATAGGACAAGAGGACACAGCCACCAGCTGTGCCAGGGGAGGTTCAGGCTGGAAATCAGAAGGAATTTGCTCATCGAAAGCATGGTCACGCATTGGAAGGGGCTGCCCGGGGAGGTGATGGAGTTCCCATCCTTGAAGGTGTTCAAGGAACACCTGGACATGGCACTCAGTGCTCTTGTCTGGGTGACAAAGTGGGGATCAATCGCAGGTTGGACTCGATGTTCTGGGAGGTCTTTTCCAAGCTCAGTGATTCTGTGTGATTCCATGTGTGATTCCGTGCAGCACCTCTGTTACTCACTGGGAAGGTGGCAGGAGCCTGCTGCAGCTTTTCCCACGTCTGAGGGTGCTCTGCCATCCTGGAGCTGCCACTCAGGGGTTGGGAGGGGGTTTATCCCCGTGGGAAGTGCTTTGTCTTTCCCCCTGCCATGGAAAGATCCTTTTGAGATGTCTGACCTCCCTTCTCCTCTCTCCCAACAGACGGTTGATGATGAGGCGATGGCAGCATAAATGAAGATCAAGTAAGGAAGGCAGAACGATGCCCAAGGGTGGGTGTTCTAAAACACCACAGTCAGAAGATTTCTCTCTCAGCAACGACATGGTGGAGAAACAAACGGGGAAAAAGGTAATGTGTTTGGGCCACCTGTCTTCCTTTGGGGCTGCTGCTCCTTGAGCCTGGAGTCTTCAAGCCATGGCAGTGTTTGACATGGTGGGAGGTTACCCTGGGCTCTTATCCTGGGATTTACATTGGTGTGTTGGTGCTCTGCCAACTTTTGGGGTCCGGTTTATTTCCCTGTGGCTGCAGTCCTTCCTGGGAAGTGCTGTGCCCACCTGGACCTGACTCAACTGAGCAACGGGATGCTTTGAATGATTCTCTTCTGCAGGTTCTGGGTGTTTTTAGGGGTTTCTGCACTAAGCTGTGGAAGACCCAAGTGGTGTAGTGATGGTGCAAGTGTTTGCTGGGTGAGGGATGAGCTTCTCCTCCTCTGGATGGAAATCCAGGTCCGTGTCAGCTCAGCTGGTCTGGCTTCCCCCAGCAGCATAGCTGGACCAGGCTCAGCCTGGGAGCTGCTCTGCTGAAATTGCTGCTTCTGAGGGTTGATTTGACGTGTTGTCTGGTTTTTGGTGTGACTTAGGCAAAGCTACTGATATGAAATCTGAGTTTAAGGATAAATACCTTCATGCTTCTTCTCTTCATCCCCTGTTTTGCCCCAGGCATGAGCTCAGCCTCCTCTCATTCGGCTTTTTCCCCCTTCTCAGTATCAGTCATTTCCAGTCAATAGTTGTGCAGAAAACTGTGTGCAAATGTTACCTTTAAATAAACATGAAAACCTTCATCTGCTGAATTCTACTAAGGAACAAATCTCATCCACTGCCCTTTCATCTGCTTGCTCCAGTTTCTCAGCATTCCCCTGGGATGCCAGGCCCCAGGAGCTGAAGCTGAGCGTGGTGAGCCCCAGCTCCGTCACTTCCCCTGCAATCCCACCCCTGCTGATGGCAGCAACTCCTCATATGATTGAGCTCATATTATTGACAAAACAAGGAAAATCCCAAAGAACCAACAGGAAAATCCCAGGCAGGATTTGATTATGGAGCACCTTGGTAGCATCTGCCGCGTTCCCCTTTCTGTGTTGCTGTGCGTGTGCAGGTCGGTGCAGGAGCGTTATGGGCACAGCGTGGGGCTTCTAGGAGAGGGCAAAATCTGGGATTAGGGGTGCTGGAGGGGGAACAGCTGCCCTGTAGCATCGGGAAGATGCCAGCATTTACCCTGGCGAAGGAGGCTGCGCCCGGCAGCGCAGGATATGTAAATACAGGCTGGGTCTGCGCTGGGTAAGAAGCTTAATGCTGGCGCAGGTGCCTGGGGAGGGAGAGGATCAGTTGGAATATGAATCAGCTCCCATTTTATTTCATCCACTCCCGGCAGCTTAAAGGCTGCGTGTTATTTACAGAGCAGGTTTGTCGGGCGGCGCGGGGGACGCCGGGAAGCGGAGTTATCTCCCGCTGGCTAAATAACTAGGACACAATTCCTGCCTCCCATTCAGAGGCGTCGGCGCAGGCCTGCGGAGAGTGGCACTGAGAGGGGACAGGGCAGAGTCTCTGCTCCTTTAATTCCAGCCTTTTCAGCGGAGGAGACTCTCACAGGCTCTTGTGTTCCAGGGGCTGAGCTGAGCTCCAGCCCGAGTGGCTGAAGGAGCCGTTCTGCCCCTTTTCTGGTTAATTCTGAAGCTGAGCTGGAGCAGTGACTCAGGGGAAAAGCACTTCGACCTCCTCCCTGCAGACGCTGTTGTACCTGCCTGTCAGCAGCCGCTGCCTTGCATTTATCTTGCCTTTGTCAACACGTTCAAAGGCCCGAGCTGGGACTTGGCACAGCTTCCCTGCGAGGCTGGAGAGGGAGGGCAGGGCCTGCGTCGTGCACAGGGACCCGCCGTGGGCATGGGGAGAGCGTGGCAAAGCACTGCCATCCAAGTGTTTTCCTCTTAATGTGACCTTAATATCAATAGTTGATTTAGCATTAAACAGGCTTTACACGCCTGGGCTCTGCAGCTCTGGCAGATGGAGGGAGGTCCTGGTGCTGTGGTGGGCTGAGTGCTGCAGGGAGCAAGGGGAATGGCCTTGAGCTGAAGGAGGGGAGGTTTAGATGGGATATTGGGGAGAAATTCCTGCCTGCAAGGGTGGGGAGGCCCTGGCACAGGGTGCCCAGAGAAGCTGTGGCTGTCCCATCCCTGGAAGTATCCAAGGCCAGGTTGGATGGGGTTTGGAGCAACCTGGGCTAGTGGAAGATGTCCCCGCCCATGGCAGGGGGTGGGACTGGGTGAGCTTTGAGGTCCTTCCAACCCAAACCATTCTGGGATTCTCTGACCACCAAATTTTGAACCTGAGTTCTGTGCTTGAACACGTAGCAGGCTCTCAGGGGAGCTGCCCTATTCCAAAGAGCTCCTGCTATGAGGAGAAGGCTGCGAGCTGCTGCCTTTCAGTAATAGAGCTCATTACAGGAGGGAACTCCTGGCTCTCTGCTGGCAGCCCCTCCACGGGAGAGACTTATGAACTGGTGGGATATGGCCATGGGAGTGCAGTGGTTTSAGAGCGTGTCTGAGGGCGTTGGGTGCTCCGTGGGGTTGGATGAGCAGCCGTTTCTCCCGGGATTAGTGGAGCCCTTATAAGGCTGCACACAGCCTGCCTGGGGCGGGCACTGGCAGCCCCTGGGCTCCTCCTGCTCCTTCAGCCTCAAGGCTTTCGTAAAAATCTGCATGCCATATATGAATAATTCTTCTTTCTGGTCTAGATCCACAGATCCCCGTAGCAGGAGCAGATTACTCATGACTTAGGCTGAGCAGAGCACCACAGCAAGAGTTATATCACTCGTCAAAAGCATTTCCTGATGTGCCTGGGCTGGCTGCGTGGTTATGCCGTGTGCTCGGCACGGCCTTTGCCTCTTTATGGGGAAATGCTCCCTCTTGCATAGTCAAAATTGCATTTTTGCTGCAGTGAACTCCAAGCAGAACAGCACTGCACTTACCCCGGTTTTGGCTTGTAGGAGCTGGCAGAGGTTAAAAAAACTTGAGGCTTTTCTCCTTGCTCTTCTCCCTGTTTCAGAAAAGGGAACATGGTCCTTGTTTTTCTGATCTTCGTGAAACCTGGTGGGCTCTCAGGGCTTTCCAGTGCTGGATGAGCGAGTGCTGGGCTGTGTGTCCAGCACAGAGTCACTCACCAGGGAGTGAAACCTGCAGAAGCATCTGGGTGACTGAAGAGATGACATTTCAGTGAAGATAATCAGCCTGTGCTCACCACAGGGTCATATTTCTTACAAACTTTGGTGCCTGAGGCCCATGGGAACAGGGCTTCAGCTCCAGTCACCACCATACTTCACATGTTTTGTTGCAGCATTGGTAACAACACAAATTCAGACTTTTTGGAACTTTGTGTGTGTATGTGTTGTACTCTGGTTTTGGGGAGGCTACGAGGAACCCAGATTTAGGGAATAGTTTGGTTTTCACCACATCCAGTTGCTTTCTGGGTAAAACTGCATCCATTCCTTTTTGTAGTGCAGGGTGTGAACCTTCTGCCCCTTCTCCCTTCCCCGTGTCAAAGTCCTGGTCGGGACAGGCCCAGTCGTGCAGGGAAAGTCCCTCTGTGGCAGCATTTGCTTTTTGCAGCGTAGGTTGTTTGCCCACAGCAGGAGTTTGACGTGGAGCATTGCCTGGGGCACAGGCCTTGGAGCCCTCCTGGGCTTCTCCTCCCAGGCTGCCCATGCTGGTTTTGTTCGTTACTGCCTAATTTTTACTGACATCACAACCTGAAATGCTTGGAGCTTGTTTTGGAGAACAAAGGGCTTTGGGGATTTCCATGGCTGGTAGTGCAAGTCTCTGCATAAGCGCTGGGATGCGAGTCAGGCTCTGTTGGAGCGAGGTGACGGGGCTGGAAATACAGATTTCTTTGCATGGGTTTGTAAATTGTAGAATCATGGACTGGTTTGGGTTGGAAGGGACCTTAAAGCTCATCTCATCCCTTCCACTAGACCAGCTTGCTCAGAGCCTCATCTAAATGGCTCTGTCTTGCAGAAATCTGCATCAGAAAACCCCACAGGGTTGTTTTTGCTCTGAGACCTGGCCTTTGGCCAGTTTGTGTGTCACAAATGCCTCGAGGAGATTGATATCAGGGTCTGTGCTGCTGATGGGAGAAGCCCTCCCATTCCCACCCTGCAGCATCTCACACTGGGTGGCTCCTGGGGCCGGTCCTGGGGGATTTGTGCTCAAACCACGGTGGCCGAGAGCGACTTGTGATGCATCTTTTCACTTTTGCAAGTGTAGCTCAAGGTGGGCTCAGTTACTCATACAGTAACTCTTATTACAAGTGTAATGTGTCAGGAGGGGATTTTTTCTGCACTCACAGTTGCTGACTCCTCTTTGCCAAAGCAGCTTTTATTAACACCTACAAAGGGGAACTAGTTGCCACTGCTGAGCCCTCGACTCTTCCCCATCCCCAAATTCGTGTCCTGGCCTTGGGAGAGCCCCAGCTCTTACACAGGGATGTTCATATGAGCTCTCTCCAATTCGAGGGCAGGTTGGATGGGAGTCTGAGCTGCCTGGTTTAGTGGAAGGCGTCCCTGCCCTTGGCAAAAGGGTTGGGATGAGATGAGCTTTGAGGTCCCTTCCAGGATTCTGATTCCAGTTTGGATTTGTTCCATTTGTGAAACCTGATTCCGATGAGTCTGAGCTTACTTTAAACATGAGAAGACCTAAAAATGAAACCAGGTTTTACCCGAGTAAAGGACGACATTCTTCATTACAGAAGTGGAAATAATTAGGGAAGTAAAGCTTAAACTAAGAAAATGAAAACTTTCAGGAACTGGACTCTCCTACTGCCTTGATGTTCCACCCGCTGCTGCAGGCGTCCCCAGCATGTCTCTGCTTTCCAGGGGGAAGCAAAGTCTGGATCTTCCTTGCTCCAATTAGTAGGAAAGGTTATCGTTGTGCTACTGTACGAATTAATCTTCAAAGCGGTGCCGGGGCTGCCGCCGCTTCCTTCGCTCCGTGGTGTTTAATTGTGCTGAACTGACGGGATCAGCAGCTCCGAGCGTTGGGGCGGATGCAAAGGAAGTGCTGCCCGAGCGTGCCCGGCGCCAGGATTCACATGGACACCCCCAGTGCCACGCTGGGATCACCCTCTGCTCTGGGAAGGGTTTTCTCCTAATTCCTCTGCTCTGTGTCTCCTCCAGCAGGGAGATTTTAGCAACATGACAATGACTGTGGCTTTAAACTGACAGGATAGGTTGGATGGGATATTGGGAAGGAATTCTTCCCTGTGAGGGGGGTGAGGCCCTGGCACAGGTTGCCCAGAGAAGCTGTGGCTGCCCCTGGATCCCTGGAAGTGTCCAAGGCCAGGTTGGATGGGTCTCAGAGCAGCCTGGGATAGTGGAAGGTGTCCCTGCCCATGGCAGGGTCTGGAACTGGATGATCTTTAAGGTCCCTTCCCACCCAAACCATTCCATGATTTCATGATTGAAACTTTCTAAAATAAAGTGCTTTTTTACCTGTCCTGCCCTTTTTCTCACTCCTGAGTGCTCAGAGATCCCAGGCAGCATTAATCCAGCAGAAAACCTACCTGGATGTCTAAGAGCAACATCCAGATGCTTCATGAGCTCTGACAGCCTTGGTGCCATGACTGCTTCACACTGCAGGAACCTCACAGACTCGTGTCTTTAGTGTTCAGAGAGGCCTTTTATTGAAGTAGATACAAGGAAAAGTTCAGGATATGGATGTCCACTGTGGGAAAAGGTGCATTATTTATTTGGTGTCTTTTTTTCAGGAAACATACACATTTTATTTTATTCGTTTGATAAAGTATTTCATAGAATCAGAGAATTAGGACAGACCAAGGTGCCTGCTCTCGACACAACATTCCTGGGAGGTGATGGGAGCTCCCTGGCCTCACTGCCACCTCAGAGCAGTAAAAGTGGCATCATTTGTTATTCCAAACTATTTTTGTTCACCTCAGAAAAAGTAATTCACAAGCATTTCAATCCGGAGGGTTTGGAGGAAATGCTGGAGTGTTTATTTTGGCTGTGGGGGCTCTGTCCCGTCGCTCCGGGGCCAGTGCTCGACGGCTGCTCTCGAGCAGGGCTGCCCTGCCTGGGGCTCCGAACGTGCCTTGGCTGCCTCCCACCACAGAGCCCTGTCAGGCAGGTTTGTTTCTCTTGCTTTACCAAAAAAGGGATTCCCCAACCCATTTCCTTCATTCTCTCTGGAGCGCGGCGAGGGTGGCCCCGGGGCTGTCACGCTGCCCGCGGTGCAGGGACGTGCAGACAGAGCCCCTTGGGGAGAGTCAGGGGTTTCTCTTTCTTCTGCGGGTGCAGTGTGGTGGCCAGGCAGGCACGGAAAGAGGAAGGAGCGACGCACGTGGTGACGGTGACGCCGCAGTCCTGTGACTGCTGGCCCCGGGGCCACCTGCCAGGGAGCTGCCAGGGCCAGCCAGCGGGGCTGTGCCTCTCTAAACAAGGCAATGCTCTTAGGGTGGCTCGGCTGAGCTTCCAGCCACGCTCTGGCATGATTTTGTGCACTGGGGTTCTTGTGTTTGATCTAACTCTGCCTCTAAAGCACAGGGTCTGGGTTTTGCTGGGTTACTGAAATCRGATCCATCACAAAGCCGCTTGTGCTGCCCTTGTTGTTTGAGCAGGGGCACAGTGGTCAGTCCAGAACCGCCTGCTTAAAATAATCCTGTTCCTCACATACAGAAAACACAGGGCTGGACCTCAGGCTGTGTATTCCCGGCACACTGAACTCCTGGAGTTTGAGTTGTGAACCAGCTCTCCCTAGTCATATGAAAAATCTCACCCATCTCAATATCTGTAACTTTTGCTTGGGGTGTTCCTTCAAAATCTCTTCCTGCTTCTGAGCAGTTTGTGGCATTTCTGCTTCACATAAAATCCAAACCAGCTCCAAGAAACAAGACTGAAACAAAGTGGGAATGGRTTGTTCTCGTTGTGTGGTTGCATTTGGAAATCCTCAGGTTCCCCCATCCCAGCCTACCTTCCCTCTGTGCCCACAGCCAGGCACATCCCCGGCCTCACACAAAGTGTTGGCTTCATCTTTCGCATGAATTGGTTGGAATTTGGCACCACGCAGCAGCCTTGGTTGGCCTTGCTCTTAGCTGGTGGTGCTAGAGCTTCTTGTCTTGGTGGAGGCTGCCTTGGCAAACCTGATGCAGGAAATCCGCAGCAGAAAGGGAAGGGATGTTGGGTGAGGCCAGTGCAGGATTTGGGGAACCAGGTGAATACAGTGTGAGGAAGGCTCCTGTTGATCTGATCTCTTCTCTTTCCAGGATAAAGATAAAGTTTCTCTAACCAAGACTCCAAAGTTGGACCGGAGCGATGGCGGCAAAGAGGTGAAAGAGCGAGCGACCAAACGCAAGTTGCCTTTCACTGTCGGAACAAATGGAGATCAAAAAGACTCGGATACAGGTACAGAAATGCCAYGTTGCACCCTCAAAACCTGGGTGTTGGGGCTGGTGGGGAGCTCACAGGATCCAGGGTGCAGCCAATCCATATGGAAGTGTTGTATCAAATTTCCTGTGTTTTTTAATGGAAGGGAGAGGACAAGAGACTGGATAACTGCTCTGCTCCATATCTGCACAGCTGGAGCTGAGTGGGTTAAAGCCCTTATGTTCTTAGTGATGTTTTTAGGTGGACCAAGCAATGGCTGCATGAGAAGGCCCCCTTCTTTCAGCTCTTGTCTGTTCTCCTTGTTTCTAATTATCCCAGTTCAAGAGCTGTAGCTGGGACAAGCCATGGAGCAAAGGTCTGCTCGTGAGAACTTGGAAAATAAGGGAATAAAGCTGAGTATTCTTTAAAAGAAAACCAACAAGTAGAATCTGGTCAAGCAGGTCAGTCTTGTGGCAGGAGAGTGGCTGGTACATGTGGCTCCTGGATGGGCTGTTGGATTTGTGAGGGCTGGGAGGAGCTGTTGCAGAGTTTTGGCTTGAAGAAAATGGTGGTGTTTGGTTGTAAGGGGCTGAGCTGTGGTTGTCTGGGCAGAGGTTTGTGTGGGTCCTGCCTGTACCTTCCTAGGAAATCTGCGTTTGGAAGTAGTTCTGGTCAGGTAAAGCTCCGTGATTGTGTAAGGAGATAAAATGGGCTAAAATTTGGAATATGCTTTAAAATGGTACAAAGGCTGTATTTGGTGTTGCTCTCTGGTGAGCCTGGGATGTGTCTCCTCTGGTTCAGGAGTCGGGAGGGCAGATCTGGAAGGGCCAGGAGTGCCACTGCAGCACTGAGGGCTGTTCCACGGGTGAGGATACACAGAGGTGATGTGTCCTGAGGCTGGCCTGGTGTTTCCATGGGTTTGTGTTCCTGAACTCCCTGGAGAGGAAGTTTCCAGACATTCTTTAATTCTCTTAAACACGATGGCCATTTGCAGTGATAAACTTTTGGGTTGCTGTGGTGTCTCCCTTGGGGTGTCAGCTTTGGGGGGTGGCTGGGGCCAGGCAAAGCTGATTAACCAGAGCTGCAGCTTCTGCTCTTTGTCAGGGGTGTTTGTGCCACCTTCAATACTGGGTTGAGAGTTGAAGCCCAAACTCGCTGCAGGGCTGTCTGACCCTCGTGACAGCTGGAACGTCATGGCAGGGATCTGCTTTTCCCAGGGCTCTGGTCTCTCTCTGGCTGCAGAAATGTTGGAAATGTTTCTGCTGGCGGCAGCGAGAAGGAAATCAAATGTGAAAGAGAGCAGAGAGCTGCTGGGAAGAGGCTGTGGCGGCTGGGGAGGAGCAGCAGCCCATGAGACTCCCCCTGCCCAGGGGCTCCCCTGTTACCCTTCTGCTTTCCTCTGCCATGAGACTCCTTATCTCCGGACACGTCTTCTCCTTCCTCTGCAGAGCTCTTCCCCTTCCTCTGCAGAGCTTGTCCTTCCTGGGGAAGCGGGTGAGCCAAGGGGCGGCAGCAGCCCAGCTCCCGGAGGAGACCTGGAAGGGGTCATGGCACTCACAGACCAATTTAAAGGCAAACTGGGCTCTCACAAACTCTGGGAAGGTGTATGGAAGGTGCAGGCGAGTGTCAACAACCTGTTTGGTGGGGACTGGAGAGGAAGTGACTCAGCCCCTGGGCTGGAGATCGCAGCAGGGAGCTGCATGTCAGTGTGCAGTCAGACCGGTGCTTAGCAGGAGCCTGTTTCTCTTCCCTGACATCGTCTACTCCAGGAATCAGATGCTGGAGATGGGAAAAGACTTAGTGGAGATAGGAAAAGACTTTCTGGCACCTTGCTCTGCTCTTGCATCACCCCATTGTGACTGTGGGGTGTTTCAAGCTCGTCTGGTCCGTGGCCTGGCTCGAGGTAGAGGCAGGCACAGACATGTTTGTGGGTGCTCAGAAGCTGCACGTTCTGGGGCTGAGGGGTCCCCCCGAGCCTGTGCTGGTGCCATCAGTGGCACCTGTCTGAGGACACAGGTGTGACACAGGACAGGCTTTTGTCTGGAGCAAAGGCTGCCGTGCGCCCACCCTGCGTTGCCAGAGGAGGGGGAGGCTGCTGCTGCTTGCTCTGCTCCTCAGCTTTGCTCCCAGCCCTCGGAGAGGCGGGATTGCACCATCGCTGCTGGCTGACCCCGGGTGGTTTATGTAACGTGGTCGTGCTTCCCAGGCTGCGTCCATGGGCTGCCGTGTGTGCATGAGGGGGTGTGCCAGGATATTCCACAGCCACGTGGAATTCAGCTGTAGGGACGTGGGAGCTGGGAGCTAGCAGAGCTCTCTCTTTGCCTCTAGTGGGATATTTTTCCCCACTTCAAGTGTTTAAACAATAGCGTGGATCCTCGTCCTGATGCGTTGCAGTGACTCATTTTCCTTAGCACGGTGTGTGTTGTTTTTTTCTGGATGGCTCTGGCTCAGCCTTGACGTAGGTGCTCCCTACATGGGGCAAGAAACATCAGAGGTGGGTTTTTCTCCCGTGGAAGGGCAGCAGAACCCACCCTGGCCAGGTGTGGGGGAGCAGCCAGTGCTGCAGGACAGTTTAAGGGCAGATGAGACATTGGGAAGAAATTCAGTCTTGTGAGGGTGGAGAGGCCCTGGTAGAAGTTGCCCAGAGAAGCTGTGGCTGCTGCCTCATCCCTGAAAGTGTCCAAGGCCAGGTTGGCTGAAGCTTGGAGCAACCTGGGATAGTGGAAGGTGTCCCTGCCCATGGCAGTGAGTGGAATGAAATGAGCTTTAAGGTCCCTTCCAACCTGAACCATTTTGAGATTCTGTGGTGTGGGCTCCCAGAGATGCTGTTGGCCAGCACTGCTCTAAGCACATGGTTTGGGTATGGTTGGTTCAGAGCTAAATCTTTTAAAATAATCTCCCTCAAAATGGTTTCTAGAGCAACAGTCCTGGCTCTCGGGTTCCTCAGAGTTAACTAAATAAACTATCTCTAGGAAAAAAAAAATGGCATCGAGCCGTGAGCCTCCAGACTGTGCATGTTACAGCTCCAGCACTGTGGGAGCAGCATCTCTGTGCCTCAGACTTCTCCTCCTTCCTTCTCCTTCCCTCGTGTGGCATCTCCCCACATCCACAGGCGCTGCCCAGAGCCTACGTGCTGCCTGGCAGCCGCCAAACGAGCACAGCCAGCTTTTCTCCCAGCTCTTCCAGCAGCCCGCGAGGCTCCACGCGGCTCCTCGGCCGCGTGCCGTGCTGGGAGGGGGCTAGGCTTTAAAACCTGGAATATTGGATAATCGTGGTGTTAACAAACACGCGGAGAGGGAGCAGCAGGGAGAAGGGAACAGTCCTGCTGGGAAGGCACCTGGCGGGAGAGGTGGGCACGCCGGCGGGTGCAGCGGTGCCGGGGCTGTGGCGCTGAGCCGCGGCTGAGTCACGGCTGACTCAACGGCACCAGACTGCCGGCGTGGGGCCGGGCGCTCCCCACCTCCCGCGGGCTCTGACGGCGTGGAGCCGCACCAACAGGTCCCTCGCTGCAGAGTGGGACAGGTAAGGCTGCTTGGAGAGCCGCTGTGAGATGCACGGAGCGCTGAATTCCGTGTGCGCGCTCCTCCTGCCGATGGTTTCCATAGCTGGATGTCACGCTGTCGCTTGAGTCCCTTGGCTCGAGGTGCAGCTGTGGTTTCCAGGCCTTTAGTCATCAGCAGGGAGAGTTGGGGCTCAGTATAAATCTCAGAGCACACTGAGATAATTTTGGCCTCTGACAGCTCTCCCTGGGAGCTGGGAAGGCCTGAGCGAGGCTGGGTCAAAGCTCGGGCTGGAGGCCTTGCTCTCTCCTTGGGGTCCTGCTCCCTCCCTGGGTGCCCAGCTTCCCTCGCTGTGTGTTCCACTCCCTTCCTCTATGTCCATCTCCCTCCCTGGGTGCTTTTGGGGGAGTAAGGGAGAGACAAACCCTCACCAGCTCTCCAAGCTGGTCTGTGCACACCAGCCTCTGAGGGCTCTCTGGGAGCGCAGGGCTGAGCCCGGGGGCTCGTGGCTGGCCAGGGAGGTGCTGTGGTGGACGAGGGCCAGTGTGAGTATGGTTGGCAGGAGCTGGCTTTAGAGCTTCAAACTTCTCTCTAATCCCCCCGAGGTTGTTACGTGACGCTAATTAGTAGGTTAGAAAATGCTTGATGAATCAGCTGACCCAAACCATCCTCTCCCGGAGCCGGCTGCTGCTTGCCTAATGCTGGAGTGTTTGGAGTGACACGGCATGGGAACAGGCTCGTTAGTCCCAAGTCGGGAAGGCTGGTGAGGGAGTCTGTGAGAAGCAAATTGCTGGCTTATTAAAAAAGGCATCTGCATCCCAAAGTGGTGTTTGTGCCRTTGCCTGTGCCTGGCTGTGCTCCGGTGTGTGCAGCTGGGGGCTCAGAGGGGCTGCGCTGCAGCGGGGCTTGCTTTGCTTGTGTCATTTCAATCCTTTTACTAAAATAGTAAGAAACTGTTCTCACCTAGCAACCAGGGAGAGAGTGAATGTCAGAGCTTCTCCCTTCCTAGCTGGGCTCCATAATGCCGGTACAGTGTGGAGAGCCTGGCACACACCAGCCTTCAGATCACCCTGAGAAACTCCCCGTGTGCAGCAGCCATCTGGGAAGGGCTGCGCGGAAAACCAGGTCGTTTTATGACGGGAGCTGCCATAAATCTCCCTCCTCCCCCCTCAYCACCTCCTTAACATGCAGAGGGAGAGGTTGCAGTGTGCTGTGTCTCTGTGAACCAAAAATCTATCAATGATGGCTTTTTGCTTAATACAAGAGCTTTTATCAGCGCTGTCTGCAGAGTGTCCTGGCCCTGGCTCCGGGAGGGGAGGGCTGGCCAGAGCCTTCCTCCCCCGTCCTCCCTCCTTCAGTTCTTTCTATTTTGTGGGAAATKAACGGTTTGGACTTGAAAATTGGTCTTTCTCTGAATTATTCACATTTAACATGGGGGTTGTTKTTTCTGATGAAGCCTCTGGGCTCCTCTCACAGGATTTCAGGAGCCACTGGCCACTCTGTGGAGGAGCTGCTTTTACAAATTGGGGCACAGCTGTGGGATTTGGCCTACAAGTGTAGGGAGAACACCTGAATTTGGATCACAGGCTGTCAAACAGCATTAAACCTCTCAAATTATGTTTTAAAGTACTGCAGCCAGTTGGGTCAGGCCCTGCAGATCTTCATCCCCTGGGAGCCAGGCTGAGCAGTGGGGATGGTGGGCTCAGCTCCACACAGTATGGTTATAAAGGGGCTTGTTCCTCCTGCTGGCATCTTTCCTCCGCTCCTGACTCAAAGCCAAGGTCTCCACCATCCTTCCCAGCAGCGTGGGATGAGGCTCTGGCTTTGGATCTCCATCCTTCAGGTTGGGAACTTGCTCCCTGCTGTACAGGAGCGGCTCAGGGCACCTTCTGTCAAGGCAGGCCCTGCTTTTCCTCTTGTATTCCACTCTGGTTTCCTATTTGGCACTGGGTTGATAAACCAAATCACCTCCTGCCTGTGCCCCCTGGTCCATTGGCTCTGCAGTGTGTCCATGACCTCCTGGTACCAGTGTATCCCCCCAGCCTGAGCTGTATTCCTCTGCATTCCAGGGGTCTTCTGCTCACCCTCCTCACTGAGCTCTTCACCACTGGGTGTTCTCCTGGCCTGTCCTGCTGTGCTCTGTTGTTTATCCACCTGTGCCACGGTGCTGCTTCCCATTCCATGCTGCTGCTGCTGGCCTCCTGCCACCTCCAGCCTTCCCCTCAGCCTGCTTGTCCTGCAATTCTGGAGTGCCCCAGAGCCCTGGGATGTGGTGGGACTGTGCTGCTGTCAACCTTTCACCTCCTGAGTCATCAACCCACGTTGCAGGTGCCCTGTGAGCCTGGGAGCACATCCTCAGGCCGCGGTGCCGGGCTGGACCTGCTCTTCCCGGCTTTGAGCCGACATGCTCCAAAACGGTTTATGCCCTCCCAAGTTCTGCAGCAGGAATGAGTCACTCTTACGCAGGCTGGGCCGGGCTGGGGGAGCGGAGCCCGCGTGCTCTCCCGGGGGTGCAGTGCAGTCTCTGTTGCTGTCTGTGCCGCTCTAATTTATTCCTATTGATCTCCTGGCCGTGCACTCTCGGCACAGGAGCTGTTGCAAGCCCCTCTCGCTGGTGAGCCAGCACTCGGCGTGGCCGTGCGGTGCCGAGACGTTTAGCGTCAGCTGCTGGTTTGGAAATGGTATTTTTCCTCAGGGTTCCACCTTCCATGCGTGTGTTGTCATGCCGGAGCAGTGGGAGCAGATGCTTTCTGCATTACGGGGTGCGCCGTGTGTGTGGGGAGCGAGGAGCCGCGCGGCTTCGGCGTCCTTGCAACCTGCCAGTGTCTCACTGGTTGTTGGAGACACCTCAGAGAGGTTTTCCATCACTGCCCTGCTCTCCTTCCTTCCCTGCGTCTCTCTGTTTCAGCTGGAGCTGGCTTCAGCCTGTGTCTGCACATAGAGCGAGCCCAGCAGCATTGARTCCCTCTCAATCTGCCCTGGGATCCCTGTGGAGCTGCCGACGCTCTTCCAGCAGCCCTGGATTTGTGCTCCCCGTTGCAGCACTGCCCGGAGTCTCATTTGGGCATGAGAACCACCCGCAGGCTAATGCTCAAACCCCTTTGTCCTGGGAATCTGCTCCTGCTCCGCGTTTGCAGCCTCTCAGGCTCTGTGTGATGAAAGGCAGGAGCAGTTCCCGGCTCAGCTCCGCTCAGATCCTGCTTTCCCCTTTAAGCCTGCGCACGCGGTTCCTGCTGGCGTCAGCGTGAGGGAAGAGCAGAGCAGGATCCCYGAATTAAACCAGGGCTGATGCTCGGGAGGTTTGCAGAAGGGCTGAAGCAAGCAGCAAACAAGCTGCTTTAAAAATAGCTGCATGGAGGTGTGGCTCATCCCAGGCTCATGGAGCATCCGTGGGCTGCCATGGTCTTCCTCCCACTGGGATTTATGTGCATGATCCAGCCACCGCCGCTGCCGATCGGCACTGGGGGCTCCCTGCCTGCACACCCCCTCTGATCTCTGGGGTTTGTGCTTGCTAAAGGGGTTTTAGAGTGCAATAAGCTTCGTTTCTGTCTGCCGACATGGGTAGCACTGGGAGAGTTTCTCTCCAGTCACTCCATGTTGCTGCAAGGTGTTCCAGAGGCACGGCTAATTGGAGGCACGGGGGCAGCCTGCAGGAGCTGGCAGCACGCGGAGATCTCCGAGCAGGGACACCTTTAAATATGCTGAAAATCCGATTCTGAGTAAAATCTTCTGAAATAAGACACACGTGCAGCTCGGTGAGCCTGGGACCAGCCAGGGCCAGGCAGGACCCTCACCCTGCTGAGGCTCTGGATGGGAAGTGGATGCTGGGAACAGCTCCATGTCGATCCTCCTGTTCATGTTTCAGACCCACTTACAGATCTTGCTTATCTGGTCCCTCCACGTTGCCTGAGAGTTGTGCCACACAGGGAGCCAGGTGCTGCCATGCACTGGAGCCACAGAATCCTGGAATGGTTTGGGTTGGAAGGCGCCTTAAACCTCATCTTGTCCGACCCTCTGCCGTGGGCAGCGACACCTTCCACTAGACCAGGTGTGACAAC
Source organism: Amblyornis subalaris (assembly GCA_018881555.1). Taxonomy (NCBI): domain Eukaryota; kingdom Metazoa; phylum Chordata; class Aves; order Passeriformes; family Ptilonorhynchidae; genus Amblyornis; species Amblyornis subalaris. The sequence goes on along the minus strand of JACAXG010000036.1, from coordinate 5,781,361 downwards.
CCTTAAGGGTAGGTCATCACACCAGGTTGCTCCAGGTCCCATCCAGCTGGCCTTGAACCCTTCCCACTGGGAAGCAGAAGCCTGAGTCCTCGGCTGCCTTCCCACAGCGAGCGAGAACGCGGCAGTCGCTTTCCAATTTATTTTTATCTTGTTGATCACATGCTTTGTAATGTTAAATGTTCTGTGGAGGAGGAAATTTTTGCAACTGCAGAATGAATAGGAGTTTAGGGGGTTTCGGTTGAACTTGATAATCAATTTTTGCAAATCCCAGGCTCGTGCTGACAACCTGCAGCAGCCAAGGGATATTAATGAAAATGTTCCCATTCTAATTGTGGCTCTGTACGTGCGGAGCAGCCCTGGGCATCGTGTACTTCAGGGACACTGCCTGGTGGCACCGGCTGAGGCATGACCCCTTGAGCATCTTCATGCCAGGCTTTGGGGCATGGCTGCATGTGACCAAGGCTAGGAGAAGCCAGGCCTGGCTGAGCAGGGTTTAAGCAGCTTGGAGCAGCAGCTCAGAGTCTCAGGAAGAGCAGGGTGGTGCTGCGCACATGGATCAGGTGTCTCCGTGTCCCCTGGCAGGACACACTGCACAGCAGTGTGGCTCCTGGAGCCACCCAGGCAAAGTTGTCTTCCCGTAAGAACACTGGGTTTAATTTTATTTTAAGCCATTAAAAATTTGCCCACTGTCCTGTGATCTGATTTCATCTTCCAGCTCTATTGCAGCTGCCAGGATGACCAAAATGTGGTTTCAGAGGAGTAGACTGGGATTCGCCTTCAATGCAGACATGTTTCCAGGGCTTGTATTTTGTAGAATCGTGGAATGGTTTGGGTTGGAAGGGATCTGAAGGCTCATCTCATCCCAACCCTGCCATGGACAGGGACACCTTCCACTATCCCAGGTTGCTCCAAGCCCTATCCCACCTGACCTTGGACACTTCAGGGATGGGGCAGCCACAGCTTCTCTGGGCAATGAGAAGAGGGCTTTGAAGAGCAGTGGCTGTCTGGCTGAGAGGTTTCCTGGGACAGTCGTTATTTCTTAAATGTACAGGATCCCAGGAGCAGGAGTCAATGGAAATCACCTGCTCCGGGTGGGAGCAGGCAGCAGAGGATGGCAGCTCTGTGCACTGTGTGGGGAAAAGGTTTCTGGAGCTGCCTGTGCCTCAGCCGTGGGAGCCGTGAGCAGCCTGAACAGAGCAGCATCAACCCCACACGCTGCTGCCCTCGTCTGCCAGAGACTTCTCTGCTGCAGTGTGGTGGGTGGAGGAGGAAACCTGTGCTGTGGTGCAGAGTCTGGTGGCCGGGTGTGACCCCGTCCATTGGCGGTTCCTCCTGACCCCGCTGGACTTTGCACGGAGGCACCGCAGGCTCCGTCCCACTGGCCGCATGCCCGCGACCCACATGGAGTGTGACAGACGGGGCTGGATGAGCAGAGCTGGGGGAGAGGATGCAGGATTGTTCTTTTTTATTACACTGAAGGTACTGAGGCCCTGGCATGGGTTGCCTAGAGAAGCTGTGGCTGCCCCATCCCTGGAAGTGTCCCAGACCAGGCTGAACGGCACTTGGAGCAGCCTGGGATAGTGGAAGGTGTCCCTGCCCACAGCAGGGGGTGGAACTGGATGAGCTTTGAGGTCCCTTCCAGCCCAGCCATTCCCTGGTTCTGTGACTCTGATGTGGCTGTGGTTCCCTGAACCCAGTGGAGATGGTGCAGCAGGATTTGGCAAATCCCAGCTTTAGGGGTGGTTGTGCTTGGTCCCTCAGCAGGAGCTGCCTTTGCAGCTGGATGATTTGGGAAACTGAGTGTCAGGCTGGGATTTGGGATGACAAGCCAGGCACTTCTGAGGTTTCTTCCTCCCCTCACCTCCTGTTTGTTTGGGATATTTTTAGAGGGTTGCAAAACACCTGACAGCAGGTGGGTACTCTGGGCCACGTGAGAGCAACCACTTTGGGAGGAGAAGACCAGCCCAGTGCTCCTCACACCCATTTGGCTGCAACCTCTTTGCTTTGATGATGATGATGATGAGGGCTGTGATGGCCACGTGTCTGAGCTGTCAGCCTGTATCTTTCAGCTCTCCTTGTTGATGCTGTTCAGTTGAGTCCATACTGTGGTGGTGCATAGGTGCCTCAGAGCACCCCGATGTAGGCTCCTAAAGCAGGATGGGAGGTGCAGCACTGGCAGTGGCCCCTCCCAAGGATCTGCTCCCTCCTTCCTATGCTGCTCTTTGATGGTGGGGGACAAGAGGAGGCTGTTGGAGGAGCAGGAGTGGAGCATGTCCTGGCTGCACCCACAGTGCTGTGGGCCTGGGCGGCTGCTCCAGGTACCGCTGCTCCCGCCGCAGGGATCCGTCCTTCCCCACAAGGTTTTTGGAACTGTTAGCAGCATGCTCAGAAAGGGATGTGGCTTTCAGCTCCAGTGCCGTTCATGGCTTGTGTTCTGTGTCCTTGTCCCACAGAGAAGCAGGGTCCCGAGCGGAAGAGGATTAAAAAGGAGCCCGCCACCAGGAAGCCTGGCCTGCTCTTCGGCATGGGCCTCTCGGGGATCCGGGCAGGGTACCCGCTCTCCGAGCGCCAGCAAGTCGCTCTCCTCATGCAGATGACAGCAGAAGAGTCTGCAAACAGCCCAGGTGAGAGCTGCGCGTGGGTTTGCGCCGAGGGGTGGGCGGGCAGGKGGGAGCTGCAGTGGGAGGCTCCCAGATGCCTGGAATTCCCAGTGCCCAGGGACACCAGGGGGTTCAGGTGCAGCAGCAGGGTTGGGGTGCCACCCTGTCATGGTGCAGGGGGACTGGATTGCTGCTCTGTGGGGTCTCACCGCTCCCATGGGGCTCTGCAGGTGACTCCAGGTACGGTGTCACTGGGATTTGCACATGGCTCTGGCTGCCCTTCCTTCTTCCAGTGTCTCATGGGCCAAATCCAGCCCCCTGTGGATGCTTAACTGGAGCTCTGATTCCACAGGAGCCTCGTCCACCTCAGCTCCGTGTTTCCCACTGGCCTTTCAGGCTATCTCAAGTAGTAAAGGATTGTGAATAAAGACAAAATATCATTCTCTGTAGGTTTTTAATGTTTCTTCTTGTGGAGGGGGATAAGATCTGTAACCACTGCAGCTGTAACTCAAGATGTGGAGCAGCTGGAATGTGTTTACCATGGATTTTGTAGTTCAGTAATTTTTATCTGTTGCAAACAAGGCCCCCCCCCGCCCCGGGTTTTTGGAGGCTCTGTGCTATCTGTGTGCTCACATCCACATCCTACACACAACATTGCAGCTTTTAGCCAAAAAAACAGTGATCTCGCTGCTGTTATTTGGGAAATCTAGRCGGGAAAAAGCTGCAGAGTGTTGAGAGCATTCCGATGTTCTCCCAGGAAATGCACAGCCTCCTCCCAAGGCCGTCAGGCCTCACATGTGCTTGGTAAAAGGCCGCTTCCCTTGGGAATTGAGGTTTGAGGGTAAGGAGCTGCATTGTCTGCTCCCAAATCACGGGATTGCCCACAGTATGTGCCAGGACTGCAACTCTCCAGTGGGCTCTGGCAGCCCGTGATTCCCATCTCCGTGGGACACACACAGGCTGCTCTGTTCACATCCACTTCAGAGCCTGGGTTGCCTCTCGCTGCCTTGTGGTGAATATTTCGGGAAGAGCCCAGATGAAATGCGATGCACGAGCTCCCTCTAAGGGCTTAGGAATTCCTTGGAATGGCTGTTCCTGACGCTGTTTCTCTCCTCCCTGCAGTTGACACAACACCAAAGCATCCCTCTCAGTCTACAGTTTGTCAGAAGGGAACTCCCAACTCTGCCTCCAAAACCAAAGATAAAGTAAATAAGAGAAACGAGCGAGGAGAGACTCGGCTGCATCGCGCTGCCATCCGGGGGGACGCCCGGCGCATCAAGGAGCTCATCATCGAGGGTGCAGATGTCAATGTGAAGGACTTTGCAGGTAACAGCTCACTGACAGCCCAGGAACCCCAATTTTTTTCCACCTGGTCACATATTCCACCTCAAAGTGTGGCTCCCACCCGACAAAGTAGTTTGTTTCCAACATGGGTTTGCGCCTTGGAAAGAGGGGATTAGCCAAAAATAGTGATCTTGCTCTTTGAAGAGGAAAAAGTCTTGTTGCCCTCTAAAAAAAGCAAAAAACAACAACAAAAAGCCGAAAACGACAACAAAAAAAACCCAAAGCATCAGTTCCCTTGTTGGAGTTTGGGAGCAGAATTCCCAGGCTGTCCAGCCGGTCATGCTGAGCTGGGCAGGATCCAGAGAGCAATGCCTGGAGCTGTCGTGGCTCCGCATACTGAAACTGTGACTGGCCCCTTTCCTTCTGCCCGTCCACAGGGGTGCTGTGTTGGAACTCTGGAGGGGGATTTACAAAGGGAGGTGGGCTCTAATGAGCTCTAATTTTACTTAAAATAGAAGAAATTGTGTGCATGAAAATACCGCTGAGAGTGGGTTTGTGAAGTCATCGCTCCGGAGTTGGAGGGCCGATGCCTATGGATTCCTGGGAGTTGTTTTTAAGGACTGAATGTGGGGGTGCTGCTGATGGGGAGTCAATGTGAAGGGCAAGGTCAGGCTCCCACCAGGCACCCAAATTGGAGRAGATGTTGACCATCCTGAGCATCAGTTGAGGAGTAGCACCACCTCCTCCTTCTCCTCAGCAGTGCTGCCAAGCTCCTGCTTAGGGTGGTGGGGTGGGATGGGAATGGGAACAACCCTAAGTCCTGCAGGGAGAAGGCAGCCATGGGATGATGGCGAAGGGATGATGAAGGTGCTGTTCGGTGGGGCTGGATCAGCCTTCCTTCAGCACGTCCAAGAGCTTGACTTTGCTCTTTGCTGTTCTCTTTGCATGATTTTGGGGCTATAAATAGATATGTCTGTTCCTCCGCCCGTATGATTAATCCCAGTGCCAGACTGAGGTATCAGTTGTGATTAATTCCGGGCACAGGTGCCCCCTCCAAAGGCTCCAAGTGAAGGTAACGGAAYGCGCTCCCACGGCGCTATCAGCAAAACACCGGAGCAGCCGCGCTGGGAAACTTCAAAACAGGCCCTGCTTAAAAACAGTCTGTTTGAACACGATAAAATATTTTGTTCTGTGCTCTTCAGAGGCCTGTTTGAGAACTGGAGCCACTGTTACTGCGGAGACCCTGCTGCTTGGTTTCCCCCCGAGCCCGGGCCAGTGTTTGTGTGTTTGGAGAGCACACAGAAAATAGGTGTGGGGGCTGTTTCAGAGCCCTCTCTGCACTTCTGAGCTCAGGCCTAGTCTGGGCACCAGGGTTTCCCTTACAGAGGGATTGGAACCTAAAGCCAAACCTGAGGGGGCTTACAAGAAGGCTGGAGAGAGATGTTACACAAGGGCACGGAGTGACGGAAGAAGGGGCCTAAACCTGAAAGAGGAGAAGTTTAGATTGGATATTAGGGAGAAATTCTTCCCTGCGAGGATGGTGAGGCCCTGGCACAGGTTGCCCAGAGAAGCTGTGGCTGCCCCTCCCTGGAAGTGTTCCAGGCCAGGTTGGACAGGGCTTGGAGCAGCCTGGGATGGTGGAAGGTGTCCCTGCCCATRGCAGAGGGTAGAACAAGATGAGCTTTGAGATCCGTTCCAACCCAGACCATTCCGTGATTCCATAAAGGGGAAAGGATTTAAGACCTGCCTTTCACATGACATCAGCAACTCTCCTTATTTCCCTTATAAAACTTTCCATTTCCTTTTCCTGGGGCTGTGTCCTCACTGGCAGATGCTCTGACTGTAGCACATGGCATGACCAGAGGGAAAAGTRGGATTGATTCTGTGACTGCCTGGCAGGAGTAGCAGGGCAGAGCTGCAGGTTCCTTCCCGCTGTGCCACGGAGAGCGGGGCAACCACGGCCAGCTTGGCCTTTACAGCAACACATCCCCCTTGCCACACTGACCCTGCAGCCTCTCTGCCTGGAGGTGACTTGTGTCGGARTGTCTCTGTGAGGGTGGTGCCGTGTCCTGAGTGTCCCTCTCCCTGCAGGCTGGACGGCGCTGCACGAGGCCTGCAACCGGGGCTACTACGACGTGGCCAAGCAGCTGCTGGCGGCAGGCGCCGAGGTCAACACCAAGGGGCTGGACGATGACACCCCCCTGCACGACGCGGCCAACAACGGCCACTTCAAGGTTGGGCTTGCTGGAATTCACTGCTGAGCTTTTAATGGCTTTTGGAAACTTGTGCTTCAAGCAGTCATTTGTGAAAACACAGAATCTGGGTATTTTTGTCTCATTTGCCATGTAGTGGGCAGGAATTTGTGCTTAAGGCCAGGTTGGATGTGGCTTGGAGCAACATGGGCTAGTGGAAGGTGTCCCTGCCCRTGGCAGGGTTTGGAACAAGATGGRCTTTAAGGTCCCTTCCAACCCAAACTGTTTCATGATTCTGTGAATTTCCCTGCCCCTGAGTTTCCCTGCACAGAGGATGGTTCATTCTTGTGGAATTGGGGCGGGAGCATGACTTAGTGTGTTGTTCCTCTCCCTTCTTTCCTGCCCAGGTTGGTTCTTAGAATCACATAATCATTAAGATTGAAAAAGACCTCCACAGTCATCGAGTCCAACCACTGATTTGATGCTGCCAATGCACCACTAAACCATGTCGCTACATGTTTTTTGAACACTTCCAGGGATGGTGGTTCCACTACTTCTCTGGGAATGTTGCTGAGCTTTGTCTCCTTTCTTATGTTAGTACCACAGGGACATACCCCTTTTAGTTATGTATGAAAATCACACAAAAAACCTGGAATCAGAACGTTGTGAGCATCTTCAAGCCTCTGTTTCTCTTTGCAGGTGGTGAAATTGTTGTTGCATTATGGAGGGAATCCTCATCAAAGCAACAGGAAGGGCGAGACTCCTTTAAAAGTAGCTAATTCTCCCACCATGGTGAACCTGCTCCTGGGGAAGACCACGTACCCCTCCAGCGAAGAGAGCTCCACAGGTGAGATTGGCCTTTCTGTGGCCGTGGCAGTGACACTTGTGGCCTGCAGCTGTCTGTTAACACAGAGACCTTAAGAGGACAGTGAAGTTAGACTCTTGTCAGATGCTGCCCACCCGTAGCTGTAACCCAAATTCAGACAACATAACCAGCAGCTTTAGCTCTGGGAGCTGTTTGCCCTGGAAGCCAACGTTGGGATCACTTCCCTGGTGCAGTCGGGATGTAGGATTGGAAGCCAATTGCAGGTAAATGGATGTCTTACCTTTGGAAGGTGGGTAATTCCAGTGGAGAGGAGGAGGTTTGCGTGTCTGCTGTGTGTTCCCATCCCTCAGCTGTCCCAGTGCTGGTGTTTCAGGTTCTGCTCCTGGGCTGTCCTTGCTAGAGCCTGTTCAGTGCCACCATTGTGGGACACTCTGCAGGTTTTAATTAGTGCTAATGAGAGTTTCCAGTCTTTCGGGGAGCCTTGACCTACACTGTGTGCAGTCATAACCCTGTTCCAAAGTTCTCGGGGTGCACCAGGATGTTGTTCTGAGGAACACCCCGTGCAGGTTGAAGCTGGGATAGATGTTCCTTCCAAAAAGATCTCCCAAGCTGGCATTCCGAGTTGTTAGCTGCCAGCTTGGCAAAGGCTGGGTGAGGCCAAAGGGTATCAGGGCTGTTTGCAGGGGTTGGTGTGTGCAGCAGACCAGTGATGTTCCCTCCCCAAAGCCCTTCACAGTCCTTAATGTGCTGTTCTTCTCTCTCTGCAGAGACCTCAGAAGAGGAGGACGCCCCGTCCTTCGCTCCCTCCAGCTCTGTTGATGGCAATAACACAGACTCAGAGTTTGAGAAGGGTTTGAAACACAAGCCCAAGGCCCAGGAGCCCCCCAAAACCATCACCCCGGTGAAGGATGAGTATGAATTTGATGAGGACGATGAGCAGGACCGGGTCCCGCCGGTCGATGACAAACATTTGCTGAAAAAGGATTACAGGAAAGAGACTAAAGCAAACAGTTTCATTTCCATACCCAAAATGGAAGTGAAAACTTATACTAAAAATAACACAATTACACCAAAGAAAGCTGCCCACCGCATCCTGTCGGACAGCTCGGACGAGGAGGAGACCAGCGTGGCCGTGGGCACGGGGGAGAAGCTGCGCCTCTCGACCCACTCGATACTGCCCAGCAGCAAAATKCGGGAGCCCGCCAGCGCCAAGGCGCCCAAGGAAAAAAGCAAAGTGAAAAAGAAGCGGAAGAAGGAGACAAAAAGCAAAGAGGTTCGGTTTGGCAAAAAAAATGACAAATTTTGTTCCTCTGAATCAGAGAGTGAAAACGTGGAGAGTGAGGAGGATGATAGAGACTCTCTGCAGAGCTCTAGCTGTGTAAAGGACTCGAGGCTAGTGCTAAAGGAATCCTCCTTGTTTAACTCTCTGTCTGCCTCATCGACCTCTTCTCATGGGAGTTTAGCATCCCAGAAACATAATCCTAATCTTACAGAACAGCACTCCAAGCACTGGAGGACGGACAATTGGAAAACCATATCTTCTCCAGCTTGGTCGGATGTCAGTTCCTTATCGGACTCCACCAGGACGAGGCTGACGAGCGAGTCAGACTACTCGTCCGAGGACTCGAGCTTAGAGTCACTAAAGCCAGTCAGGAAGAAACCAGAGCACAAAAAGAAAAACACCCCCCACAACATTCTTCCTGAGAAAAAGAATTCATTCCATAGCAATGTGGATGGAGCAATTCCAAAGCTGGACAAGGAGGGGAAGGTTGTTAAAAAGCATAAAACAAAACACAAACATAAAAACAAGGAGAAGGGACAGTGTCCCATCAGCCAAGACATTAAAATAATCAAAACATTTTCTTTTGAATTTGAGGACTCTAAACAAAAGCCTGAGAAAGGCTTGATAGTAGAGACAGAAAATCCAGTCGAAAACAAGTTGAAAGTGTTAAAGCACGAACGGGAGCACGGTAAGAAGGAGGAAAAGCTCCCCAAAGGTAAAGCAGAGGAGAAGGAGTGGTTGTTTAAAGATGAGACTGGAAAAWCCTCAAAAGAGGAGAAATCGTTAAGAAAAATCAAAGATGGTAGTAAAGACCTGAGCAAATCCTTCAGAGAAGGATTGAGTAAATCAGAAAAGGAGAAACCTGTCAAGGAGAAATCTCCCAAGGAGGAGAAGCCAAGAATACACAAGGAGGAGAGAAAGAAGAAGTCAAAGGACAAGCAGTCCAAATCTGAAAAGAAGAATGAGCTGAAGGAGGAGAAGGTTTCTAAACTAGAGAAAGAAAAGTCCTTCAAGGAAGAGAAGGAAAAATGCAAAAAAGAAAAACTTTACAGGGATGAGTCTGGGTTTGATGAGTTTAATAACAAAACCCAATTTGCCGAAAGTGAGGACACAAAGTTCAGCCTTTCAGATGATCAGCAGGAGAGGTGGTTTTCAGACTTGTCCTCTGATTCATCCTTCGATTTTAAGGGTGAGGACAGCTGGGATTCTCCAATAACGGATTTCAGGGAGATTAAAAATGACACCGTGGCAAAACTAATCATAGAACCTGTGAAAGAGGAAATTAAAGACAAGAAAAAGGAAAACAAAATGAAAGAGAAGAAGGAATACAACGAGAAGCGGAATGAAAAGGACACTTTCTTAAAGAAAAAGGAGAGGGACTATGTGGAGAAAAGCTCCGAGAAGAAAAAGGACCAAACAGACAGACACAAAGTTACTCCCAGTTATTTGCCCGAAAAGGATAAGAAAAGGAAGGATTCTGTGGAGACTGGCAAGGAGAGGAAAGAAAAAGATTCAGGTGAAACCAACAAAGACAGAAAAGATTCCTCTGATGGCTCTAAAGAGCGAAAAGATCCCAAGATGAAGCAGGAGGAGCCCTATCGAGACGACTTCAAGGAGTATGGCTGCGAAACATTCTTCAAGGATAAGTCTGAYCCTGAATTCAGTGGGAAAACCCTGGAGAGCTGGGAGAGGCACCATTCCGGAAAGGAGAAGGAGAAGAAAGATGCTCCCGATAAAGAAAAAAAAGAAAAGGTGAAGCCAGAAAAATACAAGGAAAAATCCAAAGAAGGCGACAAGGACAAAAATGAAAAAGCTGTTCCAGAGAAAATCCTGAAGGACAAAGAACTAGAGAAGAGTTTCAAAGAGAAAAAAGAAACTAAGGAGAAGTACAAAGATCTTCACAGCAAAGACAAGGAGAGGAAGAGTTCTTTTGACCAGATGAAGGAGAAGAAGGAGAAAAACTTTTCCACAGACCGAGACGACTTCTCTGAGAAGAAGGATGAGAAGAAAGGCAAGGAGAAGAGCTGGTACAGCATYGCTGACATCTTCACGGATGAGAGCGAGGATGAGAGGGACGACTACAGCCTGAGTGGATTCAAGGTCGGCGACTCGGCCGGGGGCGAGATGCACCGCCTGGACAGCCTGCAGGACAAGGACGACGGCGCGGCCGCCGAGAAGGAGCTGTACCCCGACAAGCACCGCAAGTACTCCTCCGACCGGCAGCACTCGGAGAAGCAGAAGGATAAGGAGTCCAAGGAGAAGAAAAAGGACAAAGGAACATCAGAAGGGGGAAAGGAGAAGAAGGAGAAGAGTTCCTTTGAGAAACACAAAGAGAAGAAAGATAAAGACTCCAGTGAGAAGTACAAGGACAGGAAGGACAGAACGTCCATAGATTCCACTCAGGAGAAGAAAAACAAGCAAAAGCTCCCAGAAAAGGTTGAGAAGAAACACACCAGTGACGACAAGGTGAAAAGCAAACATAAGGAGAAGCCGGACAAGGAGCATTCCAAAGAGAAGAAGTCTTCGAAAGGAGGGGAGTCGGAGAAGAGCCTGCTGGAGAAACTGGAGGAGGAGGCTTTGAATGACTACAGGGACGACTCCAACGACAAAATCAGTGAGATCTCCTCTGACAGCTTCACAGACAGAGGGCAAGAGCCAGGACTGACCAGYCTCTTTGAGTCTTCTAACCTCTCTCTGACCGATGCCGCTGAAGAAAAGTTTAAGGACTCTCTCCCTTTACCCTGCCTGCAGGACAAACTCAAGGAGAAGGAGAGGCACCGACATTCCTCATCTTCCTCAAAGAAGAGTCACGAGAAGGAAAAAGCAAAGAAGGAGAAGACAGAGAAAAAGGAAAAAACAGAAGAATTCAAGGACTCCAGCAGCAGAAAGGATTCCACTCATTACGAAAAGGATTTCTCTGTGGATGGGGAGGCTTTTGGCTCTTCATACAACATGAAGGCAGAGGCTGATGAGGAACCAGAGAAGAGCATTGATTACTTATTTTCTGAAAAGAAGGATAAAAATGATTCTGAAAGAGAGCTGTCAAAGAAGGCGGAAAAAGAAAAGACTTATGGTTCCAGCACCATCAGCACAGCTAAAGAGAAAAAGAAGCGGGATAAACACAAGGAAAAATGGAAGGAGGAAAAGGAAAAGCATAGAGACAAACATGCAGATGGTTTCTTTAAACATCACAAAGATGAGCCAAAGTCAACACTCAAAGACAAGGACGGGCCTCAAGTTACCACCTTTAAAGATAAATCCAAGGAGGACAACCTCAAATTCGGCGAAACCAAACTGAAGGAGAAGCTCAAGGAGAACCAAGACAAAGACAAATCAGAGTCCATAAAAATAAGYAATGGGAATGAAAAAATAACCCTTTCCAAAGACAGCGGCAAGAAGGATGCCAGGCCGAGGGAGAAACTTCTGGGAGACGGTGATTTGATGATGACCAGCTTCGAGAGGATGCTGAGCCAGAAAGACCTGGAGATCGAGGAGCGCCACAAAAGGCACAAGGAGAGAATGAAGCAAATGGAGAAAATGCGGCACAGGTCCGGAGACCCCAAGTTAAAGGACAAACTTAAAAGCTCGGAAGATGTGCGCAAGAGGAGCCTGGATCTGCCAGCAAAGAAGCCGCTAACGCTGGACACGCAGCTCAAGGACAAGAAACTCAAAGAGTTGGGTCCCCTGACTCCTATTCTGTCACCGGAAAACAAGGCCCAGCCTGCTGTGGGGACAGACTCCAAGGACTGGATCACGGGCCCTCAGCTGAAGGAGATCCTCCCAGCATCTCCCAGGCCGGATCAGAACCGGCCCACGGGCGTCCCRACCCCAGCATCCGTCGTGTCCTGCCCGAGCTACGAGGAGGTGATGCAGACACCCAGGACTCCGTCGTGCAGCAACGAGGACTACACGGACCTGATGTTCGAGTGCGCGGACTCGCAGCACTCGCTGCCCATCTCCACCATGTCCATGAACGCCTGCTCTCCTTCCTTCTTCGACAGATACACCAACGTTTCCAGCGGGCTCCCCGAGAACCCCAGCCAGACCCCGACRCGCACCATACCCTCCTCAAACCTCTACCGTTCCATCTCAGTGGATATCAGGAGGGCGCCTGAAGAGGAATTCAGTGTCGGAGATAAGTTTTTCAGGCAGCAAAGCGTCCCAGCAACATCGAATTATGACTCTCCTGTTCAGCATTTAATGGAGGAGAAAGTTCCCCTTCCTTCTGTACCTGCTGAGAAGTTCCAGTGTTTGTCTCCTGGGTATTACTCCCCGGATTATGGAGTTTCCTCACCCAAAGTGGAAGCTTTGCACTGCGCGCCAGGAGCTGTCAGTGGGGTCGCCCAGTCACCTGAAAGTGTCTTCTCTGGTTTACAAGCAAAATCCTCCCCCTCGCACAGAGATGAGCTGCTGGCTCCTTCGGTGGAAAGTGCTCTTCCCCCCGACCTCGGCATGCCCTTGGATACCACGGAGGAGCAGCAAGCCACTGCCTCCATCATGCCCCCAGAATCCACCTACCTACCGCCCATCGAAGAAAACCATTTTAGTTCGGGAATGCCAGAACAAAACAACATAGACTGGGATAACCCTCCTTCCCGAAACCCGGATGCTGCCATTCCCCCCAGCYTGATGGGTAACCCCGCAGAGCACTCTGTCACCTGGTCCATGGGCTCGGAGCTTCTGATGAAATCTCCCCAGAGGTTTTCCGAGTCCCCTAAACCTCCACTCTGTTCCCTGGAGCCGATTCACCCTGCGCCGGTAGCTTTCATTCCCACAGAGACTTCCTACCCYGTTTCTCCCATCTCTTACCCTCTGTCAGTGTCTGAACCGAGGCTAGAGGAAGTCAAGGAGGATGCTGAGGAAGCMGTTCCGGGAGAAATAGCGAATGCCGAAGAGCAAGCTCCGTACATGTCCCCTACTAGGTTAGATACCTTCTTCAACAACTGCAAGCCTCTTCCAGAAGAAGCACCGGAGATCCCTCCGGAGCCCCCGTGTATGCCAGCAGAACCTCAGGCCGAAGTAGTCACCGCGCCAGAAAACAACTATTTGGAAAACAACAATGCAGCACCTGCAAATACGGAGGAGGCGGTGACGTGGCCCGATCCCTTCACCAACACCGAGGATGACTTGGACCTCGGCCCCTTCTCGCTCCCAGAGCTGCCGCTCCAGCCTAAGGATGTGGCGGAGACGGAGGTGACCGAGGCAGAGGCGGTGGAGGAAAGCCCAGCAGCAGCTTCGGAACCGAGCGCTGCGATCATCAAGGCCGGCGCGTCCGTAATAACGTCCGGCGAGCCCGAGGAGCCGCCGGCCAGCCAGGCAGCGGCCACCCTGCCCACGGACACAGAACCAACAGCAGAGGAGCAGAAACCAGAAGTGGCTGCRCAAGAAGCTGCCTCGGAAGCGCTGAACGTAGCCGAGGAGAAGGGAGCGGAGGACTCGGAAGCACAGGTTTTCCAGCAGGCCCCATCCGAGTCTGCGCAGGTGGAGAGCAAAGAGGTGGAGGCCGTGCACGAGGAGCTGCCGTCTGCTGGTGGGGTGGCAGAGGGCAGCTCCCAGCCCTGTCCCGCTCCCRTGGCCGGCTCCGAGGGCGGCGTTCCACAGGATGGTGCTGCCACCCGCGGCGGGAGCCAGGCCCCACCGTCCCAGGCGGACGCACCTCCCAGCAGCGCTCAAGCAGAAATCGCTGAACCAGTACAAAAACCAGTAGCAGAAGCTCCCAAACCACCCAAAATAGAAGAGATTCCTCAGCGGATTACCAGGAACCGGGCTCAGATGCTCGCCAACCAAAACAAGCAGAACGCCGCCGCATCCGAGAAGGAATTTCCTCCTGTCTCCGCGCCCGTCACGCGTGCCAAAGGCCGCATCACGGAGGAGGACGATTCCCAGGCTCAGCACCCGCGGAAGCGCCGCTTCCAGCGCTCCAACCAGCAGCTGCAGCAGCAGATAAACACGTCCACCCAGCAGACGAGGGAGATGATCCAGCAGACACTGGCAGCTATCGTCGATGCGATCAAACTGGACGACATCGAACCCTACCACAGCGACAGGTCCAACCCCTACTTCGAGTACCTCCAGATCAGGAAAAAGATCGAGGAGAAGCGGAAAATCCTGTGCTATATTACTCCCCAAGCTCCRCAGTGCTACGCTGAGTATGTCACCTACACAGGCTCCTACCTGCTGGATGGCAAACCCCTAAGCAAGCTCCATATTCCAGTGGTGAGTCACCTTCTGTCTTCAGCGTCAGGGACTGTCCCCTCCCTCGCTGCTACAGACACAGCCAGGTTGTCCCCCATGCMCTGTGACCACCCCTGCAATGCCAATGTGCTCCAGCCTGCCTTTASAATATGACACCACACCTGAGCCTGGGTAAGTGCCTGGCTGTGTGGTAAATGCAGCCCCTGAGGTGCTGCATTTTTGCAGAGAAGACCTTGGGCTGTGCTGAGGGATCCGAGATTTGGTCAAGCTTTAGAGCAAAGTTTGTATGAATCCACTGGATTTGAGGCTGGGAGGGAAAACTACTCTTACAGCAGTGTAGTAACGGGATAACGAGCTTAGAACATGGGAAAAAGTTGCCTCTTAACTCTTGTCTTTGTTTTCCCAAGCTCTGGTCTTTCACTTGGCACTGGGATCAGCATTTCACTGCTGTGCTGCAGGAACAGCCTCACTAATACAAACGCATCGATAAACTTAGTGCTGCAGGTGGTAAATCCGGGATCCAGGTTGGAGGAGAAGGGTCAATGTGACCAGGCTCCATTCCCTGCTGCACAACCTGCCCTGCAGCACGGGAGGGTTCAGGCTCTGGTTGTGCTGGCTGAGCTCTGCTCCCGGCWCTGGGCACCTCTTGCCAAGGTCTCACCCTCACTGAGGTCTGAGCRTGGGCAGGACCTTGTCCTTGGCAGACCTTTTCCRTGATCTCCGTAAGCACCCTACGGGSTGTCCCTGCTCCCTCCCCAAGCCTTGTGACCACCACACATTTTGGGGGGCAGGCAGCCCCAGGCTCTGCCCCACAGAGGCCCTGCTCTCACGCTGTGCCTGTGCCCGCAGATCGCGCCGCCACCGTCGCTCGCGGAGCCGCTCAAGGAGCTCTTCAAGCAGCAGGAGGCCGTGCGGGGGAAGCTGCGGCTGCAGCACAGCATCGAGCGGGTAAGGGGACACCCCAGCCGGGGAGCAGCTCCCCAGTCTCCTCTGCTGGCGAGGCTGAGGCTGCCACACTCACTGCTCTGCTCTTCCCCAGGAGAAGCTCATCGTGTCCTGCGAGCAGGAGATCCTGAGGGTGCACTGCCGGGCAGCGAGGACCATTGCCAACCAGGCCGTGCCCTTCAGTGCCTGCACCATGCTGCTGGACTCCGAGGTGTACAACATGCCTCTGGAAAATCAGGTCGGTGCCTGCCTCAGTGGTGAGGAGGTGTCTCAGGGGCTGTGCAAGACCTCAAGGGAGATGGGCTTTTCTGGAGGGATGGAGGGAGGGAAGGAGGCAGGAGTTACTAATGCTCTCCTTGCTCAGGTCACCCACCGTGGCACACAGATCCAGGATGTCACCCCCCTCCAGAGGGCAGGGTTAGGTGGGATATTGGGAAGGAATCCCAATGTGAGGGTTCACATTCTCTGGCACAGGCTGCCCAGAGAAGCCTAATCTGCCTCAGTTCGTGCCTGTGCTGGGAAGGAAATAGATCCAGGAATGTGGGATACAGGGAGTTCATGTCTGTTAAAAGCAGATATGGCTCAGGTTTATTTGTGAGTCTTGGAACCCTCCATCCTTCTTGGTCAGGATCATCTGCACACTGGAAAGGTTTCCTTTACTACACTCTGGAATGTCTTTTYGTGTGGAAGGAGGGTGTGAGAATCATTACACTGCTGCATTGCAGGAGGGATCCTGGGCAGGGACAGGATCCTGGGATTTATAAGTGACCCGTGTATTGATTCAGGAGCTCTGATTTATCCGTCRGCATTTCCCAGCCAAGTGTCTGTGCTGCCGCAATCTTGGCATGAGTTGAAGGAGTCAGAGAGGTACAGGTGCTGTGATGGGCTGACATGGACAGATTTCCTGCAAAGCAAGGAGAAATGGAGTATGTGCCTGTGGATGCATCCGCATCTGAGGCTGAATCCCTGGAAGGGGCTGCAGGAGGAGCTGGCAGCAGCGTGCTCCATCCTCCCTCTCTGCAGGCACCTTGTTTCTGAGGAGTGTGTGCCCCAGGAGGGGCTTGAATATGGCCTGTGAGACTTGTAACTGCTTAAGGTACAAAACTAATCCCCCATGTCCTTCCCTTCGCTGTCCTGTCCTTAGGGAGACGAAAACAAATCGGTCAGAGACCGTTTCAAYGCGCGACAGTTCATTTCCTGGCTGCAGGACGTGGATGACAAGTACGACCGGATGAAGGTGAGAGCTGTGGGAGGCCTGGGCTGGGGCATTCCAGGAGGATCCTGCCTGTGGCTGTAGTCTGGGAGCTGCCTTCATTGGTTTCCAGCACAGAGTGGGTGTCCTGAGATTGTCAGGGCAGCGTTGCATGGGAGTGGATGCCATGGAGTACTGCCAAGCCTTTCACACCCAAAACTTTCGGGTTTACCTCTGCTCCTGCTGGAGCTGAGCTCAGCAGACATCCTGAATCCAGGTGTCCTGGGTGTGGCATCCCTTGCTGCATTTAATGCTGTGCCCACAGTGACTGCATGTCCCCTGCCTTTGCCTCCCACTGAGCCCTCATGTGCCGTTGCTTTTTCCCAACCCAGACATGCCTGCTCATGCGACAGCAGCACGAAGCCGCTGCCCTGAACGCGGTGCAGAGGATGGAGTGGCAGCTGAAGGTGCAGGAGCTGGACCCCGCGGGGCACAAATCCCTCTGCGTGAACGAGGTGCCCTCGTTCTATGTGCCAATGGTCGACGTGAACGATGACTTTGTGCTCTTGCCGGCATGACAGTTCCAGCCCAGGAGACATCACTGAACACTGGCAAGGACGGGAGCGCTCCGAGGTCGGGCGGTCGAGCTCACATTCACCCTTAACCGCTTGCTGATGAATCCCTGGTCAGAGGAGGAGGAAGCAGCTATCGGCAGAAAACAAAACAATAAGAAAAATAATTGCACTTTCTTCACGACGTGTCCCTCGCTTCCGGACTGAYGGCAGCTCCGCGGGGCAGCGGGCCGGGCGCAGCTCCTTCCCACCGGCGCCCGCGGCGGGGAGGCTCCGGGCAGCGCGGGCAGCGGGCGCTCAGCGGCCCCGGGACTGGCCGAGGCGCGGAGGGAGGAGGCCAAGGACACCGTGTGTGTGTTGCAGAAGCTGCTGAGCGGGGCCAGCAACCACGTGAACCATGTACTTGTGAACACCGTGATTTCCAGCTCTCTGTTTTCCACCGGGCGCGGATCTCCTCTCGGAGAAGCTGCAGTAGGAAACCATGGGGGGAGGGGGGGGTGTTTGAGTTTCTCGTTCCATCATGGGTATGTCTAAAAAAAAAAAAAAATACAACAAAAAAAAAAAATCACAGAAAAACCTAATTAGAAACAAAAGGACAGTGTCCAAGTTGGGCAGCGGCGGCTCCGGAGCRGGGACGGCTCCGGGATGTGCCGGTGGCCCCGCAGCAGCCGCTGCCACCGCTGGGGACGGGCAGAGGAGCCGCCGGGGCGGCACGGCCGGGGAGACGGCGACGCAGAGAAAGGACTTTGCCAACTGTGTTTTTAATGGAGTAAAATCCACGTGGTTTATATATTTTTTCCTTTAATCTTGGGCATTTCGTTTCTCTTTCTGAGAACATAACTTGAAAACACTACAGAGCCAATACTCATATAAAGAAAAATTGTATCCCATAAATGCTGTACAGTTTTTATATACATTAACAATGTACTTTTGCTGCCTTCTAGATAATTTATTTTGCAACACATTACTGCACAGTTGTAAATAACTTATGTACTGTAACATCACTTTCAGTTATGTGTAAAGAAATAAATAAATTAATTAAAATTATCTTTGTATTTATAGTTCACCCTGGGCAGCACTTTCCCTGTTAAGGAAAAGGTTGCCCAGAGAAGCTGTGGCTGCCCCATCCCTGGAAGTGTCCAAGGCCAGGTTGGAACAACCTGGTCTAGTGGAAGGGGTCCCTGCCGATGGCAGGGGGTGGAGCAAGATGAACTTTAAGGTCCCTTTCAACCCAAACTATTCCATATTTCTGTGATTTTTAACATCATTTTTCTCCGTTTTCCCTGCCCCGTTGTGTCCAGTGGGATTGGAACCCTGCAGCYGTGCAGGTGATGGTAGTGGGGTGGGCCATGGGGAGAGCAGAACCCCCTGTGCTGGTGAATTCACAGCCCCAGAGTGACTGTGAGCTGAGCAGATGCTCTTTGGGACTGCAGAGTCTGGACAAGGGCAGGTGGATCTGGACAAAGTCAGTCCTCAYGCACCAAGTCAAGGATGCAGCTGGAGGCAGATCCGAGTGCCTTTCCAAGACCTCTGTGCCTTCCTTCTGCCTGCTGCCCRGCCTTTCCTGATGGCTGCAGCTGCCAGCCCCGGGCAGGAGTGAGGGGTGGCTGCCACGGACCCTCACCGCTGGCTCTGGATTCTCCAACTTCTGTCRAGTTTTTCCTGGGTGCTCGTGCTGGGCCAGTGTCTCAGCTGCCACTTTGGGAAGCAAAGATGTTCCAAATGCCATTTGCTTCTCTTCCTCTGCTGGCATGGCCTGGCTGGGGGGCCCAGAGGGGAGCCCTGGATTCAGCTCCCAGACCCAGCTGCCCCCTTGCTGCCACCAGCTTTGCAGCCACTTGAGGAATTTTCCGCAGTCGGGGCAGTGGGATCCTCAAGGGTTTMATTCCCAATGTGTTGCAGCCACTTCAGAAAAGCCAGGGGGGTCCCACCTTTCCCTGCTGACCCCCAGCTCCTGCCTTGGCACTGCTGGCACTGGGACCAGGACTCACCACAGCCACAGCAGGACGGGCAGTGCCCTGTCCCAGCTACAGCCAGAGGGATTTTTTGCCCCATTCTTGCCCTGGGCTGTAGGATCAGGATGGTGGTGCACTGGAGCAAGTGCTGGGACCGGGGGCTGCTTCTGTGTCAGGGGCTTCAAGAAAGCAGCCACAAGTAACATTCTTTAATTAATTTCCAGCGCTGCTCTTTATTTTGTTAAAATAGCCATAAATTCTCTGTAGTCACAGAGAGGCCTTTTATGAGCAGGAAAGCCTTACAGGCTCATCTGACCACGGTGCTGGTGGCCTTGGGAGTCTCCAGGGTTGGTTTTGCTCCCTTGTGCTGTAACTCCCAGACATGTGCGTGGGTGTGGGTCCTCCAGAGGGAGGCAAAAAAATGCAATGTGATTCTTTTTGTGTGATTTTGCAGGTGTGATTTTYCAGTGTAATTTTGCAGATGGAATTTTTCCACCATTGCAAGTCTGGAGCTGAGCACCTGAGCAATGCTGCTGCCTCCAAAAATCACATTTGTGAGTAAGTTTTAAAGGGAAGAGGGAAATAAAGTCTRTCTGCAGCTTGGCTGCTCTGTTGGCTCTTCCCACAGGCTCACGTGGTGCTGGGTACCAACCAGTTCCCTTCCTGGAGGGAGGGTCACAGATCGCACTGGCCCCCTTTGAGGTTTAGGGGGACCCGGGTGCCTTCGTGGGTGTTCACAGATGGGTCCTGGAACCCCTGGCTGCACCCCAGGGCCCCCAGGACAGCAGCTGGTCCGGGGGGTCCCTCAATGCCGAGAGGGTGCCTTGGTCTGGAGCACCGTGGAGAGGGGGGCCTGAGCTGGGGTGGGGGCGGTGAACCGGGGGTGGGAGACACGCAAGGCAGGGGCAGGGCGAACTGGGGCTGAGGTGGGGTCAACTGGGGCTTGAAACTGGGCGGTGGGGGGGCGAACCGGGCTGGAGGAGCTGAGCCCAGTGTTGGGGGGAGGAAACTGGGGCTGGGGTTTGTGAACCGGGCTGGGGAGACCAACCGGGCTTGGGGGGATGAGCCCGGGACTGAGCCTCGTGTTGTGGGGAGCGAACCGGCACTTGGCGGGTCCGAACCGTGGCTGGGGGGTCCGGACCGGGCTCTGGGGGGTCGGAACCGGGGCTGGAGGGGTCAGATCCGGGGGCGCCGTCGGGGCGGTGCCGCGGGGCGGGTCCGGCCGGTGCCGCCCCACCTGCCCGTGCCGAGCCCGAGCCCGAGCCCGAGCCCGAGCGCGGTGGCGGAGGCGGTGGCGGTGGCGGAGGCGGTGGCGGTGGCCGCGGCGATGGCGCTCGGGGGGTCGCGGCCGCGGGGCCGGCGGGCGGCGGGGGGGTGGGCGCCGTGCGCGGCGCTGGCGCTGGGCTGGGCGCTGGGCTGGGCGCTGGGCGCGGAGCCCCCGCACCGCTGCCGCCCCGACACCGCGCTGCTGCCGCCGCCGCTCCGCCGCCTCGGCGGCCCCGCGCTGCTCCGCGCCGCCGTCCCGCGCCTCCGCGGCGGCTGGAGCCCCTGCCAGC
The DNA here is from genome assembly GCA_018881555.1 of Amblyornis subalaris. NCBI lineage: Eukaryota > Metazoa > Chordata > Aves > Passeriformes > Ptilonorhynchidae > Amblyornis > Amblyornis subalaris. The sequence goes on along the minus strand of JACAXG010000036.1, from coordinate 5,760,762 downwards.
TCTACCGCTACCCGCCCGGCGCCCCCCGCCCCAACGGCACCGGGCCCTGCACCCGCGGCTGGCACTACGCGCTGCCCGCCGCCGGCCTCCGCGCCAACCTCGTCACGCAGGTGGGGCGCGAAGGGAGCGACGGGCGGGAAGGTGCCGAGGCGTCCCGGGATCGGGGAGAGTGGGGGACACCCGGGGCTGGCGGGTCCCGAGGGTACAGGAGGGGTTAAGGAGGTGGGAGGGTTCTGGGGGGGTCCCAGGGTCGGGGAGGGTGGGGAACCCCCGGGCCTGGGGCGGTCTGCGGTGCTGGAGGGGGGATGAGGGGTCCCGTGGGTAAAGGAGGGATTAAGGTGGGAAAGCTGCGGAGGTGGATCCCTGCGGGGAGTCTGGGGGGAGCAAAGTGGGGGTCCCAGCCACCAGAGCAAGCTGGGAACCCCAATAAGGATCCCACGGGAAAGCCCTGGATGTGCAGGAGGGAGCAAGGTGGGAAGGGTTTGGGGGTGGCTGGGGGGAGCCCTGGAGGAAGGGTGCTGAGGGGCTGCAGGATTTCCAGGGGCCTAAGGATCACCAGTACTGTCCCTTCACATCCGGCCCCACATTTCTGTTTGTGGGGTGGAGGTCAGCCAGAAGCCCCCCAGCCCCATCCATCCCAGCCCTGTGGGCAGTGGCAGGGACTCTGCCGAGCCCCCCATGCTGACACCTCCCCGCTGTGTCCCCTGCAGTGGGACCTGGTGTGTGCCTCGCGCTGGAAGGTGCCCCTGGAGCAGACCACGCACCTGCTGGGCTGGACACTGGGCAGTGTCACCACCGGCCTGGCCTGTGACAGGTAATGGGGGTCCCCGGGCAGCCCCCCCGGGCAGGGGCCACCGTGCCCAGCCCCGCTCACAGCCCGTCCCCGGCAGGCTCGGCCGCCGTCCCACCTTCCTGCTGTCCCTGGCGCTGGCCGTGCCCGTGGGCCTCGGCGTGGCGCTGGCTGTGAACTTCCTCATGGTCCTGGTGGCGCGGCTGCTCTTCGGGGCCGCGCTGGCGGGAGCCTTCCTCGCCCTCTACGTGGCACGTGAGTGTGATGGGGTGTCCATGGGGGTGTGGAGACCGAGGATGCTCCAAAGTGCAGGATGCTGTGGAGTGCGGGATGCTCCGGGATACAGGATGCTCCATGATGCAGGATGCCGTGTCTGTGGCACCCATGGTGGACCCCTCACCCCCTGCCAGGGCTGGAGCTKTGTGACCCCCCGCACCGGCTGGGGGTGACGATGGTGGCCGGATTCTTCTGGATCGCTGGGGAGCTGCTGCTGCCAGGGCTGGCCCTGCTGTGCCGGGACTGGCGGGTGCTGCAGGGCGCCGTCACCATGATCCTGGCCCTGCTGGCTGCCTGCTGGTGGTAAGGAYCCCCGGGGCAGGGGGCTGCGCGGGGCTGGGCTGTGCTCTGGGGCTGGTGCCAAGCTGTTCCCCAGCCTGGCACACCCTGCTCAGGGCCGCAGCAGGGATCAAAAGCCACCCGGGGCTCTCCAGAGGAGTGGGAACCCCCCCACCCTGGGTAAATGTTTGCTCAGATTTGAAGTTAGTTTCTGGGCAGCGTTGCTTTGAAGCCAGGTGGGAAAGTCAGTGCTGGAGGGGCGCCAGGCCCCTGGGGAGCCCCATGACCTGACCCTTGTGCCCCAGGTGCCCGGCCCTGYTGCTGGAGTCACCGCGCTGGCTGCTGGCCACACGGCAACTGGAGAGGGCCAGGAAGACCCTGCAGGCGCTGACCGAGGACAACTGCCCCCAGGACAGCCTCCTCACGGGTGYGTGGGGGACTCCGAAGGCGATGGGACACCAGCCCCCTCCCCAGAGCCGTGGTTCCCAGGGTGTGTGACAGAGCTGGCTCAATCCCGGGTTCCCTTCTCCCGGCAGAGCTGGAGGCCCTGTCCGAGGGGGCCCCGCAGCCGCAGTACCACTCTGTCTGTGAGATCTGCAGCACCAGGGTCATCTGGAAGAACGGCGTCATCCTCGGCTTCGCGGCGTGAGCGGGCAGGGGGTGTCAGTGGGGTGTGCAGGGGTGGGGGGTCCCTCTCACGGCCCCCTGACCCCGCTGTCCCGTAGGTTCATCGGCTCCGGCATCCGCCACTGCTTCACCCGCAACCTGGTCCCACACCTGCCCCACTTCTTCTCCTCCCACTTGGTGCTGGTGGGCACGGAGGCGGCCGCCTGCCTCTTCGTGTGCCTGACGGCCGAGCGCTTCGGGCGCCGCGCCATCCTCCTGCTCTGCACCGTCCTCACCGGCATCTCCTCCCTGCTGCTGCTGGCCCTCACCCAGTGTAAGACCCTCCCGGGACCCCCAGGGACGCAGCCCCCAGCCGAGGGGGGAACAGGGCGTCTGTAGGGGTGGGTGCAGGATTTGGCCCCTGATGTGTTTCACCCCCTCCCAGACCTGCTGGAGCTCATTGTCCTGACCCTGTCCGTGGTGGGCACGGCCGCCTCCCACGCCGTCACCATGCTCAGCATCTTCTTTGCCAGCGAGGTTCTCCCGACCGTGGTCAGGTAAGGGGGGAGCTGCCCCCCCCGTGCTACCCTGGAGCGGGGGCAGCCGGGCGGGGCTCCCCCTGAGCGTGTTTCCCCCGCAGGGGCGCCGGGCTGGGCCTGGTCGTGGGGGCCAGTTTCGTGGGCAAGGCCGCGGCGCCCATCACCGCCATCCCCAACAGCCGCGGCTTCTTCCTGCACCACGTCGTGTTCGCCTCCTTCGCCATCCTGGCCGTGCTCAGCATCATGTTGCTGCCCGAGAGCCAGGGCCGCAGCCTGCCCCAGTCCCTGCAGGACGGCGAGAGCCAGCGCCGGCCGCCCCTGTTCCGCCGGCCCCCCCGCGAGGACCACCTGCCCCTGCTGGCCCCCCACACCATCCCCCACGACTATTCCCGCCTGGCCGCCTCCACCAAGAGGATGCTGCACTCCCCAGACCCTCCCCGCGAGATGTAGCCGTGCCCGCCGCTCTCCCCAGGGCTCTCCCGCTGCTGGAGGGGCTGAGCACCGTGCTGGGACCCCCATCCCTGGGTGCCCTGGGGACAGTGGGGTCCCCCGGGACACGTGCGATGGGTGGGCGGGGGAGCAGCGCCCACCCCACAGCGGGGCCGGATCCTGCCCCAGGAGCAGCGGTGCTGGGAGCCCTGGGGTGGGGGTGATGCCCCCGGCGGTGCTGCCGGCTCCCAATAAAAGTGCCTTGTTTCTACGGGCTGCTGGTGGGGGGGTCACACACCCCCGCCACCAACCCCCTGCTCTTTATTATGGGGGTGACCAGGGGTCTCCTCACCCCCTCCCCAGCTCTGCGGGGCTCGCCCAGGGTGTCCCACCCAGGTTTGCTGGGTTGGGGTCTGCAGGGTGTGCGGGTGTGCACTCCCTGCACGGAGACCTCATTGCACGTACGTGTGCAAACCCCTCCAGCCTGGCGTCCTGTGCGTGTCCATATGTGAAGCTGCTCCATCTGGGCATCTCCTCTGCGTGTGCACGTGTGTGTGAGTCCCCACTGCCCCTTCCCTGCCCCAGCCCCTCCGTGGGCAGCGGGGTGTCCCCTCCTGCCCCCCATCCCCGTTAGTGCCCATAGAGGTCGGCCAAGCGGCGGAAGCGAGGCCCCCACTCGCTCAGGTAGTCGTAGTCCTGGTCCTCGTCCGTCAGGCTGGACACGATGGAGCTGAGGGGGCTGGCGACCGAGCCCGAGCCCTCGTAGTCGTAGATGAGGGCCGTGTCATAGGGGGGCACGCTGGGGTCACTGTCAGCCGCCTCCAGCCCCTGTGGGGACAGGAGGGCACCGTCAGCCCCGCCGGGCATGTGGGACCGAGGACAAGGGGGCCCGGGCTCTGACCCACCTCATTGATGAAATCCTCGATGTCGGAGGGGCTGCTGGGCAGCTTGCGGGGGGCCAGGGGGGTCCCGGAGCTGAGCGGGGCATCCCTGCGCAGGGGGGGCTTGGCCCGCGGGGAGAAGAGCTCGGGGTGCCGCAGCTGGTTGATGTCGTAGGCGTCCTGCGGGGCCAGGAGGGGGTTAATGGTGCAGGGCTGGGCTGGGGACCCCGGGACCCTCCCCCGCCGTGGATGCTGCTCACCTGGTCCTCCTCGCCTCCGCCCTGCTCGTCGTAGTTGAGGATGTTGTCGCGCATGTCGTCCCGAGAGCGCTGCAGSAGCCCCTTGCGCAGAGCCCGGCGGCGCCCGCGCACCCGCGCAGCCCCCAGCCCCGCCAGCACTGCGGGCACGGGGGGCGTCAGAGTGGGGGGCACGGCGGGCTGGCTGGGTTGGGAGGCGGTTGGGCTGGGAGGTGGGATAGGGAAGCAGGTAGGGATCGGGGGGGCAGTGATGGGGTGGGATGGGCAATGAGGAAAATGGTTAAAGGGTCTTGGTGGGGGTCAAGAATGGGTTGCTGGGTAGGGGTAGGTGTTGAGGGTCATGGGTAGGGGTTGGATGGGATGGCCAGGACCAGGATGAAGTGGTGGGTGGGGGACAAGGTGACAGAATGTGCTGGTGGGGTTCGGRGTGGGTGACCAGGACCAGGGCAGGGCTGGGGTGCCGGGGGGCAGGATGGAGGGGTGGGGTGAGGATGGTGGGGGTCTCACTCACCAAGGAGGAGGATGCTGCTGCCCAGGATGATCATGAGCGCCCCGAGGGTGATGCCGGCCCCGGCGGTGGCGGCGGCCAGGACCCCGTCCTGGCAGGTGCCGTCSCGGCCGCAGTGACACACCGAGACGTTCAGCAGCTGCTGCTGCTCCCGCGGGGGGGTCCCCGAGTCCCGGAGCAGCAGCGGCAGCGAGTAGGGCCCCTCGGGCAGCTCCGCCAGCACGGCCAGCACGGCGTGGGTCACTGCGGGGGTGGGCAGGAGGTGAGGAGGACCCTCTATGCAGCATCCCTCCCACCCCGGCTGACCCTCACCATTGAAGCGGGCGATGCTCCAGTTGCGGGCGAGCTGGGGATGCTGGGGGCTGAGCTGGAAGTGGAAGGGGGCTCCATGGGGGGGCCGGTCATCATCGGTGGCCCCCAGGAGCAGGGTCCCCCCACGTCCCGGCCGCCCGCAGAGCACCCCGGCCGGCGGCTGCAGCTGCGGGGCGTGGTCGTTCACCTCCAGGATCTCGATGGAGAGGGTGCCGGTGGCCGAGAGCGGGGGCTCGGCTGGGGACAGAGCAGAGGGGTCAGGAGGGGCAGCCGCAGCGGGAGGACGGGGCGAGGGGGCCGCTCACCGTCATCGCGGGCGAGGACCAGCGCGATGTACCAGCCGCCCTGCAGGAAGGCGGATGGGTGCAGCAGCTCCCGCTTGGTGCGGACGGTGCCGGCGTGGGGGTCCAGCTGCAGCCAGTCCGCGGGGTCGTAGAGCAGCGCGTATCTGTGGGCGAGGGGTGCGTGACATCACCCCCCGAAACACCCGCAGCGGGTGCCGGAGGCCATGCGGGGTGGGGGGACTCACGTGAGGGTCTGGATCTGGTGGGTGTCGGGGTCGCTGGCGGTGTAGGTGGTGATGGGGGTGCCCGGCGGGGTCCCCTCCAGGACGCTGATCCGCCGCGGGTTCTCGCGGAACACGGGCGCCTCGTTGACGTCCCGCACCCGCACCCGCACCGTGGCCAGCGCCCGGGGGCTGGCGGGGGCCGAGGGCTCCAGCGGCCGCTCGTTCTGCACCGACACCGTCAGCTCGAAGCGGTCCCGCATCTCGTGGTCCAGCGGCTGCGAGAGGGGCCACGGGTCAGCCGAGACATGAGACCCCCGGTGTCCCCCGGCTGCCCCGCGCCCACCTTGACCACGGAGAGCACGCCGTCGTTGGTGTGGGGGTCGGTGCGGATGGCGAAGGCGCCCTCGGGGTCCCCCTCCAGGATGGTGAATTTGGCCAGCCAGCTGGGCGAGCCCGCCAGGTCCTTGTCGTGCACGAACACCTTGCCTACGTCCACGCCGGCCGCCTGCTCCTCCACCTCCATGGAGAACTGGGCGAGAGCAGTGTGGGGCTGGGCTCTGCCTCTTTGAGATGCTGCAGCCCCCTGGGGGGCTGATTCCCACCCTGCCGACCCTGGCACGTCCCCATATCCCGCCCAGCCGCTACCTCCTCCTTGGTGAACTCGGGAGGGTTGTCGTTGATGTCCTCCAGGTAGATGACGGCCATGGCCGTGGTGGTGAGCCCGTCCCCGGACATATCGGCCGCCTGCACCGTCAGGTTGTACACCCCCATGGTCTGCGGGGAACGAGGGGGCCAGAGCTGAGCCCCTTCAGCTCCTGGGGAGCACAGAGGTCCCCCAGCTGCCGCCCACCCACTGTGTCTCCATGCCTGGGTCTGCCCGCGGATGCAGCTGTGGTTTCACCACGTGAGTGTCTGTGGCTGTGCCCGGCCCCGGTGCCCCCCGGTACCACCCAGCTGACCCCATCCCGTTACCTCACGGTCGAGGCCGGGCCGTGCAGTGCAGATCTCCCCGGTGGTGGCGTTGATGCTGAACATTCCAGCAGCGCCCTGGTCCAGGATGGAATACCGCAGCGCCGCGTTGTCCGTGTCGGGGTCATCGGCGTCGGTGGCATCCACGGTCATCACACAGGTCCCTGCGGCCACAGGGCGCTGGGTCGGTGCCGGAGCCGGGCCTGGCTCAGCACCCCSCAACCCCCCCGGCCGGACCCACCTGGCTCAGCGCCCTCCACCACGCGCCCGGTGAACACGTCCTGCCGGAAGAGCGGCCGGTTGTCGTTCTGGTCCACCACGATGATCTCCAGGTCCGTGGGGTCCTCCAGGGTGCCACCGCCCAGGTCCAGCGCGAAGGCTCTCAGCTGTGGGCGCAGAGCGGGGGGATCGGGGTCTGGCTGGGGACCCAAGGGAGGGGCTGCGGGGACCCAGGAACATCCTTACCCGGTAGCGATCATTCTCCTCGCGGTCCAGCATGGCGTTGAGGAAGACCTTCCCGCTGAACTTGTCGATGGAGAAGATGCCCAGGGGCTCCTCATCCACCCCCGGCCCCTTGATGCTGTAGATCACCCCCCCGGGCTGCTGCTTGTCCGACTTGATCTGCCCCGGGGAAATCAGGGCTGGGGATCCTGGGCTGGGGGTCTGTCCCCCTCTGGGGGTGCCCCCCTGTAATCCCCCCTGCCCAGAGTGCCCCCCYCCCACCACCTCAAAGAGGGGGGTGAAGGTCCTGCCTACCTGCACCAGGAGGTGGGGGATGCGCTTGTGGTTCTCTGAGACGCTGATGGGGGGGATCACCCAGGCCCTCTTCACCCGCCGAGGAGCTTCGTGCTGCCCCCAGGCCTGGGGGGCTGCAGCGCCCGCCTGGGCTGGGCTGGAACCCTGCGGGGGGACACGGTGCTGTCGGTGATCCCAAAACTCCAGAGTTGGGAGAGGAATGTCAGGCCAGTGGGCAGGGAGCTGCACCCTGGATGTGTGTGGGGTACATGGTGCTGGTGCGCACAGTGCTGGGCCCCCTGAGGGGATTGGGGTTGGGACTGGGTCCRGGGGAGTGCAGAGGCCAGCCAGCTCCCCCGGGAGCTTTGTGTCACTGGCCTCCTGACATCCCAGTGTGACGGTGACGGGTGTCCCACCAGCCTCAGCAGGAAGGGGTGCCCCACAATGACCCTGCGGGAGGGTGGGGAGTACCTCAAGCTGGTGGCACCTGCCRTGGCTTCCCCCCTGCATCACTGTCACCACAAGGATGTGGCAGCGAGGGTGGGGGCTAAGGGATCAGTTCGGGCTGTCAGGGTGGTCCTGGGGGAAAAGGGCTGGGGTGCTGCAGGAGCAGAGAGAATTGGGGGCTGCAGTGGAGATGGGGACTGTGAGGGGGAGATTTGGGATGGAGATGGGGGAACAGGAGTTCGGGAGGGGCTGTGTTGGGGTCAGGGAGCTGTGGGGGCAAGGATGGGTTTAGGGGCTGTGTGGGACTGCGGTCAGGAAATTAGGGAGTGCTGTGGGGATCCAGAGCCGTGGGGAATGTGGGGGCTGGGAGATGCGGTGGGGAGGGGGCAGGGAGCTGTGCATGGAGCCGACCCCCCCCCCAGCTCCATGCCACCCTCGTCCTGTGCCCCGGGGACACGCGCCGTCCCCTCCCTGGGGAGGGAGCACATCTGGGCAGCACCAGCCTCGCACCCACATCTGCGCCCAGCTGTGCCTGCGCCGCTGGATGCAGGGGTGTCCCAGGAGCCCCAGGACCTGCGTGGGCACCCYGAGGGGGGGAATGGGGCAGTGGGGCTGGCTGTGCCGGGGGTCCCTGGGAYGGGAGTGTGGGGAGAGGGGGCTGCGTGCCAATACCGTGGACTGGGAAGGACAAGGGGCTCATTCTGGGGCTGCGCTGTGGCCTCCAGCTCTTTCTCTGCGTCCTCCTCCCCCAGGAGAGATCCCCTCTCTTCCCTGGGGGCCGCTGGAGCTGGGGGGGTCGGGAGGTGGGGGAGGGATGCTGGGGGCCCTATTGCTGCGGGGTCTGCCCTGCAGATCCCCATTCCTCCCCCTGCCCCGAAGCAGCCGAGCGCAGGGTCCAGGCCAGAACCCCAATGGCTCCATTTGGCTCAAGCCTGAGACCACGGTGAGGGGCTCTGGGGGGATTCGCATGGGCAGGGGGGTGCGGGGAGGTCTGGGACCACAGCTGGAGTGGGAAAAGGGGGAGCAGAATGTCTTCAAGCGCCTAACCCTCCCCCCAATCCCATCTCAGCCCAACCCGGTCACAGGCGCAGGCAACGAGCCGGAGCCGCAGGCCCCCCCCTGCCACCGCCATCTGTGGGGTGGGAAATGCCTCAAGAGGGGCCCCGAGCCCCCGTCACCCCCAGCCCCATCCCCGCTGTCCCTAAGGACGTGCCTCCGTGTGGTTTGGGGTCCATCTGCCCCCGGCTCTGCGTCCTGGCTCCCCATCCCAGCCAGCCCTCCTGGGGCACGGAGCTGGGGGTCCCCATCCCAGCCCATCCCACCCCATCCCCGCGGCCCCGGTGTCTCCGCTCCCCTTACCCGAGCGCAGAGCGGGGCGAGCAGGCAGGCGAGGAGGAGCGGGGGGCCCATGGCGGAGCGGGGCACAGCCCGGCCGCCGGCCCCGAGCTAAAATAGCGGCGGGACTGGCTGAGTGACAGCACATGTGCTGCGGGCACCGGACCCCCCCGCGGGCAGCTGGCCCCGCCGCCCCCGGCCCGCGGCCCGCACCCCCTGCCCTGCYCGGCCCCGCGGGGGCCCGACGGGGGGATGCGGGGGGCGCGGGGGACGCGGGGGCCGCGGGGGGGTCCCCGCTGCCCGSGCCGGGGGAGCGGGGGCCGGGGCCGGGGGCGCGCAGCCCCGGGCAGGGCGGGCGGAACGCCGCAGCTGCCGCCGGGCGCGCTCCGAGGATGCCGCGACGGGGCGGGCGGGAGGGGAGACCCGGGCCCGCCGCCCCCCCGGCTGCTCCGGCGCCGGGACAAGGACCCGCATCGGGACAGGGACAGGGACGGAGACAGGGACAGGGACCGACACCGGCAGCGGAACAAGGACTGGCATCGGCAGCGGCACCGGGACAGGGAGAAGGGACGGGCACCGGGATAGGGAGAAAGGATGGGCACCGGGACAGGAACATGGACAGGGACAGGCACCGGGACCGGGACAGGGGCAGGGACATGGATAGGGACTGTAGCCGGCACCGGGACAGGGACAGGCTCTGACACCGACAGTGGGACAGCGGCCTGGGACTGGGACTGGGAGAGGGACAGGGACAGGGAGTGGGACCGGGACCGGGACCAGGACCGGTTCTTCCCGCCCCCCTCGGCCGCGTCTCCCGTCGGGGTGAGCCCGCTCGTCTATCCCCGGCCGTTCCCGGTGCCGGTGCCGTCTGCGTTGGCGTCGAGGCCGGTCCCAGTGAGGGGTCGGGAGAGGGACGGCAGTGTCCCGCCGTTCCCTGGTCCCGGCGGGCTCCCACCGGGCAGAGCGGGCGGGGGCTGCTCCGGGAGTCCCGGCAAGGCTGTCGGCCCCCGCTGTCGGTCCCAGCGCTGTCCCTCGGCCCCCGGGTCTGCCCGTGACCCTCGGGGCTGGTCCCGGTGCTTCCTTCGACCCTCCAGAACTGGTTCCGAAGCTGCCTCCGCTCTCCAGGGCCGTTCTCAGGGCTGCCCTCGACAGCCGGGGCCAGTACCGGTGTTGCCCGCGACCCCTGAGGTCGGTCCCAGTGCTGCCCCCGGCCCCCAGGGCCAGTCTCAGTGCTGCCCTCGACCCCCGCTGCCGGTCCCGGTGTTTCCCCGACCCCGGCGCGCCGCGGTGCCGTGGCACCAGGTGGCAGCATCGTCCCGGCCACCGGCCCCGACATCGACGGTCGCCGCAGCCCGGGGTGCCGCTCCAGGGAGCGTCCCCCGCCCGCCGGCGCGGGGGCCTGGGGGTCCCGGTGCAGCAGGGATGGAGAGCCGCGACCCCCCGGGCAGGGCGAAGGGATCGAGGGGCTCTTGCTCTCCCGGGAAACCGAGTCCTGGGCCCGGCAATGGGGGGTGCGGTGTGTCGGTGACACTGGTGGCATCACCTCGCCCCTGCTTGGCTGCTGTGGGGACCCCAGGCCAGCACGGTCCCTTCCTTGGGAATAAATGCCCACGGTGCCCTCCCGGTCACCAGCACGGGCATGGGGAACAAGGCGTGGGAAAAGAGAAGCAGGAGGAGGGATGCAGGATGTGTCCCGTGCATACCCAGCAGCTGAGCGGTGGTGGCAGGGCTGTCGGTGTCCCCAGGGACGTGTCACGAGCGGGTGAGCGTCGGGCGCCGGTGACCCGCGGCGTGGCTGTGCCGTGGCGTGGGCAGCGGCGCTCACTTGCCCGTCTGTCTGTCCGATCCCATCCGTCCGCGCCGCTGCCCCGTCACCGCGCATCAGCGTCACGGCGAGGAGCCGGCCCGGCGGCGCTGGCCGGGGGTCCTGGCGGCTGCCCCTGCCCCTGCCGCGCCGTGGCAGCGGGGCGGCCGAGCAGATGTTCCCTGCCACCGGCACCGGCGCGGGGGGGGCAGACGTGACAGGCTCTGACAAGGCGCCAGCCCCGCTTGTGGGGCCCGGGCTGCCCCTGGCGCGGCCACGGCTGCAGCACGACAGGGGACCCCGGCCCCCACCGCTGGCCCTGCCGCGATGCCCCCTGCCCCTCTCCCCCCGCAAACCGGGGCTCCCTCTAAGGTGCAGGGATTTGGGGTCTCACAGACGCTGGCTGCAAGCAGGACCAGCCCAGGACAACTTCCCTTGCTGCTCCGGGTGCTGGGTCACCCTATTTTGGAGGGTCCCAATCCCCTCTTCCCCAGCTGACACCCTCTGACCTGCCCAGGGCAGTGCAAGTGTCACGGGTGTTGGGATCAGTCGTACCCACACTGTGTTTTGGGACCAGTCACGTCTCTGCTGTGGGGTGCAACCGGACCAGTCATGACCCCAGTGCGGGACCAGTCATATCCCTCATGTGTGCCACAGGGGACCAGTTGTGACCCCAGTGCAGGGACTGGGGTGTCAGGGCAGTCCCAGGAGGGCAGAGGGAGCAGCTGGGAGCGCAGAGGTGCCACACGCCGGCGCAGCCCCATAAAGCCACCGGAGCTGCGATTTTATATGGCAATAAAAGATAATGTCAGCTATGAAGTGCTAGAGCAGGTCCTGCCGTGCTGAGCCGGGGGGGCACGGAGGGGTGGGCAGCCCCCAGCTCCCCAGGCATGCCCCAGCAGGGCAACATCCACTTGGGGTCAGCGGGTCCCCAGGTGCCCCAGGGTYGGGGACACCCCCAGCGCTGTCACGGGCTGGCATTGGGGACGATGCATTAAAGCTGCTGCTTTGGGTTGTTGTTGTTGTTGTAATGGTTTTATTGGGCGATGCTGGGCCGGGCCTGGCAGGCCCTAATGAAGGAGATTGATGGCTTAATCGCCTGCAGCCATTACGGGGTAATTGAATGGTTGTGTACATATGATCCGACCGTCAACGCCGACGCGGCTCGCACGCGAAGCGCCTGGAGCTGGGGGACACACACAGCCCCCCCTGCACCCCGAGGCATGCAGCACTGGGGAGCAGAGCCCACAGCCTTGGGGACCCCCATCCACCCAGGAGGCCTGGCTGTGTTGGTGTTCCCAGAGGTGTCCAGGTTCATCCTGTGCCACTGGGTCACCCCACCCCATCCCACCTCCATCCCGACCTGGGCTCCAGGCACTGTAACCGGGTGCTTCCATGAGGCTTTTCATTAACAGGTCCCATCTATAGGGATGAACAGCGGTGTGGAAGTGGAGCACTGGGGCCAGCATGGATGGCAGCCCCACACTGGGAGTCACCACTGACCACCCTCCCTGTGGGAATCACCCAGGAGCAAACCCGGCAGAGCCCCCAGCAGGTCCCTCTGCCGAGGTGTGAGTCAAACTACTCATTTTGTGTGTGACAAGCAGGTGTTTTACAGTATTTGCTACCTGTGATCATCCATCAAAGCAATCGATAGCGTTCCAGCAGAGTTTTATTAATGATCTTGTCACCGGGCTGGTGCGGGGTGCCCGGGGTTGTCGAGAATGATAGATCATTAAGAGCTTTCGCTGCTATTTATTCTCCAGTGACCTTGTCTCTCTCCATTGTTGCTTGCTTAAGAGTTATGAATGCGAGACATGATAATTTGATATTGATCTATTTGGTAAGTTAAAAAATTTACTGCATCGTTGATGTTTTAACAAAGGATCCGCTCGGTCCCTCCCACCAGTGCTCGGCTCCACGTGTGTCCCTGTGCCTGGGATGTGGGACACTGAGGTGGCTGCTGAGCTCTGGGTGTCCCTCGTGTCCCTCGTGTCCCCATCRCAATTCCTTTTGAGCCTAAAGTACCGAAATCTGGGACATGCTGCCGTGGGCAGGGCGTTGGGATGGACACAGCGGGTGTGTGGCTGGAGCCCCGTGCAGGTGGGGTGGGATGGCGTGGGATGGAGTGAAGAAAGCCTGTTCCCATCCAYATCCCCTTGCCCTTTTTCCCAACTCCACTCTCATCCCACCCCATCCCTGCTCGCTCTGCCCAGCACCAGGTGCCTGCCATGGTCCCCTCCATGTCCTCTCCATGTTCACTATGTGTCCTCCCAGATTTTTGGGGCTCCCATGTGGAGTCAAACAGGGACAAAATTCCACGTATAAAGGTGGGATTTATCAAGAGTGCACTGGGATCATCTGGTGTGGGGGGGATGCACTGAACAATACRGTCAGTATTTATGTGTGATTTTGTATTTATTCTTCATTTCTGCTGGGAAATCACTCCCTGTGAGAGTGGGGAGGCCCTGGCACAGGTTGTCCAGGGAAGCTGTGGCTGCCCCATCCCTGAAGTGTCCAAGGCCAGGCTGGACAGAGCTTGGAGCCACCTGGGATAGTGGAAGGTGTCCCTGCCCATGGCAGRGGAGTGGGACAACATGAGCTTTAAGGGTCCCTTCCCACCCAAACCATTCTGGGATACCATGATTCCTACAAAGGGCTCCCACACAAGGAAACCCTAACTCTGCAGCTCTGGCTCAGCTCAGCCAGGTGGGATGAATCCTACTTTTATTGGACATCATTMATGGACTGGGCTGCAGTGAGCCCAGACCTGCTCCTGCTGATCCCCGTGGCACCTCCTCGGGGGCAGAAGGGCCGTGGAGCAGGACCAGGCACCCCGGGGGGCCCTAGGCTGGGTAAAAGCGCTGCAGCAGCTCCTTCTTRTTGACTTTGCCCATCTGGTTGCGCGGGATCTCCTCCACCACGATCAGCTCCGTTGGGATGGTGTATGGAGCCATGGTGTCCCTGGAACACCAAAGTGCAGCAGTTACAGCTGAGCAGGACTGGCCCAGCCGAGCTTTGCCAGGTCACTCACAGCCCTGATGGCCCCGAGCAGCCCCACCTGGGACCCCCACCCACATCCCACAGCCCATTTGAGCTCAGCCCCTCTGGAGCTGTGTGGGCTGTCTGCTCTTAGCTTGGCTCTGCAGGGAGTAGCTCATCCCTGGGGATTCCTTAGGAATGCAGGGCCTGTCTCCAGCCCTCTCCTCGTACTCTTCTCCTGGGAGAGCTTGGCTCCCACCACAGCTCAGTCTGGCCCTGTTCTGACCCTGCCTGTGCTCCCTGGGGGCACCTGGGACCTGGCTCATCCCTTGCTGTGCTTTTGGGCTGGAGATGGACCCTGTTCCTGGCACCTGGCTCTGCCTGACACCTCCAGCTCATCCCTGAGGGTCACCCTTGGTCACCTCCTCCCCTGCCCTTTGGGAGCCTGTGCTGCCAGCCCTGCCACGCAGCACCCCAGACCTCACTGGCTGCAATGTCCCAAAGCACCCCCAGCCCTCAGAGGGGGCACGGGGACCCTTCAGAGAGAGCTGGAGGCGGTGATCCTCCCCGAGGACAGGCACGGCACGCAGCGTGCGACGGGTGCCGGACCCCACGTGCCCCTGGCGCCAGTCCCCGCGGACGCGGCAGGTGAGTCCCCTCCCCGGGAGTGTCGGTGACCTGGCAGCSATCCCAGCCGCCCATCCCGGCCCGCGGGGGGGCTGTGAGCCCCGAGCATCATCCCGAGCCCTCGTGGAGCACAGAGGGGGGCCTCTCCTGCCTTCTGCCGCCCGTGTGTCACCGACCTGGGGCCGCGCCCGGCTCCGCAGCGCCCTGGCACCGACTCCAGCGCGAGATGCCAAGTCTGCCGAGCCCTGCCACCCTCGCCCGGCCTCCTCCCCGCCGCCACCAGCGCCCGGCCATATGGAGCCGCTAGCTCGGGATGGCGCCTGTCGCCGGGAAGCACCATCGCAGGCGAAAGCCGCAAAATGAATCACTCTGAAGAGGGACATGTGTCTCCTGCCAGGGAGCGCGAGAACAGGGGCCAAGCGAACGTAAGTGACATAAAAAATAAAGGGGAGAGACAGGGCGAGAGGGGGAGGCGGGCGGGGGGCCGGAGCCGTGCCCGGAGCCGGCGCCGGGCAGGGAGCACAGCCGGACCCTCCGGGGCTTGGCTTTCAAGGGCACAGGAGCAACATCCCTGTCACTGAGCCGGGGACAGCGATGGGAAGAGACGTGCAGGGAACACGCGGGGAGGAGGGCAGGCAGGGGAGTACAGGCGGGCTGAGCAAAGCCCCCTGCCCTGCACCAGGGACCCCCAGAACAGCCTGGGGGATCCCCAAGGCCACAGRTGGGGGGACGAAGGGATCTGTTGGGTCACCAGTGGCCCTGCCAGGAGATTTAGAGATGAGCAGCCATCATGCAGCGTGGTGAGYGTCTTTCCTGTGAGGAAAGACTGAGAGCTGGGATTGTTCAGCCTGTAAAAGAGGAGGCTTTTTACAAGAGAGACTCTTTACAAGGGCCAGGAGTGCCAGGACAAGGGGGAATGGCTTCCCACTGCCAGAGGGCAGGGTTGGATGGGATATTGGGAAAGAATTCTTCCCTGTGAGGCACTGGCACAGGTTGCTCAGAGAAGCTGTGGCTGCCCCATCCCTGGAAGTGTCCAAGGCCAGGTTGGACAGGCCTTGGAGCAGCCTGGGATAGTGGAAGATGTCCCTGCCCATGGCAGGGGTGTGGGACAGGATGAGCTTCAGGGTCCTTTCCCACCAAAACCATTCCACGATCCTATGACACATCCCCTGTGCCCCTCACTGTTCTCCTCTCTGTGGGGTTTTACCTGGCCCAGTCCTTCAGGTCCTTCACGGAGAGCATCTCGCCCCTGCGCAGCTGCACGACCGCGCTGACCCGCTGCCCCCACACCATGTCCGGGGGCCCGATCACCGCCACGTCTGCAGGGAAAACAGAGTTGGACTGAGGAATGTGAGCAGCTTCTGGGGCCCAGGTGGGTAGAAGAGGGGTTCAGGTGTCGGCAGGAGCGGTGTGTGCCATGGGATGCCGGCACAGGAAAACACTGTGGACTTCTGTGCTGACACAACAGAGCCTTTTACCATGGAAAAGGCAGGAAGCTCCACGGTTGGAGCAATTTGGAGTCAGTGAGGAGGAAGACGATGTAGAGTGGCATGGAGCTGGGGGCACCGCTTCTGACCCCTTGTACAGGGTCATGCACAAGGCCAGGGCAGATTTAATTACAGTCCCATTTCCAAAATCACATGGGAACTGCTGCTGACTCGGCTCCGGCCCTGGGAGAGCCGAACAGTGGGATTGGAACACAGCCCTCGTGGGAGGGCTGGGAGGCAGCTCCAGGCACGAGCCCTCGGGAGCTTCTTGCCAGGGCTGTCCCCAGAGCTGTGTCCCCAAGCTCTGCCCCTCTGGGCACGGCCAGGGACCAGGAGAGCACAGACCTGTGATGTGGGGGTGTGCGAGGAGGTGACGCTCCACCTCCAGGGCGCTGATTTTAAACCCTCCATTTTTGATGATGTCCACGGAGGTGCGGCCCTTGATCCAGTACACTCCATCCTTGTAGGCTGCCGTGTCTCCTGGAAAACAAACMRC
>JACAXG010000036.1:5717218-5744485 GCA_018881555.1 Amblyornis subalaris | reverse complement strand
CCCTTGATCCAGTACACTCCATCCTTGTAGGCTGCCGTGTCTCCTGGAAAACAAACAGCTCCATCAGATCCCTTGATCCAGTACACTCCATCCTTGTAGGCTGCCGTGTCTCCTGGAAAACAAACAGCTCCATCAGATCCCTTGATCCAGTACACTCCATCCTTGTAGGCTGCAGTGTCTCCTGGAAAACAAACAGCTCCATCAGAGGCTGCTCCCTTGATCCCCCTCTGCCTTTCCTGGTACATGGATGTGGCACTCTGGCAATGCTGCAAGAGGGAATGTCTTCCCACTGCTACAAGACAGGGTTAGATGGGATATTAGGGAGAAATTCTTSGCAGTGTGAGTGGTGAGGCCCCGGCACAGGTTGCCCAGAGAAGCTGTGGCTGCCCCATCCCAGGAAGTGTCCAAGACCAGTTTGGATGGGGCTTGGAGCAAGCTGGGATAGTGGAAGGTGGAATGAAATGAGCTTTAAGGTCCTTCCAAACGAAACCATTCTGTGATTTCACAAAAAAAAAGGTGGGGAATGACATTGGGAAATGAACCTGTCCTCAGCAAGATGTTTGGTCCCACCTGTCCTTCCCACAGTTGTGATCCCATAATTAGCCCAGCCCTGGTACCACAGGATGTGCCAGCAGTGATGCAGTTTTCCACATCCTCTTTCCGGCTCACCTCCGGCACTGTGGAGTTTTCACATGGTGCCGCAAAGGCAGCAAGCGCCCAGAGA
The DNA here is from genome assembly GCA_018881555.1 of Amblyornis subalaris. NCBI lineage: Eukaryota > Metazoa > Chordata > Aves > Passeriformes > Ptilonorhynchidae > Amblyornis > Amblyornis subalaris. Next base: position 5,743,761 of record JACAXG010000036.1, on the reverse strand, counting down.
TTTACAGTGTCAGAGCAAGGAAGTATCAAAATCAGTCCTGAAATCCAGGCTGCTCCCCAAAAGAGCTGTGTCCTTTCTCAGCTGGCACATGCCAAAATCCTGAGCAGCTCAGCCCAGCCAGGGAATGATTAATTGTTCTTGTATTTGCCTGTCCCCTGGCACTCCATGGATGTTGAAGGCTGTCTGGAATATTCTGAAGTTGGGGGAGAGTTTGAAACTAGGGCTCTCCGGGTGTTTGGCTGCTCGGGGTGGGAAGGAACTCGTGGCTGCTGTGCTGAGCTGCACCCGGATCCTGTGGTGTGTGACTGACACAGGGTGGGACAGGGGACATTAATTAAATGGTGGCACTGGGAGAGGCACGAGCTTTCAGCAGGGAGAGCAGGAGCTGCTTATTCACACAGAGAAGATGGGGAGAGGAAAGGGAATTCAGCCCTGCTTCAGTGACACCTTTCCCTTGTTGCTCTTTGGGATGCAAGTACAGGAAAATGGCCACGATTGCATTTTCCTCTGCTCTGATGGGGTGAAGGATCCCCGGGACAGGTCCAAGGGATAGCTGGGCCCATCCCGGGGTGGGGGAAGGAGATTTCTCTGCTCCAAGGTCCAAAAGCCAAAGGGCTCCGTGCCTGCAGGATGACTTGCTCCCCTTATCTCTCCTTGAACTGAGAAAGGATGGAATTCTTATCCCTGCCTGTCCTTGAGTCTCTGGGGAGGTGTCACCCACACCGGTGTCTCTGGAGCCTGTTTACAAAGCAAACTGCTGGGACGCAGCCCAGCACCAGGGCCTTGTGCCTGTCCCACTCCTGTCCTGGCACACAGGGCACGGACAGACCTTGCCTGGCCTCACATCCCATTTCCAGTGAAGTCTCTGGTCCTTTGCTGGTGGCAGCAGGATGTCACGACAAGACTGTCCCACAATGAAACACCTGAGCTGGCAGCAGTCCGAGCTCCCAGGGCCATTTGGAGCATCCAGGCCAGCCCTGCCAGCTGTGCCCAGGCAATGTGGGAGCCCAGTGCTGGAGCAGGGCCACTAGGATGGGATCTGTGCCCAGCTGGGTGGCAGCTGGAGCCAGGCTGGCTGTGGGTATAAGCATCCCCGGGTGGCCTTTGCCATCATCCCTGTGCCACCATCCCCTGCTGTCCCAGCTCTGGCAGGATCAYGGACAGGCTCTCCTGAGAAGTGTCACTGTCAACTGCAAAATGTCCTTTCTTGGAGGAGATGGACACCCCAAGCTCTGCCCTCCCTGGGTCTGGGGGGAACATCTGGGAGAGGAGGAAGAGTCATGAAGAGCGAGGGGAAATCCATCCTTGCTGCCCCCCTTCCACCCCTCTGCTCGCCACAAACGCCATCGCTGCTTCCCACACGGATCCCTCCATTCCATCGGAAGCACAGCACGGCGAGGGGATATGTCACATTATTATTGTGACTACTGTGAGCTTCTGGGACCAGCTCTGTAATTCCCCCCGTCTCTTCCTTTCCATCTCCTCTGCAGTGCCGGGGCCTGGCTGTCACTCCCCGCGCTGACAGCCCCGAGCGCTCCGAGGGATGCCATCCACCGAGGACAGCCCCGTTACCCTCTGCCCCGCGCCATCTGCCGCCAGCCCAGCACATCAGGCAGCCTGTGCACTGGCACATCCAGCATTCCCTGCTCCCCAAGCCAGCAGGGAATTCCCAGACCAGGGACACCAGTTAGAAGGATGCAGGTGAACAGTGCTGAGTGTCACTTCCAAAGCTGTCACTGCCCTGAAAGCCACAGCAAGGACTGTGCCCATCTTCTCGGGGGTCCCTGTGCCCCATGAGCCCACCCAGCCCTTGTGGGCAGCCCTGCTGCTGGTGGTGCGTTCCATCCATCCCAGCTGCCCCAGCTTTTCCTGCTCCATCAGGCTGCTCCATCCAGCAGGATGCACCTCAGAGCCACAACCACCATTCCCTCCCCTCAGCCACCTGCACCGGGAAGGGAATTTTGGCTGAGGAGAAGATGACGGTCTCCGACACCCTATCTCCACCTCTGCCTGCCCGGGCCACTGCAGCCAGCTCCTCTGCCCACACAGAGCTGCAGTGGCAGAACCTCGTGGCACGTGGCTCCCGCCGGAGCTGCGGCTGCCGAGGCCGTGGGATTATTGTTTCCCTGACAGCAGCCGTCACCGCTACCTTTGGATTTGTTTCAAGATGCTCAGTGGGCATCTGTTCTGCGAACTGTTAAAGGCTCTGCTGAGCTGAATATTGAACAGGCTCTGTGCTGGCGGGGGCTGCCCTTTGCTGGAGTTACAGGCAGTTATAGATAGATTTATCTAGTTAAAAGCATAGAATTAGGGAATGGTTTGGGTTGGAAGGACCTTAAAACACATCTTGTTTCATCCCCTGCCGTGAGCAGGGACACCTTCCACTAGCCCAGGTTGCTCCAAGCCCTGTCCAACCTGGCCTTGGACACTTCAGGGATGGGGCAGCCACAGCTTCTCTGAGCAGCCTGTGCCAGGGCCTCCCCACCCTCACAGGGAGATGCAGAAGGAGACCAACAAGGTGCAATGGAGACCAACATTTCCCACCTCACACCACAGAGATTTCTGCAGTGGGGTTCTTCACGTTGCAAAATCCTCATTGCAAAGACAAAAGGGCCCTCGGGATTCTGCTGTACTTTGAGCACCTCCTTCACCGGGCGGTGACGCCTCATGGGGACCAACCCACTGCCAGAGCCGCTTCCCAGGACGTGGAGAACAAGACCCTCTTTGCTCCTTGGGCTGAGCTACAGGATCAAACCTCCCTGGAGCTGCTGTGTCAACACCCTCACCCATGGGGCGAGGGTTTGTTCCTGGCAAACACGGCACAATTCCCATATCAAAGGCTCAAACATTTGAACCAACTCTTGACCCAGAGAATGCTTTGGCTGGAGAAATGAAGCGCTGAGTGGCTTTGGGGAGCTCTGAGATAGCTGAAGTATGCACAAAAAAAACGACTTTTCAGGTAAATCACGAGGAATGGTGATTTCAGCCTGGTCTAGATGCAGAGCTGGGAATGTCCTGGGATCTGCTGGAAAAACAGGGATAGTGTTGCCCTCACAGTAGGGCTCCATTATTCCCAGATCTCAGGTGCTGAGGAGAGGTCGGCACCCCGGAGCTGCCCCCCAGGAGGAGCCCACCCAGGCACACCATCCGTGCTCCTGGGGACAGATGTCCCTCGGCAGCCTGGGAGACTGTGGGTAACAGTGTCACCAGCTCCGTGGCAGCGACAGCGCGGCTGCGACGCGCGAGCCGGGATCTGGCACGCGGAGCCGCCCCGGGAGCAACGCGGCGCCGCGCCGAGCTGCAAACTGTCACACGGCTTCCCTGGCTTCTGGGAGGTGCTTCCCCATCCCACCTTATTTATACACCTATTCCTCTGTGTTTACGGCTCCCAGAGGGGACGTGGCAGGCGTTTCCCAAGCGGCTCTCCGTGCCGTCCCGGCGGATGAGAGGCAGGACAACACGGACACCTGAGGATGTGCACTCCAAGGTTTGCAACCAAAGCCACGCAGCCCAATGCCACCAGGAGAGCCTGGCCCAGGAGCGTCATTCCCAGTGGATTTGGCTGTTTGCAGCTGTGATGTGACAGTCTCAAGACCTCCCTGGCTGTGCCGCTAGGCAGATCCGGCACTRGAAACACTTGGCAAGGCACTTGTGTGCATCAGCAGCAGGGAAGAGATGGCAGTGCCCTGGATTTGGGTCCAGCCTCAGGCACAGCCTTTTGCTGGGTCCTGCTCGGGCACTGGCAGCATGGTGAGAGTCTGGGAGAGGGTCAGCTCCAGCCATCACTTAAAAAGTGAAGGTAGAAGAAGGGAGTGGATGAACACCGTGTTGGAAGCACACAGAAGGCATTGGAAGCACACAGGAGGCGTTGGAAGCACACAGGATGATGCACTGGAAGCAGCACAAGTGTGGAGCCAGAGGAGGAGGCCTCAGCCTGGCTTTGTGTGTCCCCAAACCTCACCCAGCGTGAGGACATGGCCCCTGAAGGCTTGGATTGCTGGGACACGTCGCTCCATCCTCGCAAGGAATCTGTGCATGTCCCCCCACTCCTGTCACAGCTACAACAGGGCAAGTGCTGCACAGCAGAAAATACCAAGGAACAGCAAATCTCCCCTTTGAAAGGCAAATGATTGTGTTGATTATTTCACCCTCCTGCTCTGGAGGCAGTTAATGCTCTCGTCAGGCGCTCCAGGGGCCGGAGCGGCGCCGGGGATGCTGGGGGGCTCTTCCCTGCCAGCAGCAGGATGTGGTTTGAGCACTTTCAAATATTAATTAGACCTTTTGCTGTTAATGAATCACTCCTGATTTTTGCAAAGTCTTGGCTTTCAAATGCTCCATGCAGAGCTCAGCCCAGTGCTCCTCAGAGAGTGGGGATGGAGAGCAGGAATGTCTCACAGCCACATTTCCAGGTGACACTGACCTGCAGGGACACAGAAGAACTCCTGTGGGAACACTCACTCCGTGCCACCCGTGGATAGCCAGCAGAGCTCCTTCAGACCACCCAGTGAACCCTGCTGTTTTGGGAGCCTTTATGCTTTTTACTCCCAAGCTCCAGGAGGAATTCCGTGCTGTCAGCTGTTCTCCTGCCATGATGATCCCTCATTTCCACAGGGAAGAGCTGGAGCAGGGCGCTCACCCTCCTGCATTCCTCTGGAATTGTCACTCTCACCAAGCTGGCATGTTGAGGGGACCAGCAAGCTCCCAGCTGGAAAACCCCCGGGAAGCTTGCAGGGAGGCAGTTGGAATAATCAGACTTTGCCCTTCTCCGGTGCCTTTCAGCCGAGGATCTCCGAGCACACCGATCCAGAGGCTAATTAGGCAGAAACGGGAACAGCTGGCACAACAGCGCTGGGATGCCAACGGCCTCGGCGGGATGCGGAGGAGCTGTCCTGGTGGGATGGGAAGTGGCCTCACACACCACGGAGCAGTGGGCAGGAGGTTCTGGATCTCTGCTCTACCCTGGGATTAACTCCTACCTGCCACCTGCTTCCCTGCAATGGTTGTTGGTGCTCCTGGTCCATCAGGCTGAGGCAGAGCTCAGCCTCTGCCAGAGACACAGCTCAGTGTGTAGGATGATGATTCGTTTTCCAGGCAGGATTGGTCCAACAGTCCAGGCAGGTGATGAAGAGCCTGAGCCCTGATCCTGATCCTCACCACTTCAGAGAGCAGAGCCAAAATCCAGGGGCTCAAACTTCCTTTGCCAGTGAGGGTTTTGTGGGAGAGGGTCTCCAACCCCGGCACCCACAGCTGGGTGGATGGGGACACGCAGGGGCCTTGTGATGGTCCTCCTGACCACTCAGAGGCAGCTGTGAGGCCACAGCTGGCAGGAAGATCCTCCTCCATCCTCCTTCTTCCAGCATGGTTTTCCCGCCTGCAGATCAAGTCCATGGAAATCCTTGGCTTTCCAAGGATTTGGAATCCTCCTGCAGCCATGAGCTCCATGTGCCCGTCAGGTTTCTCAGGTGCTTTCAAGTTTCCCTGCTCTTTCCAGGGCAGTTCAGCATCTCACCCCTCTCCTAAATCCATGGAAATGATTTTTTGCACGTAGCACAGACACAGTGGGACGGGGAGGCTGCTGAGCGTGGCACAGCAGTGACATTCCTGTGGTCACACTGCCTCTCTTCCCAGCCCTCTGGGCACAAGCTCCCCGTGCAGCTCCCAAGCCCAACGCTCAAAGAGATGGTTTCTTCCYATTCCCAGAGGCTCCTGTGCTGGAGAAAAGCCACGTGGGGTGGATAAATRATTATAAAGCAAGTGCTAAAAGCTTTTTATAGGAATTAGATAATCCAACCCCTCTGTGGCCAGGTGCCGACCGCGACGGGCCGAGGGCGGCCGAGCGCTGCGTCTCCGTCACGGACATCCACCTTTCCCTTCCCCCATGCCGGGAAAACTGCATCCATAGATCCCCCATCTGCTCACATACATCACACACTTCACTCCAGTTTATTAGCTGGAATAAATCATAAATATTTCATTATATATCAACGGCGCTCGACTCCGGGAAGGCGCAATCCATCACCCCGACGTTCCCTGCGACCTGCCGCCACGCAATAAGCTTTCCAGTCTATTAAACAAGATTGATACAGTGAGCTAGGCTGGACTGGGGGAATTTATTTATGGAGCACTGGCAGAGGGAGGGCACGGAACGCGTGGGGCCRCACGGGCAAGGCGGGGCTGCTCCCGTTCGCCCTCAGACCGCGCAGCCCAACCACAAACCCTGCAGCAGCAAGAGGCAGAGTCCTCCTCTGAGTGTGCCGTGGGAATGCTGCTGGCATTAGAAGAATCACGGGATTGTTTAGCTTGGAAAAGACTCTTAAGACCATCGAGTCCACCCAGCACTGCCAAGGCCACCACTAACCCATGTCCCCAAGTGCCACGTCCCGTGGCACAACCYGACGGCTTTTAAACCCCTGCAGGGATGGGGACTCCACCACTGCCCTGGGCAGCTGTGCCAAGGCTGGACAGCCCCTTCCATGAGGAAACTTTCCCTAATATCCAATCTAAATTTTGCCTAGCACAATGGCTGTTTCCTCTTGTCCTGTTGCTTGTTCCCTGGGAGGAGATGGGAGAAGACACTACAGCAAAGCAGGGCCTGGCTGAAGCAACAMCCTGCCTGTGACAGGGACCTTCCAGACTGTCCCCAACCTGGGAATTCCACCTCACCCACCCAAGTGAGACCTCGTCTCTCCGAGCCACATCTCCCTGTGGGACCAACAGCACCATCACTGTGAATCACCCTCTGGTTGAATCCTGGGTGTTCAAGCACTGGTGAGTCACCAACATCCGACGGATGCTCGGGAAGACAGAACTCACAGCGATCCGGGATCCTGCACGGCTGGGATTGATTGGAGGCATCCCTGCTCCTGAAGGGGATGGCGGCCGCCTCRGCAGCGGTGATGTATGTGCACAGATCTATTTAATGAAATGTTAAATGATAGCCTAAGAACTGAGCAACTTTAGCTTGATTTATTGCATGGAAGTGAGGAATGTGTGTCCCTGCTGTCAGCCATCTTGGCTGCCAACAGAGGTCACGAGCACTAATTGTAGCTAATTAACAGTAATTAGACTTGGGAAAGACTGGGTCTCCTCTCCCCAGCCATCCCCACCCACCCCAGCCCTTTAGCACACACAATCCCTGGAACCAGGCTGCATTCCCAGCCTTGTTTCCCACTTGCTTCCCCATTGCTGCCTCATGTCCCCAAATGCTTCAGCAGGGAAAGGTGGCAGGAAAACCCTGGGCTCCTCCAGCAGCCTCCCAGCATCAAAGTTAATCATAAAATCATGGAATATCCTGAGCTGGAAGGGACCCACAAGGATCATTGAGTCCAACTCCTAACTGGGGCCAACCTCCGACCTCCTCCTTTCTGCAGGTTCTTGGATTCCATTTTGAGTTACAAGGCGACCTGAGAAAATTCCTGTGAATCCCAATCCAGCTGAAATCTTGAACTCCAAGGCCCAGCTCCTGTTACAGAGCACCGAGGGTTCAGAATGCACCATGATCATTAATAAAGCATCAAAGGCTCCTGAGGGGGAGAGTTTGAAACTTCCTCGAAAAACCACATGTATATTAATACCACACCAATTATTCATGAGGAAACCGTCTCCCCAGCAGCTCCCAGGACTCGCTCCCTGGGTGCAGGACAGAGCCTTTCCCGGTGTCCCAGCCCTGCCCAGCAGAGCCACTGGCGCCGGGAGAAGGGCCGGCACCGTGCTCCTGGATCCAGCTGCTATCCTGGCAGCGGCGGCCCTGGCTGGCAGCAGCACCACAACCTGCTGCCAAAACCCTCCAGCAGGGCCCGGGAGCGGCAGGGAGGAGAGCGGCTCAGCAGCTGCATCCCGAGATGCRTCCCCGTGGTGGGAACAGGCAGGTGAGCTCGGCATGGAGCCGCTGCTCTCCAGGCACGTTCCATCTGCAGGCCACAACAGAAGGACACGGAGATGCTGGAGCGAGTCCAGAGGAGGCCACGGACCTGCTCCCAGGGCTGGAGCCCCTCTGCTCTGGAGCCAGGCTGGGAGAGCTGGGGGTGTTCACCTGGAGAAGGGAAGGCTCTGGGAAGACTTTAGAGCCCCTTCCAATGCCTAAAGGGGCTCCAGGAGAGCTGGAGAGGGACTTGGGACAGGGTCTGGAGTGACAGGACAAGGGGGAATGGCTTTAAACGTTTTTTCTGCTTCACCCTCCTGGAAGGGAAGAGCCCTTCCTGCTCCGGTCTGGAGGATCCTGCTGGCAGGAGAGGGAGCATCCAGAGACACTGATATCCCGAGGATGACCCCGGCTGCTCCCACGCCTCTCCCAGAGCAACATCCAGGAGCAATCAGTGGCTGTCACGCTTTGCAGGGCCCTGGCCACCGAGGCCGAGCAGGATTCGGCCGCTGTCACCGATTTCCACCCGGGTGGAATCTGGAGGTAATTCAATGGCTCCCGAGAAGGGCAATCAGTCCATTCCCCGGGAGTCGCTGTTTGTTCCCGCACCTTGCCACGAACAGCGCCGGGAGCGGCGGCAGCAGCAGGTGGATGAGCAGCACCGTCTATTTACATAATAAAATTGCCAAGTGGATTTGTAGCTCAGGGCCATCCTCYCCTCTCCCCGTGCCTGCCTGGCTCCCACCAGCACCAATGGCAGTGAGGGGGGACAGACCCTCCAAGTGCCTTCGTGGCTGCTGCCAAGGGATGCAGGGATGCAGATGCCTCCATGTGTTGGTTCCTCGCTCTGGATTTGGGCAGGGGATGGGAATTCAACTGCAGCTCCAAGCTGCTTTGCAGCCCTTTCCATCTATCCATATGAAGCTGTGTCAGGGAGGGCTAGGCTGGATTTTAGGAAAAGGTTTTTTGTCAGCCAGAGGGTGGTGGGCACTGAACAGGCTCCCCACGGAATAGTCACGGCCCCAAGGCTGCCAGAGCTCCAGGAGCATTTGGACAATGCTCTGAGGCACAGGGTGGGATTGTTGGGGTGTCCTGTGCAAGGCCAGGATTTGCACTTTGACAATCCTCATGCACCCCTTCCAACTCAGGATATTCCATGAGAACCCTGATCTGTGAGAGGCACTGGGTCATCTGCTGCCTGTTCCCAGGACAAAGGGGTTAAACAACAGACTCCCCACTCTCAGAACTTCTCCAGAGACCCCTGGAGCAGCCAGCATGAGGAAGAAAGAAAATCAGAAATAAAAAAAACCAAAAAGCCCCAGCCTGGAATGAATTCCTGTCATGCTYTGTAACAGGGAACTTTGTATTCCACAGGCAGCAGCGCTGAGCCTGCTGTCAGAGCCACGCTGGGAGAAAGGGCAAAACCCTGCCGAGATGAAAGAATGGGAAGCACTGGAACAGCCTCCCCTGGCATTTACACCTGGAAAAAAAATAAATCACTCAAGGGCATCTCACAAAGAGCTGTGCTAATAAGGCTCTCCTCCCCACGCTGTGTGGCTGTGCCGGCGGAGCGGGACATGGAGCGGTGCCAGGAATGCTGGCAGCATCTCCAGGTACCTGGGAGGTGAAAGGAGCAGGTAAAACAAGCCTGATGCAACCCTGTAACCCCGAGCTGTGCTCTGCCCACTCTGCTTCCAGCCAGGGGACAGGGGGACTCTGGAACCTGCTGCTGGGCAGCCCAGGGGTGCAGCTACCCTTTGTCTCAGCTGATCCATCAGCGATTCCTCCCCCTCACACATGTATTTCCTGAAATTTCCTACATCTCTCAGGCAGGGTGAGAAGTCAGGGTGATGCCCACTGAGCCTCCTGGCTTGTCTGCACATCCTACTTCTTTCACCCTCCAAATTCCCCCTCCACAACCTGCTGCTGTGAGTGGGCTCCTTCCACCACAGACCCTTCCCTGCTCCTAAGAGGACTTTTCTCCTTCTCTGAGCACAGGGAAGAAGGCAAGGCAGCGTTTAGGTTGTCTTTTGTCACTGTCCCACTGCGCTGTGTCTGCACACAGCATCCCCCCGAGGCAGGGAAAAGCACCATCCACTGCATCCCTTCCACATCCCATCCCCTCTCCCATCCCCTGCAAGCCAGACTTCCCAACACATCCCACTGGGCAGCAGCTTGGGCTATCAAACACAGAGACCCATGTCTGTACTATTGTTTTGGGCCCTCGGGGGCTGCTGCAGATGGTCCCTGCTCCAGCCTTGGTCTGGGCTGGCATCAGACACCCTTCCATGGCATATGCCAGCCAAGTCCTGGGCCAGCATCCAGCCAGGAAAGGACAGCACCAAATGGAAACAGCCTTGGCAAAGCCTGGCAGCACCCCAGCTCCTGCCTGCCCTTGGCAGAGGTGCTGCTCCTCATTTTTCTCTCATTTCTTCAGCTCAGCATGACCAGGAGCCTCTCCAAGCCCTCAGAGCTGAAGGACAAGAGCAGATGAAGACTCCCCAGGCTGCACGTCCCGCTCCAAAGGGGCCACACTGCCCCCATGGAAAACAGGGGATAAAGCAGGCAAACCCTGGAAGGTTTCTGCAAACCAGGCAGCCAAGAGTTTGGAGGTTCAGTCCTCATTAGCAGGAACTCATGGGTGACTGATATGACACAAGTAGGCTGAGCGGGGACCCCCCCGCTCCTCCAGCCTGAATTACTGCAGATGGGTTTGCCCAGAGGACCAGCCAGAAAAGAAAATGGGTAAGTAAAAATGAAAAACGCTTCTTTTTTTCACATTAGCATTTAAATATTTATGGAAATCCCTGCAGACAACGAGATGAAAAAGAAAACTCGAAGAGTAATAAATAAGTCAATGCTCCAAGGTGTGGCTGCACAGCTGAACGTGGCTGGTGGAGCTTTGAAGAGTGTGGTAACAAAAAATAATAATGGTAATAAAAAAATATTAGAGAAAATCCCTCTGCTCCCTGCAGACCACTGAGGGATGATCACACCTCAGCTAAAGAGAGAATCATCTCTTCTTTTCCAGGCACTGACCTGAGGCCTGGCCTTGGACACTTCCAGGGATGGGGCAGCCACAGCTTCTCTGGGCACCCTGTGCCAAGGCCTCCCCAACCTCACAGGGAAGAATTTCTTCCTAAATCCCTGGAATGGGATGGAAAGGAACAGGATGGGACGGTAAGAACCATTCCCAGCAGAGGGGCTCATTCCAGGCTGTCCCTCCAGGCTGTGAGAGCAGCACTGCTGTAGCACAGCTCTAGGGGTAAAAGCAGACACAGAGTGAGAGGGAGGAGCGTGGATTTGGGAGCTGCAGGTGCCTGCTGTTCCCACTGGCTCTCAGCTGGGGAGCAATTGCTCCATGCCTCTGGAAATGAGCCTCAGTGTAGCAGAGGTTCTCAAAGAAGGAAAGGGTTGGCATCCAAGATGTTTGATACGACGAGAGCAGAGCTTTAGAGAGTAAACAAATGCTGTGCCAAAAGCTGCTCTCATCTACAGCTACAAAAATCCCAAGTCACTCTGAACTGCTGAAAACATCAGTTCCACCAGCAGTCAAGGAAATAGGATCATAGAATCAGGGAATCACGGAATGGTTTGGGTTGGAAGGGACCTGAAAGCTCATCTCGTTCCACCCCTCCCATGTCCTGACAACCCCAGGACTTCCAGCTGTCAGGCAAACCTGGAAATACTGAATCCTCAAGGAAAAAGAATAAATATCCGGGCAGGAAGCAGAAGAAGAGAATTCTCTCTCCAAAGTGTTCGAAGTGTGTGTGTAAGGAACATTTGGAGGTGATAAAGGCTGATATACTAGAAAATATTCCATATTCATGTTTTTAATTTTAGAAACACCTCTTAAATGAGGGCTGGGTGGAAAAGTGAGCCCAGCACAYGCCTGGCCTGGCCTCTGCTCCTGCCTCATGGATGTCCAGTGGGATTTCCTTCCTACAGCAGCACATGGAGCTGTGTTTGGGGTCCACCCAGCATTTTTGGGGGTGTCCTTCTGTGTCATTTGTGGGAAGGTGGGCCCAAGCTCTAATCTGATCCCAGAGGAAGCAGCTGAGCGCTGCCATCCTGCCCCACTCGTGAGCTGATCCCCCGCCAAAAGCGGCTCCTGCAGGCAGGAGCCCCCGCTCCATCCGCTGGGATCACACCGGTAACTCACATAATTTCCACACATTACAATTAAGGAATCATTTCTTTAAAAATAGAATTTGCATTAGCTGGATTTGTGAGTAGGAAAGCCACAGCAAACAAACAGAAAACCTGCAGATTAAGATGCTAATTAGATGCATTTCTATTTATAATCTGCCTTGATCAGCCTCAAGTATTTTCTCTTTCAGGTGTCTGTGCTCCACCCACGGATGTGAGCAATTCCCCAGGCAGGGAAACACCTGCTGGTCCCTGGGGACAGCCGAGCACCGGGAAAAGCCTGTGCCGGAGGGATGGGGGAGCATCCTGCTCCTTCTCATTGGGGAGCAGCCCCAGAGGAGGGAYGGGTTGTGCCTGGCCAAGGATGACCTGCCCAGGACTTTTCCTACAAACACCACATTCCTCTGTGCTGGAAAACTGCAGGAAGCTGTGCCTCTACCATCAGAAGGCGTGGAAATCATAGAATCACGGAATTAGTTGGAAAAGTTTGAGATTATGGAGTCCAACCATCAGCCCAGCACAACCCCATGGTCACCACTAACCGTGTCCCCAAGTGCCACATCCACACATATTTTGAACAATTCCAGGGATGGGGACTCCACCATTGCCCTGGGCAGCTGTGCCAGGGCTTTACAACCCTTTCCAGGAAGAATTTTTCCCCAATATCCAACCTAAACCTGCTCTAAGGCCATTTCCTCTCATCCTGTCCCTTGTTCCCCCCCTTGGCTGCCCTCTCCTGTCAGGGAGCTGTGGAGAGCCAGAACATGCCCCCTGAGCCTCCTTTTCTSCAGGCTGAGCCCCCCCACTCCCTCAGCCACTCCTGGTGCTCCAGTCTTGATGGGGGCTGGACTTGATGGCCTTGAAAGGTCCTTTCCAACCCACACTATTCTGTGATTCTATGGAATCTCAAAGAGCCAGGGCTGGGAATGGCAAGGATCTGCAGCTGGTGTCAGTTGTGGACTGGAGAGCTCAGTCTGAAGAGGACAGAGAGACATCAGGAGGTCCCTGAAACCAGTCTGAGTAACTGGGATCCTTGCCTTGACTGGGAATTCATGGCTGCAGCAAGGGCACATTCCATTTTTGGAGCAAGCTGGGAATTCAGCGCTGAGTGGGGTGCTCCCAGCTAAGCCRGGGCTTGTCCTTGGTGCTTGGATTTGTAATCACAGTGGAAAAACAACAACTTTTTTTTTTTCCTGTTTTCCCTGGAGCATCCTCTTTCACTGCAGAACATCCAGAAGGAATAAAGAGACACCAGGTCCACCCTGTTCTCCCTCTAAAGCCTTCGACACCATTACATGAGACGTGTTTTGGGCCAGAGGATTTATTATCGATGGAGTTCAGGGGYATTTGTGACCTGTGCAAAAGGGTCCAGCAAAAACTCAGCGCTAAACCAAGACTTAACAATGTGAAAAACAGCTCCAAGGTTGTGGGGTTTTTTTAAATGCAGCTTAAAGAAAGAAACTCAAAAGATATGAGTCATCATTCCGAAATGTGCATCAAACAAGTTAAATAACTCTTACTTTCTTAACGACATATTAATCAAAGTGCATTGATTCTTGAACCAGATTCTACTCCCAACAAGCTCTCTATCTTCTCCATCCTGATGCATGCATTAAGAGAGTTTTATTCTGACAGATACAATATAGCAATCAATAAAATCTTATTATATGGAGCAGAGATACATGGATTTGTTGCAGGATTTATGCACTACTTTCAATACCGGTGCTATTTCATGTCTCAGCCTTAACCTGTAATTGAAAATAAATCTCCCTGAATACACCAGATYCTAATTTTCTGGATGTATGGGCAAATGTGAATGGAAGCTGCCCTTCCCTCGGGGAGCAGGCTGCCTTTGGATCGTGTGGCTGCCYGTGAGCACGGCTGGATTGGCAGATTCCTCTGGAGAAAAGCCCCTGTGCAGGCAGGGAAACGTGGGGCAAGGGACAGTGCCTGGGCACCGCACTCCCAAACCCTCAGTCCCCCTCCTCACACTTCCAAAGCCACTTGCTGCCTCCTGGGCAGGGATAACACAATCCAACAGTGCCAGAGCATGGCAAGGCTGGGATGGACGGATAAACACCAGGGAGTGCAATGGCCAGGGATGCTGGTGTTTTTCTGCTGCTTTCCTCCAGTTCCTGGGGTTTGATTTTGCTCATAGAATCATGAAATGGTTTGGACTGGAAGGGGTCTTAAAGCTCATCTCATTCCACCCCCAACCACACCTTCCACTATGCCAGGTTGCTCCAAGCCCCATCCAACCTGGCCTTGGACACTTCCGGGGACGGGGCAGCCACAGCTGTTCTGGACAACCACCCTCATCCTAAAAAAATGCCTTCCTTCCCCCTTTTCTCCTCTCCTTCCCTCTCAGCAGCACGGGGGTGTTTGGCAGGGCCGGCACAGCCGGGAAGGTTGGGCAGGGACAGGAACGCCCGCGGGCGCTTTTCCTTGGGGCTYGGCTCGGCCTCCGAGGGCTCGGTGCCACTTGGATGTATGGCAGCAGGTGGAAACCCAGCAGTCTCCCTGGAAATGGCTGGAGGGGACTTTGATCTAAGCAGCTCTGTCAACAGCGTTAATACAATAAAAATAATCAAATTCACTGGGATGGAAATGAGAGATGGAGGGATCGGCAGACAGCAGCGCAAATCCCAGGGAATAAAGAGGACGGGAGCAACAGCACATCCCCTCTGCAACACCAGGACTTCAGAGGCTTCTCAGTAGAGCCACAGTCTTGAATTCATCAAAGTCACTGGGGTTTTCCCCTTTTTTCGGACAGGGCTTGGAGCAACCTGGTCTAGTGGAAGGTGTCCCTGCCCGTGGCAGGGGGTGGGATGGGGTAAGCTTTAAGGTCCCTTCCAATCCAAACCATTCTRTAATTCTGTGAAACCCCAGCCCTAGGGCACTGGACCACCACCTGCACCCTGTAGGTCACTGGTGGGGACACACACAAGGGTTGGCAGTGAGCAGAAYGCTGGCACAGAGTCGGGACTGTCATCGCCCGGGAATTGGGAACACCATGTGCTGGCATTCAGCCTCACCTTTAAAACACTCACCTGGATGACCTGGAAGTGGCAGGTAGGGCAGATTGCAGCCTGGCAGTGGCCAGGATTCACCTCTGTTAGATCCTGTGGTATGGTCCTGGCTCCAGAGTCACCCCCCTGTGCTTAGTAGGGATAATTCACCTTCCAGATCCAATCCCTGTCACGGGACACAACCTCTTTCATTCCCTCAGGGGTTTTTTTACCACCACAGGACATTTGCCACCTCTGAGTGATCTCCAGAGGCTGTTGATGAGGCTGGGGCAGGCAGGGTGAGGATGGGGAGATGGGATAAATGAGGCTTGGGAAAACCCAGCCCCACTGACCYGATATTCAAGAGAGAGCAAGAGGCAGGAGAGGAAGGTAAGGAAGGCAGAGTGGGGGTTGGGATGGGAAAGGGAGTTCAAGCCTCCTGCCCAAAGGCAGGGGGACATCAGAGAGGTCACCTGGCCACTGCGGGGTTGGCCGAGCACCCCCTGACCCACCCTGAACCCCCGCTCCTGTCTCTGCTCCCCTCCCTCACTTGCAGCTCTGCGCTTTGCTCGGTTGGCGAAAGGGTTAAGTTTAATTTATACTGATTTCTATTTAATATCATTCTCTCCCCGTAGGAGCCGGCAGCTGTGAGCTGATTGTAGTCCCTCATTATGCAGTCTGTATCACTAATGGCCTGTGACAAAGGCATGCCATCTTCCCGGCCTTACCCCCGAGAGCCAATTAAACACACATACTCCCTTCCTGTTTGCGGCGCATTACAATGAAATTAAACTGAATTTCAAAATCATTTTCTCCTAAAGACATCTCTTTGCAATAATTAATGCACGCTATTCCTTTGCAGCTGAAATATTCATCAGGAGTGTTGACTAAAAAAATTTTTGAAGCTGATTGCCCTGCACCCCACGTGTCGGGTGGTGACGCTCCGGTCCCAGCCCGCGGTACCCGCCTGGCGTGGGGACTCGTGGTGACACTGCTGGCACAGTGAGCTCTGCTTCAGGAGGACAATTAGAATAAATCACAGCTTCTTCAGGAACCGTCAATAAATCAGGTTACACAGAAGGCATCAGAAATCCAGCCTGACTCCTGACACCACAGCGCTGCTAGCATGCAGCGAAGAGGGGAATGGGGAAATCAGAGCTGCGGATGTCATGGAATCAGAGAACCACCGAGGTTGGAAAAGACCTCCAAGGTCATCGAGTCCAACCTGTGCCCCATCCCCACCTTATCACCCAGCCCAGAGCACTGAGTGCCACATCCAGTCCTTCCTTGGACACCTCCAGGGATGGGAACTCCAGCACTTTCCTGGGCAGCCCCTTCCAATGCCTGACCACCCTTTCCATGCAGAAATTCCTCCTGATGTCCAACCTGAACCTCCCCTGGCACAGCTTGAGGCCATTTCCTCTTGTCCTGTCCCTTGTTCCTTGAGAGCAGAGCCTGACCCCCCCCCAGCTGCACTCTCCTGTTAGGGAGTTGTTGTTGTAGATGGTAGTTGATGATTCTATGATTCTATGACATGGTCCTTGTGTAAATTCAGCTAAATCCCACCCATCTGCAAAGTTTATTTCCCTGGAAAACAGTAAGCAGTGGTATTTTATGCTTAGGAGCAAAGAACCCCCAAAATCCCCCATTAGTTGTTGACTCACTACGCAGACAAAGCCCTTCCTGACGCAGCATTTGGAAGCACATCCAGCCTGCACTCCCAGGCTGCCACCCCAAATATCCAATCCCCCAGCAGCTGGGGAACCTGGTGGGCCAAACCAGAGCTGCTGTCCCCCCGTCCCCCCGCCGGGTGCTGTGGGGTACCTGTTCTGAACCAGCCGTCGGGCGTGAAGGCGTCCGYGGTCTCCTTGGGTCTGTTCCAGTACTCGCGGAACACGGAGGGTCCCCTCACGAGCAGCTCCCCTTCCTGTCCCTCCAGGCCCGGTGTCACCTAGGACAGGCACACAGTGAGTGCATCTCTCCATCCCCCGGCCCCCAGCACCACGGCTTGGGAAGCAGTGCAGTGGCAGGACCCACACCACGGCTCTTCCAGCCTCTGCCAACCTCCAGCACACCCTGCCCACCCGCAGGAGCTCTCTCCTCAGGTGAAGGGCTTTTGATATTCCCAAGCACCGGAAACAAACGTCTGTGCTATGTGAAAACAAGGACTGCCATCCTGGAACTGCAGTCCAGGGTGACTCCTTCCAGCTGCTGGGAGAGAGGTGTCACAGGCAAACACACAGGAAATACTCTTGGGAAAGAGATGGTCCTTTCTGAGCCCTTCCAGGGATGGGGCAGCCACAGCTTTTCTGAGTAACCTGTGCCAGGGCCTCACCACCCTCATAGGGAAGAATTTCTTCCCAATATCCCATCTATGCCTGCCCTCTGGCAGTGGGAAGCCATTCCTCCTCGTCCTGTCACTCCAGGCCCTTGTCCAAAGTCCCTCTCCAGCTCTCCTAGAATCCCTTTAGGCACTGGAAGGGGCTCCAAGGTCTGCCTGGAGCTTTCTCTTCTCCAGATTGAACAATCCCAACTCTCATGCTCCCGTGGCTCTGCCACACTCCCTGCTCTGTTCAGAGACAAAAAACTCCATTTTCCAAAACTCTCAATCTAACACTCATTTTTTTCCCGAGGAGGTAGCAGGAAACACCCTTTGATTTGTTCTCAGGGACACGTGGCCTCTTCCAGGCTCACTGGAATGGTTGTAGGGACAACCCTGTTCCCTTCAAACCTGCCCAGGCAGGTTTTCTATGGCAGCACAACAAACATCCTGCTGTTATAGAAACTGGGGAATTGCAGGAAGGTCGCAGACGTGCCTGCCACGGCCTGTGTCTCATCTCCTGCACATCCATCACTGGGAATTAGAAAGATACAGCAGGCCAAGGGATGAGGCACTGGAGAGGCACAAACGTCGCAGCATCCGTGGGACTGCGTTAACCTCAAACCCTTTGCAGGGAAGATCATGGAATTACGGAATGGTTTGGGTTTAAAGGGATCTTAAAGCTCATCTCTGCCATGGGCAAGGACATCTTCCACTATCCCAGGATGCTTCAAGCCCCATCCAACCTGGCCTTGGACACTTCCAGGGATGAGGCAGCCACAGTTTCTCTGGGCAACCTGTGCCAGGGCCTCCCCATCCTCACAGGGAAGAATTTCTTCCCAATATCCCATCTAAACCTACTCTATGTCAGTTTAAACCCACAACCAAGGGGTGCAAAGCCACCGCTGGGATGGAAGGATGCTGTGAGGTGTGCTTGGACACGTTGCTCAACCCCCCGTGGAGAACAGCTCGGTAACGGGAATTCCAAGCCACTTCCCCAGCCACTCTGTATTTAGGCTGCTGCAACAGCTGAGATCCATCTGGGACCCCAAAAATCAGCAGTGCCAGAAACAGGGCCACGAGGGAAAGCTGTAATAGCAGCGCTGCAGCGCCAGGCAGTCCCTGGGCAGGGCAGGCTCTCTGCAGCCTCTGATGGAAACAAAGCCTCCCTAATGGAAAACGCTTAGAAAACTGCTTTTAAGGCATCGTTTTTAAGTAATTTCTTCCTGATGTCCTGTCCTGGAGGATGGGGCGACAAGGGGATCTCTGCACCCAGAACGCGGGCTCCCCGGCTGGGCATTAACTCCCTGCCTGGAAGATGCTGCAGGAGAGAAAGGTCCTTAATGCCAATGAGGAATTTTGCTGAGTGATGGCAAAGTGAGGGTGGTGCGGGTGAGTTGCTCCCCAGGAAAGAGGGAGCCTGAAGTCCAGACTATCCCTGAGCAGAACAGSACAGAGAAACCTGAGGTCCAGGAAAACCTGGAGCAAAACTCCACACCTGCAGCARAAGTGCCCAAAGAGGCACAAAAAAGGCAGAAAGGCACAAGAAGCACAAAGCCTCCATGGGCAAACGTGGCAGGGACGTGGCAGGTGATGCAGAGGGACCAGCAAGGCTGGTTTCAGGGCTCTTAGAGGCTGTGTGAAGTTTTATGATACAGCTCTTTCTTCTCAGTCCTTCTCCTGCTGGTCCAGCTGTGCCATCACAAAACAAGTGGCTTCCCTGAGCARTGTCCTGGCGTTTGGGCTCCTTCCCACACCCCCAAAGGGCAGGGGAGGGGCATGGCAGAGGTAARAACCTGCAAACAGTTCCCTGAGCTTCACCTACAGATCCTGGCAGGCTTTGGCCGCTTCTTGTCAGCGCTGAACACCAGAACAGGTGGAAATTTGGCTGCTACAAACCCCTCCAGCCCCATCCTGCCCAGGCAYTCCACGGGGCCGGATACCTGCACAGCCCCAGGGACCAATCCTGCCCAGTGTTTACCTGCACACTGCCATGTCTGGTGTGAATCAAGCCTTGAACCCGCTCCAAATTTCTTGTCATATCAACTCCAATTTTGGCAGCGGCTCAACCCACATCTTATCTCGAGCAGAGCCCCTTGGCAGCAGGCACCTCCCTGTTGTGTAATTTAATGATGTTATGGCTGGCTTGCAAACAGTGAAACAGAGGGGCCGTGACGTTATCTTAATAGGATTGTGCTTGCTGCCCTCGGAGTGTCAGCGGCACCGCTCCCCGGCGCGGCCCGGGGGCACGCACCGCCCCGACGGCCGCTGCGAACATCCAAGCTTCGTGGCATTTATCTCTTCCAACCCCTCGGGTCTCATCCCTCTAAAATCCCACRTACACCACGCTGGCTGGCTCTGGGAGCAGGGATGGAAGCACCAGGCCGGGGTGGTTGTTTCCTTTCTCCCTCCAATCCTCGTGGCTCCTGTTTTTCCCGCACGGCTCCGCGGCACAAGCAGCTGCTGGAAGCATCACGGTGCTGAGTGCACGGATCTCCTCCCCCCCCAGTGCCATGTTTTCATGCATTCCAGCAAGTTTAACACCCAGGCACAGCGTGGCCCTGAAGGTTGCTGTCAGAGAGCTCCCTGCTCTGAACCCAGCCGAGCTGGACCAGCCGGCACACGAGATAAGATTCCATTTTCCACGCATGGAAATAAAAGGTTGTAATAAATCCTTTGAAGGCCTAAATCTGGGTGATTAGAAAATGCATATTTCCCCCCCCGTTCCCATTTTACCTCTTTATTAGGAGGGCGGTTTGTAAAGAGCTGGGAATCCCCGCCTGGCACACGGCCCTGGGATTTGTTCARAGTGTCCATTTGTTTTCCTGCGGTCTCTGCCCCGCGCTCCTCCGGGAGCTGCGGCAGAGGAGCTTCTAATGGGCTTTAATGGAATTAGGGACTTTCATGGAGGGAGGCTCGGRGCRCCGTGTCCTTCTCTGGGAAGCAGGRAAGGCACAGAGGATTCCTAAGCACAAACATGTGGGAGACACAGAGAGAAGGCTGGAAGGTGAGGCTTGAGGAGGYTCTTGGGCTGGGGACTGGGAGGAAGACAGACAGGCTTTTAGGAAAAAAACCAAATACCTTCAGTTGCAAACAAGAGGTTTTATGGGGACACATTTAACTTCTACCAAATGTCTCCTTTCCCCTTCGCTCCCCAAATAATCACAGAGTCATGAAAGTGTTTGGGGTGGAAGGACCTCAAAGTTTATCCAGTCCCACCCCCTGCCATGGGCAGGGACACCTTCCACTAGCCCAGGTTGCTCCAAGCCCCGTCCAACCTGGCCTTGGACACTTCCAGGGATGGGGCAGCCACAGCTTCTCTGGGCAACCTGTGCCAGGGCCTCCCCACCCTCACAGGGAGGAATTTCTTCCCAATATCCCATCTAAGCCTACCCTCTTTCAGTTTAAAGCCATTCTCCGTTGACCTGTCACTCCATCCCTTGTCCCAAGTCCCTTTCCAGCTTTCTTGGAGCTCCTTTAAGCACTGGAAGGGACTCTGAGGTCTCCCTGGAATCTTCTCTTCTCCAGGCTGAACACCTCTAGGTGACAGGGTCCTGGACTTGGCCTTGCTGAGCTTCTTTCCTGGGGGAGCACCACAGGCCGTGGATCAGAGCATCTTCTCTCAGGARGGACCTTAAAAGGGGACCTTACACCTCCATGAGGCAAAAGCATTTAGACTTGTGGGGAGGAAAGAAATGCTTCTGCAGCCCTGCCTCCTCCCTACTGTGCTGCTCAGCTTGGAAGTGCTTGGCATTTTTCCCCACCTCGTAAATAAATGATTACTGTGATCAAAATAATTAAGCAACTGAGCCCTTAAGTGACTAATAGAAGACAATAATTTATATATGTGAGGTTTATGGAAGTGACGGAGCCCTTTTAGCTGCTCTGCCAGAGAAGTAACTTTTTCCTGGTGTTTTTCTGGGTTTTTTAACACACCAGAGCACAGMAAATGATATAACAAAGCCTGAAGGACTGATCCAGCTCCACCCCGCATCCTGGGGTTGGGCTGCAGAGCGTGGATGCTCTGCCACATTCCCCACTCCTCTGCTGGAGCTACCTGGCACCAGCACCTCCAGACACCTCCCTGTCCCTCAACCACCTCTTCAAGATTTCAGTGGCCCAGAGCCTYGTCCCAGGATCACCAAGGCTGGAAAAGACCTCCAAGATCATCGAGTCCAACCTGTGCCCCATCCCCACCTTGTCACCCAGCCCAGAGCACTGAGTGCCACATCCAGTCCTTCCCCGCACACCTCCAGGGATGGGGACTCCAAACCGCCCTGGGCAGCCCCTTCCAAGGCCTGACCACCCTTTCCATGCAGAAATTCCTSCTGATGTCCAACCTGACCCTCCCCTGGCACAGCTTGAGGCCGTTCCCGTTCATCCTGTCCYTGTTCCCTGGGAGCAGAGCCTGACCCCCGCCAGCTGCCCCCTCCTGTCAGGAGTTGTGGAGAGCCAGAAGGTCTCCCCTGAGCCTCCTTTTCTCCAGGCTAAACACAGCATCCAACAGCTCAACCCCTGCTGACCTGGAGAGAGCAGGGGAGCTCCAGGCTTTGCCCAGACTCTGCTTTTCCAGACTGGAGATCACACCACATCCAGGACTGGTGTGGGAGGCGAGGACAGGCTCACCTGCCTCCTAAAGGAAGCTGGAGATAATAACCTGCTTGACAGTGCCTTTAATCACTGTCTCCCAGGGCCACATTGGAATGGATGTCCTAGGAGTGTGAGGTTTGTTAGAGCATTACCAAATTCCCAGGCAACTTTCCTGCACATTCCTAATTACAAATTCCCTGCTAAGTTGCCTGTTTCTGTAAAGGCATTATCGTCCCTGGGAGCTCCGTGTCCTGCAGCATCCACACAAGCCTAGCAGGAGGCAATTTAGACATAGAACAATTTTCCTCCTGCTGGAGAAAGGCAGATTTCTGCTCCTTGGGGACACAGCACAGAGAGAGTAAGGAAAAAATAAAACCCCAACCTAAAAACCCCAAGCTCAGGCTGTAATCTGTGAGGCCACATTTCACATCTGTTTTTGCAATGTTAACTTTTATAAAAGGGCTGGGAATAACACAATCCATTTACTTTTCATTTTGGAGGGTTATAAATTTAAAAGCAAGGCTGGTGCACAGTGGAGCTGGAACACTGAAACTTCTTTTCAAACAACCCAACCCTCTACTTACAGCAAATGTTGCTCCACCGAAAACAAAAGTGATTGTCTATATTTTTAGGCAATACTGATTTTTTAAAGTTACCAGCCTGATCAACTCCAGATGATCCCAAAAGCACCACAGAAAGTTTGAGAAAGGTCAGTCCTCCCCGCAGTTGTTCCACAGACACAAAACTTCTTGATCTATATTAACACCATAAATTAAATGTGTAACACTGTTCCAGAGATGCCAACAGCTCTCCATGCTGCTGTTCTCATCCCCCTCATTCGCAGGCTTCACGGGATAACAAACGAGGCGAGGTGTCAGCACATCTTCCACTGCCTCAGCTCTCCTCCTCCGGGGAAGGCTCCTGACGCGTCCCCTCCCCAGGCAGAGGACCAGGCAAGGACTCAATTAGTGGCCCACCTCTGGTTTGGTTTCCATCAGCCTGCCCTGAAGTGGAGGRTGGGGGGCTGTGATGAGCTGTGACTGCACCCACGCTGTCCCACAACCTCTAACTGCTTCCCATGCTGAGCCATCCCATGCTCCCCTTGGCTGGAAGAACGCYGGGAGAGACATTGTCCCTCTCTCTTCAGCCTCTGCTTCAGCATCTCCCCACCAGGCCCAGGGCTCCTCCACAAACATCCCAAGACTTCCCTCAGCTACAAAGAGGAATGGTTTAATGGAAGGTGTCCCTGCCCATGAAATGAGATGAGCTTTTCCAACCCAAACCAATCTGGGATGTTATGGAAGCATAAAACAATGGACAGATTAACAGAGATCCTGAGGGTGCTGTGACAAAGGTGAGCTCAAAGGAAACACTTGGGGGAAGAKGATTCTTCTTGACAGATGGGTTCAACTTCAATGTGCAAGGAAATATTCTCCTGGGATCGAGGCTGCCCCTGTGATGAGAAGAGTTTTCAGCTGAGACACGAGRGGACATGACAGTAATGGAATCTCTGCCTCCACTTTTACTGCCAGGAAGAAATAAAATAGAGCTATGGCCACAAATAGAAAAAAAAAATAATCAGAGGGCAGACAGAAAGAAGGAAGGAGGTTTAAATACCTCTGAGAATGGAATTAGTGCCCGAATTGACGAAGGAACTGGATGTGATCAATGAGAAGCAGCTAAAATGTTTATACAGGAACAAAAGCAGCCCAGGCAACAAAGTGGAGACTCTTGAATTACTTGGGCAGGACACAAAACAGGATCCTGAGGAGATGAGAGGAATATGGGGAAACAAAAATGATAACTGGAACATACACAAGTGCAGTCTCCAGCACTGTGAGGACTTTGGAAGGAGGTTTTGGAAGAAGTCGAGGCAAATAGAAAATGGGAAAAAATGCAGAGTGTTTTCACCCAAGGTGGATTGTACCAGAAATCCTGAGGGCTGGGGTTGCAGATAGAAGAAAAGCTGCAGATCTAATCCAGACTGCTCTCAACAACTGCCTGACAGGGGAGATCATGGCTGAGGAAAAGCTGCTCCTGGGAGACGGAACTGGGATGCTGGAGGAAAAGTTCACCATCGAGGTACATGAGGACGGGATGGAGCAGGGACAACAAAACTGGTCAAAAATTGGAGGAGAGCTGTTCTGGAAGTGCAGGAGCACTGAGGACAAAGAATGAAGTCGTCTAGGCTGAGGTCTGGTTGGGATAGGAAAGGAACAAACCAAGCGTTTCTTTGGTTGTTCCTTTGGGACAGCCAGAGACTGGATGGATGAGAGAATCCCACAGGGATACACGTGCCAAGTACCCAACCCCACACCACCCACAGGCAGCAGCCACGGRGTGCCCAGTCCTCCAAGGCAAGCCTGGCAGCTCAGTGGTGACTCAGCCCCTCCCCACCAGTTCTCCAGAGGTCTGGGACRAACAGGAGCGAGGTGGAGCCGCTCCACGTCCCCTCCACGGGGACACCAACGGCCCAGMGCTCCGGTCACAGCCACGGGTGACAGTGCCAGCTGCCCCCAGCCCCGCAGCCCCGCCGAGGTGCTGGCAACCAGCAGCAAGCTGTGAGCAGATGGCACAGACACGGGGGGCACGGGGAGGAGGGGACGGAGATGCTGGTGGCTTTCGGGAGGGACGGCCACAGCCGAGCCGCTTCCCGTCCAGGACGACAGCTTGCATATGGATAAACAACGAGATAATTACAACCTTTGGAAGGGGGGGAAGCCCACGGCACGGCGTCCTCCTGCTGCCAGCTCCTGCAACCCATCCGTCCCCACGCTCCCCTCGCGGCYGCGGCACGAGGAGATCGCTCGCCATGAAAGCCCTGGCTGCAGCCCTGCCTCGGCTACAGCTGTGACACCGTTCAGCCACGGAGAGCCCCCCATTGGCGGGGCTGGGCTGGGCTGTCGTGACAGAGAGCGATTTGGGAAAGATTAAAAAAAAAAAAAAAAAAAAAGAGAAATCCAACAAAAATGACAACCCAAAAAACCTAACAAACAAACAAGTAAAGAAGGAGAGAGACAATACCCGACAGCTTGCAGGGTTTCCAGGCCTCTGCCAGCTGGGAAGCTGAGCGTATGAAATATGCATTGCACTGAACAAAGCAAACTGAAACGTTCAGAGCTGCAGAGCTGTAACCCTTTCCTGGGCRCCCGAGCCACAGGGAGAGCTGCCAAAAAGTCAGGGGAAAAAAACCCCAGGGGAAAGAGCACTCSGAGCTGTGGGTAAGGATTGCTGAGCCTGAACGGTCAGATGGACTCAGCGGGCGGCTGCTTAAGGAAGGTGGGAAGCTGAGGAACTGCTTTGGATGCCAGTGGCTCCAGGAGCAAGGTGTGGGATGACTCAAAGCAGGCAAGGCTGTGCTGTTCCTGACATCCACTTCCACAYCTCTGCTCCCCAGGGATGTGTCAGAGGAGAAGCACTTCTCCCAGCACTCCCAGGACAGCACCTCTCTGGGGAACCACGCTCTGCATCCCCACATTCCTGCACAGGGAGGAGGTGGGGACACTGTCAGGGAGCTGTCACCTCCTGCCCACGCTGGCCTGTCACAGGTGTCCCCAGGCTGCTGCCCATCCTCGGCTGGAACAGACGGAGCAGCGAGCGGATCTGCCAGGCTGGAGCACCTTGCTTTGGTGCCGGCAGTCCCGGTGCAGCCTCAGGCAGGCACAACAAACAGCCTGATCCACGAGGCTCCGTGTCAGCTCCAGACACCAGCTCAAGGTGCAAGACCCCCAGCACAAGCAGCACAAGAGCCAGCTGAAAACCTGAGCAAATGGGATGAACGGAGCACAGGGCTCCTGAGATGTGAGGAGGCTGAAGGGCTGGAGCACATGAAAGGAATCCAGCACTCCAATCAAGCGACAGGAGAAAATGCAGGGAAGAACAGAGATCCAGCAAACTTTCAGCTAAGTAGATTATTGATCTTCAGGGTGTGCCAGGAACCASCTCTGCAAATTACAGCAGTCCCCTGCTGCAAGCTCAGGCAGTTACCGGATGGCAGGGCAGGAACGCTCCCAGCTCCCTGCTCCTGCCACCCACACGCCTCCCTCCGCCGCTCCCCTTGGGATCGCACGTGTCCAAAGGGCACCGGCGCGCGAGGAAACGGAGCCACGGCCCAGCCTGACGGGAGACACCGTGACAGAGGGGAAGAACAGCTCGGAGAACGCCTGCTGGGGAGGGAGCAGAAGGCAGGAACTCAGCCCAACGCGAGCGGGGAAGGCGCTGACCTTGCGAGGCTCCCGACAATTCCCTTGGCAAAGGCAGCGCTCTCTGCTCGCAGTCGGGAGCGTTCTGCAGGCACAGCCGAGGTGTGAACGCCTCGCAGAGTGTCCTGACAATGCCTCAGCCCCGGCACACAGACAGAGCACCTGCAGAGATCACCTACAGACATCACCTACACAGATCACCTACACAGATCACCTGCAGAGATCACCTACACAGATCACCTACAGAGATCACCTACAGAGATCACCTACACAGATCACCTACACAGATCACCTACAGAGATCACCTACACAGATCACCTACACAATCACCTACAGAGATCACCTACACAGATCACCTACACAGATCACCTACAGAGATCACTTACAGAGATCACCTGCACAGATCACCTACA